>KB672979.1:1631057-1730082 GCA_000349145.1 Anopheles dirus
AGAAAGAGAGAGAGAGAGAGAGAGAGAGAGAGAGAGAGAGAAAAAGATGGCAGCGCTGCGGAGTCATTAATTAAAAAAGACTATTTTACAAAAATATCTGTATGCTTACTAGGTGCGAGCGGCCAAGGCAACAATCTACACAATCCTGTCCTGCCCTTTTCTCCCTCAATCGATCCTGCCCGGTCGTGTTTCGTACTGGCTTCTCTCTGCTTTAATTTATTTTCTGAGTACACCTACGGCCTCACAACACCAACACGTTCTATCGAGTAGAACGCGTTTTTGATCACAAAACATCGGAAGCCTCCATTAGTGAGACAGCTTCAACGATGCTCAATTTCATTAGTTTCCTTGTTGTATTTTTTTGTTTGCTACGCCACCGTTCTCCCTAAAAATTCCTGCTACTCTCACTCACCGTTTAGTTATTCCGCTTAATTATTTAGCATTGTAGTTGTCACACAGCCCTCGCCTCAAGCGATTTTCAACAACACATCCACTTCTATTGGATAAGTCCCTCCGATTATCGTTGGGTAGCAATTCTTACAAAAAATGCCAGCATTCCTTTCTGTATTTTACATCCTAGATTGACACCAGTGATTTTTATCTGTTTTCATTTTCGCCATGCACTCAGTGAGCAGTCTGATGGTGATATACGCAGCGGAAGACAACACCAACTGTCCTAGGATAGTTTCGTTTGCCTCCTTGCAATCAATAACACATAAAAACGCGAAAGTAAAATATTAAAATCCAACAGTTACGTTCCGTCTTCCGTCACCTCTCGAGACGACCTCTGTGCCTTCTTTGATCGTCTCAAAAACTAAGAGGAGTTATTGATTATTCGTGATTTCCTGCTGCCGCAAGGAACCTATTTACAGCGGTGTAAAGCTGAGTGTACTATAGCACTCGCCATCAACATTGAAGGATCACAATCAGTACTTGTATGGGTCGCTTTTTCGCTCGAATGCTGATAAAATATCCCCCATGACTCCTTTGTGTTTGTATGTTTGTGTGTGTGTGTGTGTGTGTATCAATTGCCCCCTGCCTTTCTGTCTTTGAGTGTTCTGTACCTTTATCTCCAGGATGGCTCGTAAGATTCAACCAAAGAACTTGTATGCAACAGATAATCGATATTACGAGTCCTAGAGGTTATTAAAACGGATTACTGCCAGTTGTGAAATTCACGCACTGCATGCCGAAAAACCAAAAGTCCCTATTATTTCGAAGCGTTTTCCCTTCTTCTTCTGTGTGCTTTGCTCCGTATTCACGTGATTGCTGACACGGAATCTATCCTCTGCCAAACTTTCTTCTATCTTTGCCTGTTTTGTTTTTTTTTCTAAGTGAATATATAAGAAAGATACAATGACATTGCTTCTGTGATTTGTGATACATTTCGTTTCGTTCTGTATTCTGTGTTCTCCCTAAGGTGCTTGCACGTAAGCATTTTCCCACTGTTAGTGGGAGAGGGTCGATGTCGATCGGTCCGTCCGTCAGCAGGGTTTGTCTCTCGTCGGGGAGATACATACGTATAAGTCATCAGTCCTTGAATTTCAATAAATATCGATATTTATGTGTTCTGCAGCTTAATGGCCGCTTTCTATCGGTTTCAAGCCACTGCTGGCATGGGCGTGCATATACCGGCAATAAACTTCACATTCATTGTTTTATACAACAAATAATTCATTTTCTTGCAACTATGAATTTATACAGAAAAAAGTCTAGACATGTCTCTGGTAATATTCCTCAGGTTCTCTGGTTGCCGAAAGCCAGCAACGCAAGCGAAACTGTTCGTATCGAAAATTGCCTGCATGCTGAAAGGGTACTGCAGGTTAATAAACCGGCAATAGATCTTCAGCGTTACCTCATGTAACGACTTTACTTTAATATGTCCAAATTAGTCTGGGTCCTCGTCCTAAACTGTAATAAATTCATGGATTAATAAAACACGCATTCGTACGTGTGTTGAGGCGGCACCTATTTTTTGAAGAAAATACGCCAATTTACTCTTGATCCTACACTGGTTCCATCCACATCTAGCTGGGTAGTGAATGAAGAAGCAAAACAACGCGATTTCGCCGTTATGGACTACACCATTCTCGAAAAGCAAGATCATAGGAGTAAAGAACGATTTATGATCATCTGGATCGCATAGTAATATTACTCCATCTGATTTCTGTAGCATTTGTTGAAGATAACGGAGCAGAATAAAAATTTCAAAATAAATGCTCTTTTCTCGCTGTGAAGTCGTGCTAAAGCAAGTCCTAGGGGTTGTGTATGATTTAAAGTCGCTGCTGACACTAGTCGTCCTATTGTTGGCGAGCGCATTACGCCACTGATGAACCCAGACGTTCGCTGCTCTGTATAGGTTTTTTTTGCGCATATGTATGTTCGTGTTCGACGCGTGTGTATACACAGAATCCTATTTTCCTCCCTGCTGTGTATTTTTGTGTGCAATTTACGTGCAATTTAGAAGTTGAATCCATCGCGGGGAATGTTCGGATTCTGATTGAACTGGAAAGCATTCTCGTCCGCCGCGGGTCTAAGATCTTCCAGAACAGCTTCATCCACCTGTAAGAACGCAAAGAAACGGAAGTAATAAAACGAAAGCCGGTCCATGTGAAGACTGAGGGCTAGCCTGCAAACTCACTTCATCCGAGAAGAACTGCTCGATAATATCGTAAGCGAGCTTGTAAATTTCAACGTTCTCGTGGTTCTGCAAGAGTTCAATTTTCGACACGCCGTCACATTCCTCGATCAGGTTCGCGATATGTTCCGCGTGCGGTCCGGCCAACTTCAGCATATTATTAATACCATCCAATATGACCTGCGTGAGTATAGTATTGCACAGTTAGTAATGCACTGAACCGAAAATTGCCCTCGCACAACGCCGCCGAACATACATTGATCACTTGACAATCCTGGCACATGAGCAGATCGCAGAATGGTGGGATGGCGCCATCGTGTATCAGTTGTGCAACCTGCTCGCGATTGCCGCTGATCGTAAGGTTGCTGATTGCCCAGGCTGCCTCCTTCTGCGTGTGGAAGTCTCCGTGCTTCAGGTTTTCGATCACCTTCGGCAACAGTCCCGCGTCAATGACAGCCTGCACCTGCGACTGATTTCCTGCCGTGATGTTGGACAAAAACCATACAGCTTCCTTGCGAATCTTGTCCTTGCTATGCGTCAGCAGCTTCGGGAAATGCGACAACGCATCACAGTTCAACACGACCTGAAGGTTTTAGAATAGTAGTGCATGACAAGATGGCCTTTTGAAACACAGAATACCGAGGAAGGCGAGAAGACTGCTACGACGTACCTGTGTCTGATCGTCCGATCCGGTCACGATGTTACCGACAGCGCGCAGGGCGGCCGTCTGCACTTTCACCTCTACGTGCGACAGTAGCGGGATCAACTTTGGCACCACGCCGCTGTCAATCACGAGCTGGATCTGCTCGTTGCCGCCGTCGGTCAGGTAGCTCAATGCCCACACCGTGTCGACCAGGATGTTAATGTCCGTGTGGTGGATCAGCATGTTCAGCGCCGGCAGTATCTCCAAGATCGTGGCTGCCGGTGGTGGCGGATCCTTGTTGCGGCAAAGGTTCACAATCACCCATGTGACGTTGCGCAGGAAGGGTATCGGGATGTCCGGCTGGATGAAGGACAACAGCGGCTGCACCACGCCCAGCTTAATCACATAGTCCCGCAGACTCGGCCCGTCGCCAATGATGTTGCCCAGCGCCCAGACCGCTTGTTCGCACACGTTCGGCGCCGGTGAACCGAGCAGACGCAGGAACAGTGGTACGGCACCGGCACGGACGACCTGGTTCGTCTGTGCGGCCGTGCCGGATGCGATATTTGTGAGCGCCCAGGCCGCCTCGAACTGCAGCACCTGGTTGTCGTCCTGCTCGAGACAATTGACTAAAATCGGAAGGATGCCACTTTCGATGAGATTGTTAATCGGAGGATTACGGTCCGAGGACAGTAATCGACGCGCGGCCTGGACGGCGGCCAGCTGTCCCTCTTTGTCGCTGCTGTTGGCGGCCTTATCGACCAGTTTCTTCAGATTCGACTGTAGCGTGTAGTCCTCTTCGTCCGTCGATTCTGTTGTCTGAGGAACGTTGCGTCGCTTGAGGATCGTCTCTTCACGTTTGTTTTTGCGCAGCTCCACCGTGACTTCCGTTCTTCTTCGTCGCATTTCCTACCGGGAAAGGAACGGCGTTCACATCGTGAATATTACTCGTCAAATCCTTGAGATAATACTGGTAATTTCTTTTGGAAAACAATTTTTGGCTTTTTATGTTGTGTGCTAATTCCTTCGACACCAAAACTGAACATGGGTGCCATACAACTACCTCATTCCATTATGGCCTCGGTGTGCAGCGGCTGTAGGATATCGCATCGTAGAAGCTACCAGCCTCAATGCTCCAACACAATTGTGAAAATAAATATGCGTGCACAACACAACACCTTTAGCAGCACGACCATGACCGTCCAAAACTTGCACCGAAGCAAATCATCCTTTCACGCGCTTCACATTGACGAACCGATTCATCATAGTAGCTCATAATAAGACCAGGAGATACATCTGCACCCCGCTCACAAAAGAAGGAGCACCCGCGAAAGACCACATTGCCTCTTCCACACACTGAAGAATGACGTTGGATAGAGGGAAGAAAAACACGGGGAGAACAACGCGTCGGGGTGCGAGGTGCGAATCGTTTGAGGGAAGAAAACTACAGAACATTCTCGGTGTCTCATCTCGCGTTTAATCTTTCGCTGTACGGTTAAAATAATGGTAGTAGCGCGGCATAATCCCATTGCCGAAACAGTCCACACGAACAGGAAGAACACCCTTTGTAGAAACCTCGTGTCTCTCGAAACGGAAACGTAATTCACTTCAGTCCTTCCTGCGACACACACTCTGCCATCGCATCCCGAGCGATAATTAAATTCGCGTTCGATAGCTGCCCCCCACACGTCGGCCATCTAAGTGAGTCACAATTGGTAACGGACCCCGCGTCCTTGGCGTACATACTTACATCTTGATCCTTTCCTTTGTTTTTGAATCCTTGCATACGATTTTTCGACTGCGGATCTATCGACGCCATTTTCGTACGGAGAAAATTGCTGGGAACTTGAACAAAACGTGCTGTCTGCGACTGACTCACACTGTCGTTTTCGTGTTTGCCTGCTCACACTACCACCATCGAACACTGGCTACTGCGCACGAACTGAAACGCGATGGCAACTGTGTGTGGCAAGCCAGGTGCGGTGAAAAATGCACGAAAACGCGAATCGCGTTGATTATACACTTTTCCACGCACGGAACACACGCTCAGCGGCACGATCGTTCTCGGTAATTTCCACAAGAATTCCGGATCAAAAAGTGACCAACTCAACTATGGAAGCAAATTTGAGGCTATGTGCGCACACGCACATACACATTGACAGCTCTACATAGTCGGAGCAAACGGTGCTATACTGATGATACATCCATGTCATGGCTCTATAGCAAATCAGTTCCGCCGGGCAGTAGAAAATGAAATAGCGCGAGGTTGCAGCTGTTGAAAATTCTATCAGATCGCATGCATCACACATTTCATGTTTTCATCATCATTTGACAAAAAGCATGTGTTGTATTTTTACTAGAAATATTATTCCCACAAGCTAGGTGGCAGTAGTGGTCATATTACGAAGGTATGGTATACTTTACAACCTACATTTTGGTAATTGGGCCTTTTGGCATATGCTGTCAAAATATTTTATAGCACCGTACATCGCTGCTAAAATGGGTCAAAACGTGTTTTTTTATGAAAGATTGGGTCAAAATATTAGTCAAAAAGTATGCGCTAGTAAAATAATGTTGTGAATCGATTGTCAAATCGGACCACAGAAGATTGCTTTTTTTTAAATTATACCACGATCAAATCTAGCAACTTTTCCAGCTCCCAACTAGGAAAAGAGCAATGCACTATTCAAGAGATATGTGAAAATTAAGCAAACATGCGGTTCCACGGTGCTACAACAGGCAGCGCTACTACTTCATACGAGGTGATATGACTATACGCTATAGCACCATCATAATGATCCTTTACCGTTTGGGTTGTTTTGCTCGCAAGTAAACAAACGCACTCATCGAAGAGCGCTTAAAACACTTCTTGAAAAATGTGTGGAATCATTACTTTTTACTATTTGCAATAGAAAATAGTTCCACTAAGCATTAAAAATGGATCGCAAAATAGAAACCCAAATTGAGGAAACAATCTACCCGGATGTTTGCCGTGGATGTGGTGGTAGACATGCAATCAAGCCTCTATCTGATTTCGGTAATGTGTTCAGATGGTGCACTTCGGTACATGTATGTATGGTTTGTATTTTATCACCAAAAAGCTTAAAAATGTTCTTCCATTTTTAGGTTTCCAATACGGATGGACTTCCGTGCAATATATGCGATGAGTGTATGCAGATGTTGGCGATAGCCTATCAATTCAAAGTTTTATGCATACGGACAGATAAACAATTACGTGATCATTTTTCACACATTGAGAACGCTTCCAGCACAGAAAATTTCTCATTAGATGAGGGTGATAAATCTGCACAACAGGCCTATGAGACACAGTCCATTGAATTGATCGAAGAAACAGTTTCCACCAGTGAAGAGCCACCCGATGAGATTCCTGAACTACATGAGTATATCACGAAGGAAACAATACAGATTAGAGGGCCTGCAATGGAATTACTAGCAAAAGATACTCGACTCTGTGAAAAACAGGCACACAGTGACGAAATTGTGTTAAGCGACTCTACAGAGTATCTCGATGAATCATTCATGGAGATAATCCCATCGGCAAACCCTAGCCGTACCGTACCCATCGTAGTGGTGAATAGCTCGCCAAAAGTTACGAACAAACAGTCGCACCGCTTTGGTTGTCCAGAATGTGGTAAAGAATTTTCTTCTCGCACTAACATGTACCGCCATCAGCATTCGCATCGAAGTTCCAAACCCTTCAAATGTGACATATGCAAAAAAGAGTTCACACAGAGCGGTTCTCTGAAAACGCATAGGTACACTCATTTCAATATAAAACCGTTCGCGTGCAACGTGTGCGGTCAGCGATTTACCCAGAGTAAATCTGTGAAATTTCATCAACGGCGTCACACGGGAGAAAAGCCGTATGCATGCGAGGTGTGTAACGCAGCGTTTCGGCAAAAGACCGTATTGCAGCGTCATATGAAAGTGCACGGTGAATACTCACATTTACAGCAAGTTAAAAAAGAGAGGTAACTTATTTAATATGATTTAACAAAAATGTGCTAGTGCATGTTAAATGTTCTTGCCTTTTGTCTATATAATAAGTAATATATAAATTTAATTTTAGCAATACTAGTACGTCATAAACACCGTATTGAATACCATAAATTAAACAAAAATCCAACTGTAAAAACGAGATTAATTAAAACAATAAAATCATTTGTAGCGGGTTCAAATCGAAGCTTTTGAAGTTTAAAACCTGCTGCAGTAAACATGTTTTCATGTCCAACCCCCATTTGTTTGGTACGATTCAGAGTATCCGTCAATAACAAATTTCTTCGATTGTTTACGATTTTTCAACGATCTAGAAAGTATACACTGTAATTTGATACGGAAAACGGAAATTAAACGAATGCCCATTTTTTATATGATTACGAGCATGATGTGATATTTTTCTCGATTTTCCCAATATTTTCCGGTTTGACGGTTAAACCGCGATCCCGATGAACAGAGTTCCGCTGTAGGTGATTTTGTGTTTGTTTACGTCTGACGAGGGCAACGAAAGCCTACAAGTGTTTCGTGAATTTCTCTACATTTTGCCGTGATGGGCTTGTGTTCTTCGTGTTTTAAAGGTTCTACCGAGGAACTTCTTACACCCGATGCAGTAAGTTAGCATGCGTGTTTCGTGCTGCTGACGGAACGTGTAGAAACCCAAAGAAAAGAGTCAAGTACGCTATATTGATGTGTGCTGTTTTCTCCCCCTTCAAGGATGTACGACGCCAGCAGCAACGGGAAGCAGCTGAGAGACGGCGGATCGAACAGGAATCTCGGGGAATTAAGGATGTGGACAAGGTTCGCAGGCAGCAGCAACGGGCGATGGAGCAAGAACGCCGAGAACAAGATGCCAGTCGAATGGGAGGACAGCAAACCACACTGAAGGTACGCAACATTGGACACAACGCACTTAAACTGATAAAACCCTGATTCAACCAATTTCCTTTATTTTGCAGTGGCAACAAGACTAGTGAATTCTTAGGATTTGTAATCGAACAAAAAAAGGAACCAATTTTACCAATCTTTGTCTGTTATCTTATGTGTATTAACGTATGAGTCATAATAAATTTCATGGAAATTTCCACACAAAAATGGAGATTTCGAGAGCTGATTTAGTAGTAAATGACAAAAATCATCGGAACGGATAACACTGTACTCTACCCAGAAACATAAAAACAACACCCAGCGCACATACACAAACGCAGTTTATCGGAATACGTGCGTGTGTGTGTGTATGTTAGTAAGGCCGCTGTCAAATTTGTTTAAGTCTTGCCGCCGACGACCATTTTCGCCATTGTTTGTGTGGGCTGCGAGCCATCGGCAGGAAGTGAAAACGCTGGACGTATTTCGTCGGAAGGACACCCGAGACCGTAATCGCTGTTCCGGAGAACAGACTGTGCGAACGGATCCAGGTCGGTCCATTTTCGAGCGGATTTTGGAAGTGCTGTGATATCGGTGTTGTAAAATTCCCAGGGAAGCGGCTCGGAATCCGGTTCCACCGTCGAAAGTGAGCTGTTGAGACGTGTGATTCGATACGAGATACGAGCTGCGAAATGTTGAATATTCCAAATGAAAAGGTAAGTCGACAAGATAAGCAGATCACCTGATGTCCTCGATCCGGGAGTACGGAGGTGATGGTTTGCGTGCGAATCTAAACGAGATGAGATGTGTGTCGTGTTCGATCTGATGCAGATCGCGAAACAGAGTGCGCGGTCGACCTTGATCGACCTTGTCACTGGTGCAACCGAGCAATGTCGCTTGAAATCTCGGTACAAGCAATAGAGCATAAATTGCCTCGTGAAGTGTGCAGTAAAATGGAAAACAAACAAAAAGGGCAAATACTAAATATGGCACACTATTCCAGGCGCACGGGGGAGCTCTTTGCTGGCCGTTTCATTCAATCCGAGAAGGAAGTGGCGCATGTTTGCATAACACTCCCGAGGATGCTTGAGGAACATTTAACACTCCCGCCTCCTCCTCACTATCTGCGTCTAATCGTACTTGAAATAATCGCTTCATCCGATATACTTCTACGTCGCGCCGCTGGTCGCTATTGCGAGCACATTAAGCTTACTATCAGACCAACCCCAGCAGGAGATATTTACAAACAAGAGGACTCGCTCGGTGTCCCGGTCCCGTCCGGCCCTATCTGTAGCCATCTCCATTGGCGCGCGCGCGTGTGTGTGTGTAGGCGGCCTGCGGGAGGGTAGGGAGGAATGGAAAAACGACGATGATTAGTGGGTAAAAGGCTTTACACACGGGGGCACTGGGTAGAACCGACGATGATGCGTTATCATTCTCTCAAACTGAGCAAACCATATCGCGGGACACACAGCACACGCCACGAGATTTGGACCTACTGGAAGTAGGCAGCAGCACATCGGTTCCTCATTTCAGTTCCGTGCGGGTCGAAGAAGAGGCCACACGCGCCAACGAGCAGCGAGTTTGAATTTTGCGGACCGTTCCGGTCGGTTAGTTAATTGAGCTTAGAAACAGTGCATTATCCGAGAACGTCCACAGTTAGCCGCGCAGAATGACCGGGGCCATCGATTTGCTTCTCAGCGTAAGTGTAGTGTACGGCGGTGGAGATGCATCACGATCATCTTCGCAGATGGGGTGAGAAAGCGAGTGTCACTGGTGCGACAAAGTTGTGTCGTTTGTTCTGGTTTGCCCCGGATGTTGCATTCAACAAAACGAACGACCTCTCCTCCACCCCGACAAACCCCAATGTGTGTGGCTTCCGAGATGATGCTCCGCTGAAGAACGAATGAAAGTCAAATCGCCAAAGAGAAGAGTGTTTGTTGAGATAAGGGAAGAAGTTATTGGCCCAGCCACACATTAAGTGTTGGCTGGTGGCTAATCTTGCAGTAAAATTCTGTACCGGAATATCCGCAGGCGTTCCACGTTCTCGAGCGTTTTTTTTTTGTTTTCTTCAAATCAAGGCACATGGTTTGCTTTGATGGACATGCGGTAAAGTAATATCAGCCGAAGTCGGCCATGAATTCGATCGTAGATGGTTTCCCGAAAGATGACGGGCTAACATTCAACCCTTGTTTGTAAAATAATACTTGCAAATGGTGTGTGTCCCCTGCCGCCAACGATCAGTGATGATCGTGTGGCAGTGACGGATTGATTCGTCGTCGGAATCCCAACGCCACCAGCATACCACCGCCAGAACGCATGTGCTCCGCGAATAGTGCACGATCATCATCGTCATGACCGGCGTACTCCATCGGTCTGTGCTGGATGGTTTCGTGCGGCGGTCACGTTTTTTCACGCCCGCCAGCAGTGTTTGTTATTACTCTTTTCTCCCCTCGGCCAGCCTCTGCAACCGTTGGAAGATGCTGAACGCATCACGCTATTATATCAACACGGTGCAATTAAGTCTGATAATGTTATCAGTGATAGTATTATAAAACCGTCCATATAAAGCGCCATTTATCACGAGAACGTCCGAGAAGAAGGGCAACTGGTTCTGAAATCGATCCGCATCAGCCATTGAAAGGGTCATGCCGTTTGTCCTTGGCACTGTGGAGGTTCCAGCCCGGAACGGGATCAAGTTTAGGGAACTGGTCCAGAATTCAAAACTTGACACCCGGTCCACTGTAGAAGCCATCAATCATTAGCGTGGCTAGACAGGTTGGATAATGTTTTTCGATGATCAGCCGAAAATGCGGTGGGCTTGGCTGTAGGGGACCGCTTCTGAACCGGTTCGTGTGGTTTAGAATTAGCGAATTGGAATAGAACGTTGTTGGGTTAGGTTAAGAATGAAGTTTCTAATGGTCAGTCTTAGTTTTTGCAACTTTTTTGTGATGAATGAAGTTCAAACTCTTTGGAGTTGCGTTGAGTTCGATCGAAAAATAGGGAAGGGATACGAACGCGATGCCCGACGCACTGTGCATCTATAAAACCCACCAGCGTAAGCTACCACGCGTTCAGTAGACGTTAGATCAACGTGACTCGTGCTGCGTATTCAATAGCGCAACCGGAACAATCATTCACAGGAAACCGATTGTTCCCACGAGTTCTTCTCACTTCTCCCAAGAACAGTCCGAGCGTGTTTGTGACCTCCCTGGTGGGTGCATTTTGCAAACGACGCGGAAACATCGAGAAAAGTCGCATCCCGCGCGTGGTGGTGATGCTGGGACTACAGAACTCGTGTATCGTGCTTAACGCCAAGGCAGTCCACAGTGGTGGTGCAGATGGTGGAAGAGTGCATTTTAAAATGCTTAATCCATGCACCGACGACGGCATTGGGCAGCAGCAGCAGGTTCGTGTTCGGGTCGGTTCGGCTAAATCCGGGGCGGTTGGGTGGGAAAGTGCAAAGATTTGTTCACCCTATCAACCCGTGCGTAATTATGTTAAGGTCTTTCCTGACCTCCGCACGTCGGGGTCGCGAGTCCGTGAAATGCGTGCATTGCAAACTACTGTTGGCCAGCAGGTTGGGCCAAGCTAGAGTGTGTTATGCTGAATTTGGTTTTGCGTTTTCATGTTCAATGTTAGGCTCAGGTTAAATTGTGTTTAAACCACCGATTGGGACTGACGATTCAGATGATGGACTGTTTAGTTGTCATGCTGGCAAGAGCAACACACACAAAAAAATCTGCTACAAAATAATCACAAACACGTGTACAGCAGCAGGTGGGGAGTGGATAAATATCCAGGAATACGGCTTAATGACTGCTCCTCTATTAGGTTCGTCCAAGGCCACAGCACGGAACGATTGTGCTGTAGACATACCATGAGCAATTTGTTGGAAGAATCGTATAGGCCAGGCATGCTTTGATCGTTGCGCGGGGTTATTTTTTTTCAATTTTTTGTTTTCGTTTCGTTCGTTGACTTGTGTAGGTCCGCGGACACCAGCGTGTACCGTCCGACACGAAGGAATTCCACGAAGCGA
This sequence comes from Anopheles dirus, assembly GCA_000349145.1. NCBI lineage: Eukaryota > Metazoa > Arthropoda > Insecta > Diptera > Culicidae > Anopheles > Anopheles dirus. The sequence goes on from KB672979.1 coordinate 1,643,256, forward strand.
CTAAGCGCGATGCCCTGATGCGCCTGAAGAAGGATCTGGACCACCTGCTGGAGACGGTGGAAGAGTCGCGGAAGTGCGGTGTGCAGAAGGAGATGTGTGGATTCGAGGCACTGTACCACCGGTTCCTACAGGAAGATGGTCCCTCGGTGGAATGGGATCGCATCGAGAAGCTGCCGGAGGGCGCGGTGAAAGACTACTCGACGATCAAGTCACCGCAGGAGGGGCACATCCGGGACATGCTCGACAAACTGGTCGTGGTGAAGCTGAACGGTGGTCTCGGAACGTCGATGGGTTGCCATGGACCGAAAAGCGTCATTCCGGTGCGCAACGACCTGACCTTTCTCGACCTCACCGTGCAGCAGATCGAGCATTTGAACAAAAAGTACAACGCCAACGTACCGCTAGTGTTGATGAACTCGTTCAACACGGACGTCGATACGGAGAAAGTGATCCGGAAGTACAAGGGCTTCCAGGTGCATATCTACACATTTAACCAAAGCTGTTATCCCCGCATCAGCCGTGATTCGCTGTTGCCGATCGCGAAGGATTTTGATATCGAGAACGACATTGAAGCGTAAGTTTTGGCCACTACCTTGTCGTGAATCGAGTGGAATTGTAAATTGTTCGTCTGCTTTCAGCTGGTACCCGCCCGGTCACGGTGATTTCTACCAATCGTTCCAGAACTCGGGGCTGCTGCGAAAGTTCATCGAAGAGGGCCGCGAGTACTGTTTCCTATCCAACATCGACAACTTGGGCGCGACGGTTGACATCAAAATTCTGAACCGTCTGATCGGTGACGACCGGCAGGGTGATAAACCGATTGAGTTTGTGATGGAAGTGACGGATAAGACGCGTGCCGACGTGAAGGGTGGTACGCTGATAAACTACGAGAACAAGCTGCGCCTGCTGGAAATCGCGCAGGTGCCAAAGGAGCACGTCGATGACTTCAAGTCGGTGAAGACGTTCAAATTCTTCAATACCAACAACATCTGGGCGCGGTTGGAGTCGATCGAGCGTGTGCTGAACGCGAAGACGATGAACATGGAGATCATTGTGAACAACAAAACGCTGGACAATGGTATGCGCGTGATCCAGCTCGAGACGGCCGTCGGCGCGGCAATGAAGTGTTTCGACGGTGGCATCGGCATTAATGTGCCGCGTTCGCGTTTCCTGCCCGTCAAGAAAACCTCCGATCTGCTGCTGGTGATGTCCAATCTGTACAGCCTGAAGTACGGGTCGCTCGTGATGTCTCCGCAGCGCATGTTCCCCACGACACCGTTGGTTAAGCTGGGCGATAACCATTTCAGCAAGGTGAAGGAGTTCCTCAGCCGCTTCGCCAACATCCCGGACCTTATCGAGCTGGATCACTTGACCGTGTCCGGTGATGTTACGTTCGGGCGAGGGGTTTCGTTGCGCGGTACGGTCATTATTATTGCCAATCACGGCGACCGTATCGATATTCCTGCCGGCGCAATCCTAGAGAACAAGATCGTTTCGGGTAACATGCGCATTCTGGACCATTAGGCAGGAGCGTGTGTGACAAGCAGGCGAATGCGGCCAGTTGGAAGATACTCAGGAGCAATAGCGCAAACGCGTGTGCAAAGCACGCGCAAAAAGTTATCTTAACGTTGGAAATGTGTTAGATTCTAGTTCGGTAGAAGGCAATATACAACCAATCGGACAACTGTTCCAAAAGACGGATATGAAGCTCTCATGTTTGTTCGTTTCTTTCGAGTGATGTTTCGATGCGTGTTTAGAGCTTTTTAGTGGTTTATTTTTTTTTCGTAAATCGGAACGGACATCAAAGACCATTTTGTCACGAATGTTTGAATAAAATTGAATAAAAATCCAGAAAAACGGCGGGGCCAATGGAGGTGTATTTTCATCCGAAATGGAAATGCTTTGAAGTGCGGGATTTCTATGGCATGGCGTCGGTTTTTCATAAGAGGATCAGTACAAAATCCTAATTCAAATCCCCAATTAACAAAAAAACACTACGATAAGTGAGTTATTTCAACGCTATTCGTCCAAAATTTAACTAGCGGCTTAAAAGCTGGCAAACAGCTTCGGCGGAGAATAGACGTTACGAAGTCAAAACAGGACTTGGCGATCAAGCACCTTTGGTTTGCGTATTAGCGAGTGGAAGTGTGGTTACGGAAAGCAGGCCCGTTAGGAAAGTAGGGAAATATTAACATGCCTCAACTTATGGGTATCTCGAGGTGGGAAAAACGGGTCTCAGTTTTTTTGCGCTCCAAAATCCATCGGAAACCCTGTAACAAACTGTAGCTAGGACAGCTGGTAGCATTACTCGTTGGTTTAATCGTTGTATTTTAACTTTTATCTTCTTTTGACGTCTATAAACGTCAGGTTACCTGGGATTTTTGTTTATCAAAGCAAAAAAACCCGTTGTTTACAAAATTCCGTCAATAAACATTACGCGGGGGTTCCATTTTCTGTCCGGTTTCACGGTTTTTTTCCTTTGCCGTCGCACGAGGTGTACCGGTGCGTGTATTGGCCTACAAATGATCGCCTGCGAAAGCTGAGCGTCCGCCACTTATTGCTGCCACGGTAGTGCTCGTTTTGTTGCTTGCGGGTGGATTTAGTGTAGTGCCTGGTAAAGCAAATCTCCGTACGGTGACGGGCCACGATCGGGTGGAAATTGCACGTTCCTGCCATTAGCTAGCTAGTAATCATTCGTTTGCGTTCATCAGTGCTGGCAATACGACGGTGTAGCGAATTCGCAGCGCGAAAGTACGTTGCCTATCGATAGAACCCCAAGCAATCGTCACCATGAGCGGAGAAGCAGAAAAGGCTATGAAGAAGCAAAAAACGGTAAGTAGCGTATACTGTTTCGGCCTTCACCTGATAGCATTCTAGTTTCAGCAGGGTAACGTACGATGGAGGAGCAAAGAATATGCTCACATTTTTCCATTCTAGACTATTCAGACGAGTAAAAACCATCGCATGTTTCTGCATTCGTGGCCTACTTTGTCATTGGCCAGGTAATCAGTTTCATTTAATTACCACCAAGCAAACGTAGCTTCAGGAACGATTGCTGCGACAATAGTTCATTGCACAGACATCCTAACGAACTATCTCGCAGAACGGAGGCACATAAGGCACGTGATGAATATTCCGTTCGGTAGAGATGCTCATCGTATGCACGACGATAAGATCATTCCATCATATACACAGCATATGGTTCATCGCTTCTTTCCATATGGAAAGTAAATTTGCGAGTTGTGTTCAACAGTTTGCTGATAAGCGAACCCGAACAATGGACGTCGCATGATCCCATTTAAACAGTGCGTGTTTAATGATAAATATGCGTACTTTGAGTCTCAAGATTTCCAACCCGTCTCGTCGTGTTCAGAATCATTAACTCTAGGACCGGCTCTTTGCGCTGAGTGTCTGATGACGTACCATACGCGTTAATGCTTACAATGCAGTATTAGTCCGTTCTTTAGTTGCAACCGGCTGATAATTAAAACAACACACACACACAAACACTCTTCGTAGAGACCTGGCGTGTGTGAATAGAGGCAAAGCCGGGGCGCCGTAAGGGTCACCGGGTGTACAAATTGCACGACTAAGCGCGAACTAACCATAGCCAAGAGGGGGAAGGTAGCCAATCACCCGGTCCGGCATACTATTGAAACCTATACACTCACGCAAATAGTTATGCGTTAAGCTTGCGCTTTATCGTACCCAGGCAGCATCGATAGACGGCGCACGACGGTGGTGCGTATGGCTCTCCTACATACGAGCTGCTTTCCGATGGGCTGCTTCATATTGGAACGTTTTAATAAATACGCTCAAACGCTCGCTTGAAGCGCTCACTTTGCGCGAGCCCCTCAACAGTGTCGCGTGCTGCCCTGAACTTGCCACGTCTAGATCCATTACGGAGGTTTTCCGCGGTGTCGTTCCCCTCGATCGTGTGCACATGCAGTTCTGTGGTCGCGGTTGTGTGGAGGGGGAACGTGAATAAAGGTTATTCCAACGTTCTGTGAATAATAGAAAATTCACTTCCCCATTCCCTTTTTCAAAACAAACCCCAAACCACAACCTACACAACAACAAAACAGGGAAACTCTGCCGCCGAGAAGTGAAGTGTTGTGATCGACGGCCTGCCCGCGGTCGTGTGGGTCACTTGGTTCGGACTTTCTCCACGCGCACCGTCCAGACAACTATAAGAGCGAGACTCTTCCACCACGGCTGATGCATAATCGTCGCAAAAACGGGTACCATCGGACAGCCCAGCATCTCCGGGCATCATTGCTGCTCGATCGTCCGCTGGGATCGGATCACGCTCCAGTGTAGTTGCGTGTGCTAGTGTGCGTGTGTGCCGAAATTGTGAGTTCAAATTGCATCGGAAGCGACGCTACATAGCCTCTGAACATCTCAGCAAACTGTTACCATGTTTGTGAAACGAAGAAAAGTGGCCAACTTCAATAATAACTCGTTCCTGGGTAACTCCAACTACGAGAACGGGAACGACGATCGCAAGATCGCGGTAAAGATGCGCTGCGGCAAGCATAAGGATTGCGCCGGCAACGTTTCGCCGGAGGTAAGTTCGGAGCGCCTGTCCCATCCAACCGCGATCTTGCGGAAGTTACGAAAGCGAGATCATCAATAAAACTAATAATAATAGTAGGTCGGGAGGAAGAAACCCTAATGAAACGGTTCAGGCTGTCCATCCAGGAAGCGAACGACGGATGGTTGTAAAACTTTCACTTACCGCCCAGCATAACGCGATCACGTCGCCGATCTTCCCGCTCCGGCGTGGTATGTAAATCTTCCGCGATCGGGGCCTTTGTGGTCCCGAAACCGTGTGCCGTGCCGTTCTTCAGAGTGCGCGCCAAGAGCCATTATGTCCCAAGAAAGGAAAGGGTGACCCACGGGGGGAAGAAAAGTTGATTGAAATGACGTGAATGAGGCGATGGTTGTTGTGCCTTCCTACCGTGCTTCAACCCGCGTTATGTAAGGCGAACCGCAACCGCTGGCCATTGAACTTTGGGCTCGGGAAGTGCCGAGAGGGCTAGTTACGCTTTCGTTTACGGTTGTACTCCACACTTCTTTTGTTATCACTCAAGAGGGCGCATCAAAATTTCGGATATTTTTCCAAATTCCAAATATGTCTGTACGTATGTCAATTGCTTCTGATATATACATCAAACAGTTAGATCTCGGTGCAATCGTATCGGAAATAGGCAGGCATGCAAATCTTTCTTGAAATTACCTTATTACACGAACAAACAGCACAGACAGGGCTCTATCTTTGTCTTTGCGGCCATACGGTTTGCCTTCAGATGACACGACTCTGTGTGTAGTGATGGATTCAAGGTGATGGCAGCAATGCATGCCTAACAGTTAGCCGGAGGAAAACAAATAACTTATCTGTGTAAGCTTATTATCGTCCGCGTTACCCCTTCTCGAGTGTCTTGCCGGTGTACTTAAGTATCGTGTCGCGAAAACTCTCACGTCATTCCACGTCGTAGAGTTTCTCGTATACGTTTGCGTTCTTCCTAGCCAAGAGATGCAGGAGGAGGTAAAGATAAACCTATCGTCACCCTGCGCACCGTGTGCCTCTCCCGTTAAACCTTGTCCACCGAATGAATGGTTTTCTTTCTTCGTGTTTCTTTCATTCACAGTGTCTGCAGGTGGCAACGAACGTGACGGAACAGAAGCACAATGTGTCGCGCGAGGTACGCGGTCAGAATCTGGGGCTGTGTCGTGGCTTCCGCGGCTGTACCGTGTGGCTGACGGGGCTCAGCGGTGCCGGCAAGACGTCGATCGCGTTCGAGCTGGAGGCGTTCCTCGTTTCTAAGGGTATTCCGGCGTATGGGCTCGATGGGGACAACATTCGCACCGGGCTGAACAAGAACCTCGGCTTCTCGCAGCTCGACCGGGAGGAAAACATTCGCCGGGTGGCCGAGGTGGCCAAACTGTTCGCGGACAGTGGCGTGGTGTCGATCTGCAGCTTCGTCTCGCCGTTTGCCGAGGATCGCGAGATGGCACGCAAGATCCACAAGGATGCGGACTTGAAGTTCTTCGAGATCTACATCGACACGCCGCTGGAGGTTTGTGAGACGCGCGACACGAAAGGTCTGTACAAGAAGGCCCGCCAGGGTCAGATCCAGGGATTCACGGGTGTCACGCAAGCGTACGAGGCCCCAGACGCGCCCGATCTGCGCGTTAGCACCGAGGGGATGACGATCCGTGAGTCGACGATGAAGTTGATCAAGCTGCTCGAGGACGAAGCGATCATACCGAAGTTTCTGAAGGAGGACGAACCACTGCCGGAGCTGTTTGTCTCGGATAGTCTCCGGGCCGCCCTCGAAGCGGAAGCGAAAACGTTGCCCTCGGTCACGATTAGCACGGTGGAGCTGCAGTGGCTGCAGATACTGGCCGAGGGTTGGGCCTATCCGCTGAAGGGTTTCATGCGCGAACGGGAGTACCTGCAGGCGCTGCACTTCAACTGTCTGCTGAACGAGGATGAAACGCTGCGAGTCAATCAGTCCGTCCCGATAGTGCTGTCGGTGAGCGAGTCCGATAAGCAGCGGCTCGAAGGGGTCAGTGCCTTGACGCTGCAGTACGACGGCCGTCCGGTGGCGGTTCTGCGCAAGCCGGAGTTCTACTTCCAGCGCAAGGAGGAACGATGCGCACGGCAGTTCGGTACGACCAACCGGGACCATCCCTACATCAAGATGATCTACGAGTCGGGCGATTATCTGGTGGGGGGTGAGATCGAGGCGTTCGAGCGCATCCAGTGGAACGACGGGTTGGACGCTTATCGGCTGACACCGAACGAGCTGCGGTCCAAGTTCCGCGAGATAAAGGCGGACGCCGTGTTTGCCTTCCAGTTGCGCAATCCGATCCACAATGGGCACGCGCTGCTCATGAGCGACTGTCGCCGGCAGCTGCTGGAGCGAGGCTTCAAGAACCCAGTATTACTGCTGCATCCGCTCGGCGGCTGGACGAAGGATGATGATGTGCCACTGCCGGTGCGCATGGCCCAGCATCAAGCGGTGCTGGACTCGGGAGTGTTGAATCGTGAGCACACGGTGCTGGCCATCTTCCCTTCGCCGATGATGTACGCGGGACCGACGGAAGTGCAGTGGCATGCCAAAGCCCGTAAGTAGAACTGCGCAGTTCAGCTTTCTGCCACGGAGGAAGTGGCTATTCACTACACCCTATTAGCTTTGCTCTTACTTAAGTACGGTAGTTGCCATTAAATGTTAGATGCCCCTACGTCATTGCTTTCAAGCTACAAACGTCAAGGCATTTGCGCTCACAACTTTCTCCCCTGAGCAACGACGAATGTACCGAAATGTAAGTTATGCTTAATTTTCCACACAGGTATGAATGCTGGCGCTAATCATTACATTGTCGGACGCGATCCGGCCGGTATGCCACACCCGGACAAGGATCTCTACCCGGACGGCAATCTGTACGACGGTACGCATGGCTCACGGGTGCTCAAGATGGCTCCGGGATTGGACAGCATAGAGGTAGGGCCGGTTCTAACGGCAGCAACGACGAAACGAAACACAATACTTACCCCTCGCGAAACGTCCCACTTTCAGATCCTTCCCTTCCGTGTGGCGGCATACGATAAGTCCAGCTCGCAGATGGCCTTCTTCGATCCGGCACGCAAGCAGGACTTTGATTTCATTTCCGGCACCAGAATGCGGACGCTCGCACGCAACGGAGAGCTTCCACCCAACGGGTTCATGGAACCGAAGGCATGGCAAATTCTCGCCGAGTACTATCAATCGCTACAGCAGTCACAGCAACAGTAGACGGCGACGATGTTGCATCGAAAGTGTTCTGTTTATGTTGCGCCCGCTAGCGCATTTCTCATTTTATCGATTTTGTTTTATATATATATATCTGTTACTACCGGGGAGGCACTCTGCTTTGCAAAAGCGCACCATGTGGAACATTTCAAACCATTGTAGGACCTAATAAAACGACCTGTGTACCGCGACGGTACACGGTGCCATTGGCAGTGCAAAATGTGTCTCTCTCTCTGGGTGTATGCAACTTTAATGAGAAATTGTACACTTTTTTGTGTTCAATACGTTATCATCTGAATGTATCTTTATTCACACAAACTTACAACACACGACCGCGCGTAATAAGTAATTTAGTGTCTCGGTATGTATTTTTGTATGTGCGTGTGTATGTGTGTGCACTAATGGTGAGCACTTTTGCGTTTGCTTAATACGAAACCGGTTAACGGAGTGCGTATCCAGATCCGGCAACCGGGTACAGTGTTAAACAAAGAAAATTAAAAAAAATCACTCTCCACAATGCACTATAATTTCTCGGCACGGGTATGGATGAGAGGGAAAGAAAGAGAAAATCATTAAAAATTGTAAAATGAACATCATAAAATGGCCAATAGTTTTTCCGCGTGTTGCTTTTGCTGTGTGTGTGTTTTGTTTGTTTGTTTGTTTGTTTGTTTGTTTGTTTTAAAAGCACATGCAAATAAGTTGGTGGTGGCGCTGTTTCGCTTGTTGTACGTAATAACAATGGAATATGCACTACTATTCTTCCGTTTCGGTTTGGCCACACCAGTCATGCAAAAGTGGAGCAGAGAAGCTGCCGACTCTAGGAGCTACTATTATGTACAGAACAATCGTTAAATTACACTCTCTCTTTCTCTCTCTCTCTCTCTCTCTCTCTCTCTCTCTCTCTCTCTCTCTCTTTCTCTACAGACGACCGAGCGAAGCGCGCGATTCAACTGCCGAAGGGGCAGCAGCAAGAGGAAAGGAAGAGGAGAGTTTGCTCGGGGGCCGCTGCTGGCTCCGTCACTGCAAACGCCGCCGATGCGAACGGGATTTGTATGCGCGCGGGCGCGCTTTGCGTCGTTTCTATTTGGGAAAGTCCGCCTCGCTCGAGATGATGCCCTTGTGGGCCATCATGTCATCGATGTACTTCTTCACCTTCCGTTCCGCTGTAATGGGCGAGATGAGAAAAACTGCGTTAGTGGAGATGAACTACGCAAGGTGAGATTGCCACACTTACCAGTAACGTCGGCCTCGAAGAATTTGTGCGAAATCTTCCTTGCCAGCCCCTTGAACAGTTCCTTCGTTTCGATTTTCTGATCGCGATAGTACGGCATCAGGAAATGGATGACGCAGCTGGCCAAATTCTTCTTCTTCTTCTCCATCTCGGCCAGCTGCGAGCTGGACGGCGTCGAGCCAGCCGAATCCGGTGCCCCTCCACCACCAGGTGTGTTTGAAGGTCCTCCGCCGCCACCACCACCGCAACCGGAAGGACCAGCAGTAGCAGCAGCAGCAGCAGCAGCAGCAGCAGCAGCAGCGACAGATACGTTGTTCACGACACTCGACGTGGCATTCATGCACGATTGCCCGATCATGCCGACACCGACGGACCCACCAACAATGCCCGCTTGGGCCACACTCACTGGTAAGGACGATTTGTTCGGTTGGGAATTGAGGTGCATCTGAGCGGCCGTCGTGAACTGTGCCGAGGTGGAAGGTTTCAGGCAGGACACGGAGGAGACAGCGCCAAGGCTGCCCACCTGCTGGGAGTAGGGAGGGCTTTTTGGCGTTGCCCCCACGGCTAGCCGCGGATCGAGCGATCCATCGTACGGTGATCGGTGATCGTACGTCCGCTTCGTATGTTTGTCGTGATGTTGCGATGATGAGGGTGGTGGTGATGCGGGTGATGGCGGCCTATGCGGCGGTGACGGTGGCACGTACTTCGTGTGCATGTATTCCGGCTCCGGCGAGGGAGACATTGGCGGTGGTGACGAAGGTGGCGGTGGCGATGCTGGCGGTGAAGGTGGCTGATCTTTCGTCCGGCTGCTGGACGCGGTCGGATCCGGATCGTCGTCCCACATATCCTCGTTGTTTAGCATTTGCGATGAGCCGGTCCCACCGGTGCCTCCTTTGTAGCTGTTGTAGCCGGAGGTGGAGCCGCCCCCGTATCCACCGGCTTTTCCGTAGCCACCACCACCACCACCCGAGGCAGAGGCACCACTTTCGGAGTAGTGCGATATTCGCTTCTTCGGTGCCGCATAGCTGAACTCCTCCTCCGGTGACGGGGGTCGCCGGGTGGGATGCTGGTGCTGTTGGTGGTGGTGGTGGTGGTGGTGATGGTGAGACGACTGCTGCTTGTTGTTCGGTTCGTACTCGTCCTCGTACACGCGCGGCTTCGCCGGTACACGCTCATACTCGCGATCGTACTCTTCCTCCTCGTACTTGCGCTTCCGGTGCTTTGCAACCTCTTCCTCCTCCCAGTCGCGCGACCGCGAGCTACCGGATCGGTAGGAGTACGAACGTTCGCGCGAGTACGATCGGCTGCTTTCGCGGGATCGCTTGTACGAGGCGGATGACTTCTGTTTGGTGCGCGATCGCTCGCTCGAATAGCCCCGCGATCCCGACCGGGACCGGTCGCGGTAGGCACGATCTTTCGAGGTTGTTCGCGTGGCGGACGCCGATCGTCGGTGCTGCCGTTCACTGCCAGCAGCACCATGCTCACTGAGTCGACGGGACTGCACGTGCTCCGGGTACGGTTCGTTCGAAACGTACTCCACGGACGGTGAGCGGGGCGATCGCGGGGACGCTGGGGACCGCGGGGAACGGGGCGAACGGGGAGATCGTGGTGAGCGGGGCGTTCGTGGCGGTGGCGATCTCGGGGGCGATGTTGGCGATGCGGGTGGTGACTGTGGCGAACGGATCGGCTCTGGTGGTGCCAGCTTGGAGCCACCGCTCGATCGACCTTCCTTCTGGTGATCATCGTCCCACATATCACCATCGTCGATCGTCATTAGGCCGGATCCACTGCCACCGGCCAGTGCGGCCGCCGCGGACGACGCACTGGAAGAGGTACTGTTTTTGGCGCCAAAGTAGGAACTGATCGACGACTGACTGAGCCCGTCCCGGGAGGTGGTGCTGGTTTTGGCGGTCAACTTTGAGCTTCGTTTACGGTCACCGTTCCGTTCGGCGCGGTGATGGTGGTGGTGATGATGATGGTGATGGTGATCGTGCTTCTTCTCGTGGCCATCCGAGCGCAACTCCTCCACGACACCCTCGCCATACTTACGCCGCAGATCGGCCTCGATCGTTCGGTAGTCACCGCCCATGCTGGCCCGATGCTTCGGGCAGTACTCCTTCACCCGGGGATGCAAGATTTTCTCAGCCACGGCCGATTTGAGCGACGTTACCTAGGAAAGCATCGGGGAGAGACAGAGCAGAGCAATGCAGTTACAGTTAACGCATTCGAATTGAACATTCCCTGCTGCATTTGCAAAGCGCAACGTTTGCACACTGCATCAGGGAACGGGCGTCGCTTAGTACAGGGGGGAGAGGGATTGATGGATTTAGACGAGAAAAATAAATTTTGAACACATTCCAAAGATACATATGGCAAGGAACGATTGACCTCGCTTTCCGATTATGTTCTGTTCATTCATTTAGGTTTCTTTTTATATATTTTTGGCTATATCCAGCGTATGTTTTAGGATAAACTTTGGGATGAGAGTTTATACATATATTCTAAAGGACACTTGCTGTGTGCTGTGTTGTTCCTCCGCGTGGGGAGGTACCCGCCGTGACGTGAGCAACAATACCTGAGCTATGTTTCGCCATAATTGACATTCATTGATTGGTAGAGTGACGGGACCCCGATTGTAGTGGATTGAACTGATCGTTGTTGACGGTCAATGGGTGCCGTGCAGGATCACGGGCCAACACTGGCGCAACACACAGGCAAACGAACGACAGAAGGAAGAAAGTGGTTGACATGACGATTGAAACTGACACTAAAGCTGATGGTGTGTGGTGGCGCGCAAACTGGGAGCTGTTTGCTGTTGTTGGTCGGATTGAGATTAGACCTAGCCGGGCGGCCAGACCCGCCGTGCTAGTTTTCCCCGTCCCATCCGGGGTTGAAGATTTTGTCGACCAAAAGGATCGCTGCCATAGTACTGCCTCCGCTGGTGCTGTTGTTGCTGCTGATGCTACTGCTGCTGTTACGGCCGCTGCTATCGTGCTATTTTGCAACCCCTCTCTTACATACACGTGTGCTCTCGTTGATAGTCGCAGATTGAAATGGATTGTAATGTTTGCAGAATTGATTTGATCCACAAAAAGGCGAAAACACAACGCAAATTGATTGAAAGCTTCGGAACTGATAGGAGGTAATGATGGTAAATAAGTATCTTTGATTGTACTAAGAGGCCATATGTCCTAGGACGTATGTGAAAACAAGCAGAAAGAGACGTGTGAAAAGGTGGGAACTCAAGATTCTATAAAACAGGGGCATAAAAACTGCCATATTGAGTGCGAGGATACCGATGATGGGTGAATCGTGTGTGCGTGAGTGAGTGATTGTATGTGTTCTTGTGTGAGTGTGCGTGTGCGTGACTGTATGAGAAGGACAACGAAAACACATAACAACACACGAGGCATACCGCGCTTCGAAAGATACGCATATACATCCATGGCGGACTTACCTGCTTGACAATCGCTCGGTGGTACAAACTTTTCACCGTGTTTCGCGTGAACGACTCGTACTCCAGCTCGACGGCAATGTCCTCGAAGTCCTTGTACACCAGGGCGTAGTCCGGCTCGTCGAGGCCCTTGCACGCCTCCACGTTCTTCTTCATCAGATCGGCCATCGTGGTAACGTAGGTTTCGCGCGTGGCAATCGTTAAGCCGCTCACTTTCACTGGCGTTTGCATCGCGAACTTCACGCGCCCGATCGTGGCCGTCCGCTGCATGCTCATGTCCTTGGCGGCGGCTGCCTTCCGCAGCAGAAATTGCTTCTGTATCAGCAGAGCCGATTCACTCTGTTTGCGCTTCGTTTCCCGTCCCTCACTGTAGCTACCACCGCTGCCACCATCGTAGTAGTCGTTTTCGTAGCCCTTCCGGCCACCACCGTACATATCGGAGGGATCCTCATCGTAGGCCGTCATTGTTTTCAGCTTGCCCGTGTAGGCGAGCTGCTGAAAGAAGTCGATCGCTTTCTGCACCTTCTTCGGGTTCGTGCAGACGTCGCACATGCTCCGGCAGTCGGGCGGATCGTCCCCGAAGTAGTCGGTAAACAGCCGGTGCCGGCAGCGCGCCGTTTCACAAAATTCGACCATTTTCTCAAAGTTTTTCACAGCCTGCTTGGCACTGTCCTCCTTCGGTGTGTCCTTGCCTTTCTGCACGTCCTGCCGCAGGAGGAACTCGATCGATTTGCACGTCTCGCGACAGTGATAAATGCGGCAGTAGGATTTCTTCCCATCGCGCCCGGCACGGCCCGACTCCTGGTAGTAGGCGGCCACGTTTTGCGGGGTGTCCCAGTGGATCACGAAGCGCACCGAGCCCTTGTCGACGCCCATGCCGAAGCTGATGGTGGCCGCGATCGCGACGTACTTGCCTTCCATCCAATCCTCCTGCACCTGGTCGCGTTCGGATTGCTTCAGCCCCGCGTGGTACGGCACCGTGCGTAGGCCCAGCTTGGTCAGGCTCGTTGCCACACGCTCCGTGTTTTCGCGCGTTCGGCAGTATATAATGCCACAAGCACGTTTGCTCTGCAAAAACGGGAGAAAAACAAACAAAACGTTTCAGTTGTCACGTCTCACAACGAGTAGACTGATTTCATCTTACCGGCTTGACTTCGTCCTGCTTGCCAAGGATGCCCTCGATGTAGTCCTTGAGGTGCAAGAAATCGTCCTGGATCGAGTTCTTGAAGACGACATCGTAGTAGAGATTATGTCGGAAGCAGGGCGTTTTGAACTTTGCTACCGGCTCCTTCAACCGCAGGTTGCGGAAAATATCCTCCACCACCTGCTTGGAGGCGGTGGCCGTGAGGGCGATCCACGGTACGGACGGGTATTCCGTTCGCAGATTACCAAGCTTCAGGTAGTCCGGCCGAAACTCGTGACCCCACTCGCTGACGCAGTGCGCCTCGTCCACGACGATGTACGCAACCTTCCGGAACTTGACCAGGTGCTGCATAATGTCCTTGAAGGTGGCAGTGTTGGCTTGCTCGGGTGTGATATACAGAAAACGTATATCGGTCTTGACGCTTTTGAGGTCGTTGATCACCCGTTCGCGGTCTCGTACACCCATCTTTGAGTTGATCGAGTCCGCCGGTATCTTAATGCGTGCCAGCGTATCTAGCTGATCCTTGATCAGCGCCAGCAGGGGGGAGAATACTATCGTTACCTTGTTATCCTGCATCACACCGGGCAGCTGGAAGCAGAGCGACTTTCCCGCTCCGGTCGGCATCGAAACGTACACATCGCGCGTCCCTGTGGAAAAGGTGTGGAAAGAGAAGCAAACACAAAGAAAGAAGCATTGATCAGAATAATGCGATTGCGGGTGTGGGACGACCGAGGCCTTTGCCCTCGCGTGATACGTACTTGCGATGATTGTTTCGATGGCTTCCTTTTGTAGCTGGCTTTTGAAATCACGATGGCCGAAGTACTGCCGTAGCTTCTCCTGCAGCAGTTCGTCCGATTTGGTTTCTTTCGACAGCGCTTTGTCCAGTGCCCGCCGACCGGAGCGCTCGGGCGAGTCGGAAATTTCCACCACATCGTCCATGTTGGGAATTTCCATGGGCGTCTGCGGTCGGGGGGGTATGTCATCATAATCTTCAATCGGTGGCGTTTTCGGCGCCCGCGGTGGAATATAGTCATCATACTCTTCGCACTTTGGATCTTTCTCCAGCAGCTCCTGCAGTGATGCATTTACTGTCGCGTCGCACTTCGTGCTATAAACAACGGGAACAACGGTCGCTGGCCGCACCTGCTGCGGCTGTGGCTGGGGCTGGGACTGCGGCTGCAGCTGCACCGTGTGCAGCGTCGCGGATTCGGGTTCATGTTTCGGATCGGGTTTCGGCTCGATTTTCAGCGCCGTTCCGTTCGCTTTCCGCTCGGCACGGTTGTTTTTCACATTCTTCCAGAAGGAAGCCTTCAAGCACTCGTTGAACTTATCGAACTCTGAAGACATTCTTCCGCGAACGGAAGCTGCTGCTCCCGGGGACCTGGCGGGCGAGCGAGCGAGCGGCCGCTCCAGACACGACCGAAAATGCGCAGTTTTCGGGGATCGGATGCAAATGCGGCAGCCTCAGCTTTTAACACGCAGAATCACTTGCACGGAGAGACATGCTAAATTGTAGTCTATTTTTCAGCCGCACGTTTCACTGCTTACATTGGAAATTCTGCAAAAAAACGCGAAGAAACGCTAATCGACTTTTTCTAGACTCTCGTCGTTTAGCTCGTGTGGTTCGGAGCTACAACTTTTCGATTATCCGTGCACCATCCAAACAGCCGACCCGTTGTTTGTGCAGCGAGTTATGAAAGTTTGATAGAGAACGCTTGTTTGTAGTATCAGTTTTTCCTGTTGCCGCATTTTAATTATACTTTATTATAGAGCTCTATTGAAATGTTTCAAATTTACAAATATAATAAAATACGATGCCTTTGCCACCGAAAAACTCAACTAGGTATTGTAAACGGGGCTGTGTCATAAAATCTGGGCTAGCTCGATTCCCCGCTGACAACGTGTTCCACAGGAGAGCTTGGCAAATGCTAACCAGCAGATGATGTGATGCTAAGCAGCATGTAGTCAACAGACAATATTTTTCAGTTCTCAAAACTATCAACTGATTTGATCATTTATACATCAACACTTACAAACCATATAGGATGTTTCCCGGTCAAGTACTAATTAACCACTGAATAGTGTATTTGCAAAAGCTTCATAATTAAGGATTTCATGCAAATTTTCTTGCTTCTATGACGCGACCTGGCTGTCTATATTTCTTTCTAGAGAAAAGAAAATAGAAAAACAAAAGTAAATACAAACTTTTCTCGCTTTGTGGTGTTTTTCGATAGCTGCAGTGTATAATTAGCAAACTGCAGTCAATTTTATAAACCGAATAAGAATAAAACGAACACAAACGGAAGAGGCTCCTATCGCGCAGCAAAAATGTTACGAAACGTGAAAATGTTGTGAGGAAACAATCGTGTGCGGTTGCAGGAACACCCACAAAAGTGTTCCAGACTCTGTTTGCACACCCCACATACACTCATACACACACACACCCCGAAAGGTGGAACGCATGTATTTGGCGACAATCTTTAAAGTTTGTAAAATGCTTTATCAATTGTTTTGGTTCCTGGCGGCGTGCTGCACGTTCATCGTAAATGCACTATGGCTCTGTTGCAACTTTGCCTCGGTCGGCATACCCTGGTTGATGTTGCTGCTCTTTCTGGTCTGCATCGGGTCGAAGTTTGTGAAGCTAAAGTCTCCCGCGGACGACGTCGTCATGTCCATGCTGTCGAAGAACGAGAAGGAGCACGACGGAACGGAAGCCCTGTTCTGGCCCATCGTGAATCGGGGCGGGGCGTTCGATGCACCGGACAACTCGCTCGTGGCGATCAATCAGTGTCTGGCGCAAAAGTGCCAGAAGATTCTGCTAGATCTCAGCATGACCTGCGATGGGAAAGCGATCATTTTCCACAAATCGACCTTGGAGAAAGCGAACATTAATGAGCCGGTGTATAAGTTGCAGTCGAGCTTCTTTGAAAACTTCAACATTGCCGAACATCATCCGTTGGGGTGAGCTTATTGGAACGTCCTGTTGGGAGGAACTGCCATAATCGATTACATATTTCAATTCGCCAACAGAACACTGTTTCCACCGGAGAAGGTGCTGACGTTCGAGAAACTGTTGAAGCTCCTAGAATCCTCGGAAGTGACCGTGTTCCTGCTGGCGTCGCAAATCAACTCCAGTATGTTGGACATCGTTCGTGAAACAGCTGCCAAGTGTCCCATCTTCACAAAACGCATCATCTTCTGCTGCTCTTCACCGACGGCAATCTATCAGGTTAGTTAGTGGACCATCGATAACGAGGTCGGTGTATTCAACACTTCACACTCCATCCAGCTTCGCCAGCATTGCCCGGATCTTTTGTGCGGTTTGTGGATGGAAAAGTCTTGTTTCTCGATACTGCCACGCTATCTGAATACCTCAACGATATTGCTATCAATTGTCGGTGCCATCTATCGTAACATCATAGCCCCCGTGATCGGTGTCAGCCTAGTCTTCATCCACAAGGATGAATTTAATGCGTGAGTATATCAATCACACCCTCGAAAGCCCTGACGTCCGATCGTTCCTGTTGATTTTCATTTCTTCCCTGTCCGTTTGCAGACAAATCTCAACGCTGTGGAAGAACGTCGGCGTTCGGCCTATTGTTTACACAATAAACTCGCCGAACGAAAAGCGCTACTTCCAGCAGGTGACCAAAACGCTCTATCTCACGGATTCACTCCGCTCCGAACCGCAGCTGATTTTTAAACCGAAACGAAAGCAGTAGCGCGAATCGAATCGAGTCCACTACAGAAGCGAACTCTGTGTGTTTGTGTATTTTGTTTGTTGTGTTAAATTATTCAGTTTCCTTATTTTTAGCTTTACTACGAGCGCAACGAAACGATTTTATTGTCTCTAGATATCCATATTTGCCAAGCGAATCGACCTCGTTTCGTTGCAGCATTTATTGTTTATTTTTAACTCATCTCAGGCGAGAACAACGCAAAGTATTATCACGCTCTATGCATGCATTTTGATTTAACGAAACGATCCTTATTTCGTGTGATGATACTGCGCTTTTTGTGTTTAGTCTCCACGCGAAACGCCTAACACTTTCGCCCCGAATGTAATCACGCGTGTCGAAATAAAACGTACGATAAAACAAGCGAATACAGTCAAACAGCTGTCTATGCTAGTCTGTTTCTGTGTACCTGCAGCATAACGCACGATGCGTTTTCTATTTACTAACCTTGAGAAAATTTGAATTTAGTACGGCCTTTGAGACGGTATGAAGAAATGAAACGACAGAATGGTTAAATTTGCACAGCTGCAATGCGCGCCTTCGAAACCGTTGCGAAATTGTACTATAAATCAGAACTTTTCCTACACGCCAGAACGATTCTGCGAGTTATTACGCGTAGCTTTAGATGTTGCGTTGGTCGTTTTGGATTATCATCGGTGCTGCCGCGGTCTGGCCCGTGCTGTCACAGGAAGCGGGTAAAAATGATTCCAAACCACTTCCAAGCGGACGCATCGTAGGAGGCAATGAGGTGTCCATCGCCAACTTTCCGTACCAACTTTCGCTGCAAATCGAAGGAACACACATTTGTGGCGCTTCGGTTGTGGCCCCGCGATGGGCCCTAACTGCCGGCCATTGCTGCTTCGGAGTAAATTTGGCGGATGTGAGTTTATTTTTAGCCTTTTTTATTACCTCTTCCTGCACAAATTTTTATTTGAATAACTTTGTCCCAATTTGTCTACTCCAACAGCTTACGTTGCGTGGCGGAAGTGCTAACCATAAAGAGGGTGGCGTATTGTTTGCCTTAGATAAATTGGTCATCCACCCAGACTATGACGATGACAATCTAAACTTTGATGTCTGCATGATGCGCATTGAAGCGTCGTTCCTCGGGTACGCGAACATTTCGATCCTGCCAATAACCAACAGCGGATCCATTCCTAGCGACATGCAGGGAACGGTTTCCGGCTGGGGCTCGACCGTATCGGACGGGGAAGTCGTATCGAATCTGCGTGCGACGAGCGTGAAGATTCTGTCGCCAACTACTTGCACGAGGCAAACCCGGAAATACGTTACCACCACGGCAAGGTACGCTCTGATGTGAAAGAGGATGGTCCGTGGGTTTAAGTGAATGCTTTCCGCTTTCCCTCAGCATGTTTTGTGCCGGCAATGTGGGACGCTCGATCTGTGTCGGAGACAGTGGCAGTCCGCTGGTGTTCGAACAGCGGCAGATTGGGATCGTTTCGTTCATCATCACCGAGTGCGGAGGGACAGCACCGGCCGTCTATACGCGTATCTCCAACAAGAGCGTGCGAGAATTTATCCAGCAACAAATAAGCAACGGCGTTCGGCACTCCTGAAATACGCACCCAGTCCTAATACGATCAAGTTCGGACACTTTTTTCGAGTGTCTTCTCTGCCGGCTCTTCATTCATTGATGGAGGCTCGGTGGGTTGTAGAGCAAAGAGATAAATGAACGCTTTCTGGTGAGCAGGTTTGTCTCCAGCTTGGAGTCGGAGATAAGCGTGCGCAGCTTGTAAGTAGGTGATTTGTTGTGACGTTGTGAGATGGTTTTGTTTGCCGCTCGCGGATCGACGAGGCTACAGCTAGACATAGCGACATGATATGAGGACGAACCGTTGGCCTCAACAAAAAAAAGGAAAAATAAAAACCATGACGTGCAGAACGGATACCAAGGCGCGATCGCGAGTTTGGCAGGCCTGCCCTCCGCGAAGCATCCGAAAGGAAGATAAACTCGGTATCTTCTGTTTGCCGAGACGTATGGGCAAGATAAAGCCAAATTCGGCCGTTTATTTCATATAAGTGCTTGCAGCTTCCGACGGTCCATTCCCATTGGGCCGTGTCGCTGTGCGGTGTGAACCATATCCGAAAACACTTCCGAACGCTGGTGCGCTTGAACGATCGTGCTCAACAATGCGCCAGCTGTTGCTGCTGGCCCTGCTGATGGCCGGTGCGCAGTGTGGAACCATCGGTAAACGTGAGGCTGCCGTCGGGACGAGGACCGTTAACTGAGCGTCGTTTTCTTCTCCACTCCCCGCACCCAGATCATCACTTATACTACTACTCCCGGCAACCGGCACTGTTCCGATTGCTGATCAAGCATGGTTTGTGGCCCAAGAAGTTAACGTTGGAGTACGAGCGTCCGGCAAAGGATCCAACCGCACCGGCACCGTTCATTTACGGGGGCGAGAGTGCATCGATCGAAAGCTTTCCCTACCAGCTGTCACTGCGCCACGAGGGAACACACATTTGCGGTGCTTCGGTCATAGCCGAACGCTGGGCCCTGAGTGCGGCCCACTGTCTCGACGAGCAGACGTTACCGTCCGGCGTAAGTTTGACGATCCGTCGTTGGTGTCGATTACTTGTGTGACGGTGTTTTTCTCCGCAGATCACGTTCCGCGGTGGAACTCCGCACCGGCTGGCAGGTGGGTACATTTTTCACGCCGATCGGTACCTGCTGCATCCAAAGTTCGTACGGGCCACGATGGACTACGATGTGGCCGTCGTGCACGTGCAGGAAAGCTTCTTCATCGATCCGATCCGTGCGGTAACGTTGGCGAACACGAACACGTTCTATCCGATACCTTCCGCGGCCATCGTGTCGGGGTGGGGCACGGCGGACGAAGGGTACACGCCGTTGATTCTGCAATCGCTGGAAGTGTACATTCAGAGTGCCGCGTTTTGTGACACCCCGACGATAGAGCAAACCACCGAACGGTAAGTTGGACGGGGTGGCATGATTAGGATCGATGGAACTCATTCGGGTGCCATTGAACGTCTATTGCAGAAACCTATGCGCTGGCGGAGGATCCGTAGGCAAGGAGGTTTGCCATGGAGACAGCGGAGGACCGCTGGTACTGAACGGATATCAAATAGGAATAGTCTCGTGGGGTCCCGACAAGTGCGCCACCAACCTGCCGGCAATATACACTTCGCTGACGAACGATGAAGTGCGTGCGTTTATACTAATAAATACCAACGTCTAGCAAGGTCGCCTAATGAATACCAACGTCCAGCAGCGAGCATGAAATAGAGCATTCGATGTAGCGTAGATACTTAACTTTTCTCTAAGTCATTTTGTTTACCACTACAAACTTGTGCTTCCAAGCAAAGCAAAAAAGGAGTATAAATCAAACTCAGGTCCACGATTTGAATCTATTTCGTTCCCATCGTATGCTTGCCGTGGAATATTGTTGGACGCCCGTTTCGAGGGGTGGGTTATTTTATTGATACAACGAGTAGTCAGATAAGGTACAGATTTATCATTGTACCTGCGATAACACAAGCAGTACCTGCCCGGCTGTGCTAGTGCGTGTGGTCAATTGTGTGTGTAGGACGGGCTTCCCCTGCGTGTTTTTCCCGCGGCACCGTTGATAAGGGTTGGTTCGAAAACAAAAAAAAAACGTTGACCATGGTGCGTAGTAGACGGCCACTTGCGGACTGATGTAAGATGCTAGTTCGTTACACTCCCGTACGCTCCTGAATGAAGCTGCGGATGGTCGGGTTGGCTGTGTTGGCAAAAATCGCTGGTAAACTGCCGCTACAGTCGGACACTCCCCAGGAAGCAATGCCCATCTGGTAGCCATTGACAACCAGTGGGCTACCACTGTCACCACCGCACGTGTCGCGGCCGGGTTGTCCGGTGCACAGCATACTGAGGGATGCAGAATGGGTGTATTATTCAATCAAACTTCGCCTTGTGATGGATCGCTCGATCGACTTACTCTTCCGTGATCCAGTCGGCTGGCCAGCTACTGCGACACTGTTCCACCGTGATCAACGGTACCTCGACCCACTGGAGGACGACTGGCAGGGTGTCCGGAACGGCCTGTAGTCCCCAGCCGGTAACATTCGTCATCGTTCCCGGGGCGAACCCGCTCGTTGCTGGTGGTAGCGTTACAGGTGCAACAAACTGCCCAACCATGTCCGTGCCGGACTGCAGCAAGCTAACGTCGAACTCCATGGTGTATTCACTGTACCGTGGGTGGTTGACGATCTGCACGATGCTGTAAATAGTGCCACCGAACAACCGGTTGCTGCTTCCGCCACGCAATGTCATCTGGTGAGAGGAACACAGTTAGTGTGCGTCTTGCTCGAACATTTGCCCCCTGTTGTCAGGCTTACCACATTGGTTGCGGGTGCTGGATAGGTACAGTGTGCGGCCGACAGAGCCCACCGTAGGGCGATCACCGATGCGCCACAGGCATGGACTCCGCTACGCCGCAGCGACAACTGGTACGGAAAGTCCTCGATGAGAGCATCCTTTCCACCTACGATCTTGGCATTTTTCTCTGCTTCGATGGGAACCAGCTTTCGTGTCGGTTGATACTCGGTCCCACCGGGTAAGCGGTTGTTGTAGCTTATCCACAGCTCCACATCGGAAGATCCACCGGTGACCGCGGTGGAGAGGATGACGAACGAAGCCATTAGCGGGATGTATGACACCATATTCGAATGTTATTCACCGTACAGTACGAGCGAGACTAAGGGGATGCTAATGTTTGACGATCAAAGTTGGCCTGATCAATGGTCCATTGCTATGGAGATTAGATAGCGTCGAGTTGCATGGTCTCTAGC
Source organism: Anopheles dirus (assembly GCA_000349145.1). Taxonomy (NCBI): domain Eukaryota; kingdom Metazoa; phylum Arthropoda; class Insecta; order Diptera; family Culicidae; genus Anopheles; species Anopheles dirus. The sequence goes on from KB672979.1 coordinate 1,665,436, forward strand.
ATCCGGATGCCACGGTCTCACCCTCCGATAGTAGTGAATCATTTTGGGAGGGGATTTTTGCTGATGAACCGATAGCACGTCTGCTAATGGAATGTCATCATCGGAACGTCGGACCTCTGACCAATAACCACGGTAGAAGTATTGCGTTAGGTTTTTTTTTGTTTAATTTTCCATACTCCTTTTCCTGTGTCACAAAACGTTGCAATTAGTTTAGACTCCAGTGTGCTGGCTGATGAAGCTGCGGATAGCGGCGTTACCAACGTTGGCGTACACTCCCGGCAGAGGTCCTCCGCACTGGACTGCGCCCCACGAGACAACACCGAACTGCTGTCCACCAGTGACCAGCGGGCCACCGCTGTCACCGTTGCACGAGTCGCGTCCCTGCTGGCCAGCGCACACCATGCTGTGATGGATTGGTAAAGCAAGCAACACGTTAGCAACACGTTCAGTCGGAGTATGGTCTGCTTCCTAGGGAATACTTACGCGGCGGTGATACGTCCAGCTCCCCACTGCGAGCTGCAGGTGGCCTGGGCAACGACCGGGATGTTGACGGCGTGCAGGTCGATCGGCAGCGATCCTCCCGGAGAGGTCAGACCCCATCCAGAGACGACGCTGTTGGTGCCGGCACCGAAGCTGACTCCGCTGTTGACCAGACGGATCGAGGCAATGTTGGTGCCCGTGAACGAGGTAGTGATACGGATGACGCACACATCGTTGTTCAGGTTGTTGCTGTTGTAGTTCGGGTGGTTGATGATCTGGGCGGCCTGGAAGATGACACCGCCGGCGGTACGGCTAGCGCTACCTCCACGGAAGGAGATCTAATGGAGGGCCGGGTGATGAGCAGGGGCATCAAAGTTGGCGACGAAAAGGCTACGGTGGAGCCGAACTTACCGAGTTAACGTTCGGCATGGGGAAGGTGCAGTGAGCAGCGGACAGGGCCCACTGCGGAGCAATGACCGAGGCACCACAGATGTGGTTTCCGTTCGAGCGGAGCGACAGCTGGTACGGGAACTGGCTGATCGGCACAGTCGAGCCACCGACGATGCGGCCATTGTACTCGGCGCTGGAACCAGCGTCCACGCGGATCTGCTTGGACAGCCAGATGCTCTCCTCGACGCCGGCCAGGGCACCGGCAACGAACAGCGACAGCAGGATGAAGGCCTTCATGGTTAACTCGATCTGCAACCGAAACTAATACCGTCCGGTGGCACCGGCCGGTAGCTTATATACGAGCATCCTTATCATACCCAGATGCATGTTCGGCATGTTCGACACCGAAATCTGATCGCAACCGCAACTGGTCGCGAGTTAATCGATGCGCGATAACGTGGTACGAAAAATCAATAAAATCGGGTAATTCCAGACATTGCGTCTGATTGTACAATAAAATGGCCACACTCCGCCTGGGCCCTCCTTATCAGCGGGGCACGGCGGCGCAGTCACTCGCTTTTGGGGAAATCTCACCTCGTCACGGATTTACGACTGGGGATTTTGAGAATGGCAGCGTCTTAAGCAAAAAAAAAGCTGCCCTCACATCTAACGGACTAGCTGCACCGCGGGTGCAGCGCTGAACGTATCATTCTGACGTCTTTTCAGTGCCGACAGTAGTAGGAGATTTGTGTCCGATCGGCGAAGGATGCGAAACGAACGACTTTGGCACGGTGGCTGTCGCTAGCAGAGGTAATTGATTTTAAACGTAGAATCTGCTATCTAGGAAGGAAAGAACATTGGAAATGTTTTTGAACACAGCCAGCCAGATACCATGTACAGATGGCCAATGTCGTCCAATGTAATAGGTGAAATGTTGTGTCCCAAGCGTCTTATCAGAAACGGTCTTGATTGCAGATTGTCCGGATCGGGTCGACCGTGTAGCATCACACTTCCCGTTCACATTACGCTCTGTGCGTCGTTCGTTGCGCTTCGCAAGCAAATCTTTACCTCTGCCGTGCCCCAAACATGACCATACGCGGCCAGTATGTGTCGCCGTGCCCGTGTCAACCAGAAATGGCAGCGACGCGATCGCTGTAGCACGTTCGTGCGTGGTACATTATTACCACGTATGTGCAAGCACTCACCTTTTACCAGCCTCGCTGAGCCATGCTCGTTTACTCAGGTGACGGTACGTCTGCGAAGGATGGTTGCCATTGGTGCCTGCAGTGCACGAGGGTTGCGCCAGGGCCCGGCTGCGATAGGCGATCAGTTGGATCCGACCGAGATCAAGAGTAAGTAAGATGCGGGTGGCACTTTTGTCGTTCGGCATACTCTGCCTGGTAGGACTATCGGTTGGACAGAGCGATCGAGGAAACTTTTTCGACTTCTTTTTCGACGTCGAGAACAAGCGTCAGAATGCGCGCATTGTCGGTGGGGCAACGGTGACCATCGCCCGGTACCCGTTCGTGGTGTCCTTGCGACGCTACTCGAACCACATTTGCTCGGCGTCGATCATTTCGAGCACGTACGCCACGACCAGTGCCCACTGCACCTACTCGTTTACCACGCTATCGGGGGTAAGTAGCCATCGCAGGCTTCGTAGCGTACGCACCGTTCCTCACGCTCTCCGGCGCTCTGGGCTTTCAGGTGACCATATACGCGGGCAGCACCAGCCGTACGACGGGCGGCAAAGTGTTCACAGTGGTCAGCAACATCATCCATCCGCAGTACAATCCGGATACGTTCGACTTCGACGTGGCTGTCCAGCGCGTGCAGACGCCATTCACCCCGAACACCAACATCGTCGCGATACCGTTGGCTCCTGTGGACTACGTCATTTCCGAGAAGGTGCAACCGACCGTCATCGGATGGGGTCGCACGTCGGCCGGAGGCTCACTGTCACCGTCGCTGCGCGCTGTGGCGATCCCAGTCGTTAGTACCGACGTGTGCGAATCGCTGTGGAACTCGGGCACGATCACGGCGAAGTAAGTTGCAGCTTCGGTTTGCTGCGCGTCCTACGATGCGACTAACTCGATCCGCTTTTTTCACCTGATCAGTATGCTGTGCGCCGGAGCGAAGGGAAAGGATGCGTGCACTGGCGACAGCGGGGGCGCACTGGTGGTACCGAACGGCAACTACTTCTACCTGGTCGGCATGGTGTCTTGGGGATCGGCCTCGTGCGGCAGCGAGTATCCCGGCGTTTATGTACGCATAGCATCGGCCGGAGTTCGAAACTTTATAGCGCAGTATCTCTGAAGAGGCGATCTTCGAAGGAAATGGAAGAGCTCGCGGGAATGGAGTCGTTTTGAGTCACTGTTGTATCACAATCCGAAGATGGCTGTGCTTGGAAAGGCGTCAATAGTTGAATTAAAATTGCTGGAAATGTTCGCGTAGATCGTTGTTATGCGTATTTTGTGTTGTACGTGCACTGTTCATAAGCATCTGGAATAAATAGTCAATGACTGCTAATAATACGTTTGAAGTTTGTACGTGGTCGAAGTAGCAGTAGTAGCAGTTGCTGTAGTAGTAGTTATAGTAGTAGTAGTAGTAGAATGGCTATCGAGACGATTGGCCAACGGTCGGCACGAAATAAAATCCATAATCAATTTCGAAGATCACCAGTCTACCTCGCTAAACCTTCAATTCAGGTGGTCAATATTAGTGTGTGTCTGTCTTTTTTTCGCGTACATCCCTGTCTCAGAGCCATCCCTGAGACAGTTTCACAGTTTGCACAGATGTCAGTGATTTGAATTGGTCACATTTTTTGCTCTCATCTTCCCGCACATTCGCATACGCACAACTGTGCACCCAGTTCATTGGCAGCAGCCCTTGTTAACGCATAAGATGAGGCTATTAGTAATAGTTTCGCTTTGGTGCGTGACCGGTGCATTAGCTGATGCTTGGGGCGCGCAGTTATGGCGTTCGATGCAGGTGCGCAAAGACACCGGGAACCAGCGGTCGATTTCCGGACGCATCATAGGAGGAATCGAGGCTGCCATCGGCGACTATCCTTACCAGCTGTCACTGCGACGCTTTAACTATCACGCGTGTGGAGCATCGGCGATAGATCCGACGTTCGCCATAACTGCAGCTCACTGTGTGTCGCCAGCGATTTCGAGCGAGTTTGTATGTGTAACCCCCGCAATCCGTGATCGTGTTGGCGCTAATGGGTATGTTGGTGTGCTTCGTTTTTGCAGATCACACTGAAAGGGGGCTCCGCCAATCGTACCGACGGTGAGGGTGTGATCTTCGCGGTGAACGAAGTTATAGTGCACCCATCGTACTATGCAAAAACCTACCACAATGACGTCGCTCTGGTCCGCATCGAGGGAACGTTCACTGGAGTCGAGAACATTATCCCCATTGCGCTGCAAACGAGCCCCATCACTGTGAGCAGCTTCAATCCGATCTACTGCCTGGTGTCGGGTTGGGGACTTACCAATCTACAAAGCGACGAACTTCCGGAGCTGCTACGAGCAGTACGGATCCCACTCGTACCGTACACCGAGTGTCGACGAAAGTGGAGTCCGACGCTTGTGACGACCTCGTAAGTGTATGCCGTCGTATCTAAGTCGGGCGTGACAATAACGAGGGTTCTCTCCACAGCATGACCTGCGCTGGTGAATCGCGCCGAGACTCTTGCAACGGCGACAGCGGAGGGCCCTTGGTCTGCCACAACCAGCTGTACGGAATCGTTTCGTGGGGTGCTAGCCAGTGTGGAAACTCGTACCCAGGCGTGTATACTAGCATACCGTCGAAGGAGGTGTTGAGCTTCATAGAGCAATATGTCGAAGTGCGAAGGCAATGATTATGATCGGAGGACGAGCACAATATCAAAACAGAATGGGAAATAAAACAAGCGTCATAGAGCAACATTTGAGCAACTTGTTGGAGGTCCCGGATACAATCACACACTCAACTTGTGTATCGAAAAATTTAGCTCTAATGCGACTCACACATTCAAACAGAAATGGGGCAGGAATTGGAATCCGAAGCACCCGCGTGGACAAGCGGTGTCAATTGATGCTTACCTCTATCAATGTTGCATCCTGTTTAGGCGCGTGGAAAATGTCGTTTAAGAACAAAGAGCAGAAAGACAAAGTGTTCATTATTGGTTCTGCAACATGTAGAAGGGCTACAGTCGGCCACGGCCCATTCCGGAGTGGGAAGCATGAATAGCTCACCTTTATGACGGTTTTGAACAATATCAGCTATTGTTATTTCGGCCATGCCGGAATCAAGGCAAACATTTGCGATCTGTTTATATAGGAACAGATTGTGCTCGTGTACGGGGCGCGTTTTCCTGGAATAGTTTCCAGGGTTTCACACTGCGACACTGTGTAGCATGAATCCGTGCTTTGCAATCTTCTTCCTACACCTTCACAGTCATAAACCGTAATAAAGACACTGAAGGTGTTATAGGAATGACAGACATACGAACATTCTAGTCTGTTTGCACAATTGCGAAATGTCTATAGGCTCGAGTTTGCCATAGGACGTTAGTGTCATCGTCACTGTACACATTTGCCACGTATGAAGCTAGGCGTATGTGTCGAACTACGCAGCGCGCGATAGAAGAGAATACGTACTGCTTCGGGTGCAACTATTTATTGGATTCAATGAAAGGCACCGTACACTAAGTAAGAAGAAACGTTGTTCTACGCCTTGACGTTTTCCTCAATGAACGCGATCATGGCTTTGTTAGCGACGTAGGTGTAGATTCCGGGGTAAGCACTGCCGCACTGGTCGGCTCCCCAAGACACCAGGCCGATTTGAACGCCGTCCTGCACGAGGGGACCGCCGCTGTCTCCGTTGCACGAGTCGCGTCCTGGTTGACCGGCACAGATGGCTCTGCGAGAGAAGACAGTTAGAGTTAGAGCCGTCTGTTCCGTTTGTTACATTGTGCAGATCGTGCTAGATCCCTTACGTCTTCGCTATCCGCACGGGGTTCCACTGAGCGACGCAGTTGGACATGCTCGTGATGGGAATTCGAACTGTAAGCAGCGTCGGTGCGAGATTCGCTTCGGGACCAGTAAGACCCCAACCGCTCACCGAGGCAACACTGTTCACCTTCAGTTTGTACGTGGCAGGGGCCAGAGGAATCATTGCCAGCCTGGAGTCCTCCAGGAAGGACTTGGTGACGCGGAGAATAGCAATATCGTTGGCATAGGTTCTTGGGTCGAAACGGGCATGCGTGACAACGTTGTCCACCTGGAAGACAATGCCGTTCGCATCATCCGATCGCTGCGTGGTTCCGCCGAGGAGCGTGAGCTACGGTGAGAGTGGACAAAAATCTGGTAAGCTTGAAGCGATCTATTACAGCGCGCGGCAACCACTGACCCTATCGAAGTCGGACGGCGGGGACTGACAGTGGGCGGCAGAGAGTGCGTACTTGGCAGCGATGATCGAGGCGCCGCAAATGTGGTTGCCTCCATCGCGCAACGACAGCAGATACTTGATCGGATCCTTAACTACGGTGCCACCGACGATACGGCCGCTGAATTTGCCCGGCTTTTTATCGCCCGGGTTCGGATTCGGATTCGGTTCCGCCTTAATGCGCCGTTGCCGGGAGGCCCACACGTCCGTCGCTTCGTCGCTGAAGACTCCGGCGACACACAGCGCTACTAGCACGAAAACTGGTCCCATCGTGAGCGTCACCATCTTTCGGAAAACAACACTAAACTGATGCGGCTTGCCGGAGAGTGGCGAAAAATATAGAGCCGGAGCAGCGTTCGCACAAAAGTCAGAATGTTGGAACAGCTGTATTAATTTCCTTGAACGTGACGGCGTAGTCTTCCGCGTTACACGAACTGTTTGCCGATCTTCGGAATCGAAACAGATATTCGGATAGTGTCGAAACCGTCTCTATGGTCGGTGGACCGAAATATGCAAAACAACAAACCACCAAAGTGTGTAACTCATTTATCAAACAGGCACACTCTCTCTCTCTTTCTCTCTCTATCTCTATCTGCGGCAATTGTGCAAAACTTGTCATCAAGCATTCGAATTGCGATATAGAACATGAGTGAGCAGGAGGCATTGAACCTTACCTTAGATTCTGCTCGCTGCCATTGCTCGTGTTCTAACATGCCACACAAATCTTCAAGTTGCAGCCATGTGGTTCACACCGTATTTTCCTTCCAGCTACCACGCTAATGATGAAGAAATATAGTTTACACGTCACCATTTCTTCTTCAACTGTGAGGTATCTACTTCTAGGAGGTATTCTGAATATACTCAGGTGAAAATAAAAACATTTCATTGTTACTACAATGGTTATGTCATCAGAATAACCCCAGACTACCTGGCAAAACAAGTTCTTTTAGGTTCCATAGTTCCAGAGCGAGATGGAAAGGTGATCGCTAGTTGTTACGGAATCTTATACAGCTGGTCATGATCGCGAAGTGTTGTAGCATCTGGAAAGTGAGTAAGTATGAACGAGTGATGAATCATACGATCTCTGTAGGAGTCGACTACGATACGTGGGTGGACCGGGTACATACTATGAACACCTAATAACGAACTAGTTTACATTGCTACTCGCGGGATGTTAAATCAATTCCATTTACAATTTCGATTGGAGTACTTGACAACATTTCAAATATTGCTAATACGCTCCGCAATCAACAAACCCAGCGGAAATGCGATATTACGTGTCTCCGATAAGTGAGGGTTCATAAATATGCTCAATATTATTTAATAGTGGTAAGAGAAACCCTGTTCACTATATTGCTTAGCTATAGCCGCGCTATAGATACACTGATAGACCTAAATACTTTATCTAGCGATAACTGGCAGCAAGCGGCCGGACAACTGGCTTAGCGCCGGTTTCTTAAAACCCAGATAAACAAAGTTGGAAAGCAGTTCACGGAAACGAGTGTGAGGAAGGTGCATAGTTTGTTTTGAAATTGAGCCCCGATCAATGGCAACTGAATTGGGCAACGTGAAACGTCGTTTTCGCTAATCACATCTGATAATTGCTAATCGCGTAATGGGGTTTTAGATAATGGCCACCTAAGACTGATAGTGGACGGTAGGTATTCACCGGGCACATTATCGTTGGCGGCCAGCTGATTTGGGTGGCGGTTTTCGGGTATAAAAGAAAACGAGCGTCCCTCAGACGGTAGTTCGTTTCGGAAGGCAACATGAAACTGTTCGTAGTTCTGGCATTGTGCGTGGCCGCTGTTGCGGCAGCCTCGGAGGGCGAGGAGTGGCTGCAGTACAACCGTCGCATGCCGGGAGAGTTCCACACCAAGGGCATGCCCAACCAGCCGCCGTTCGTGGGAAGAATCGTGGGTGGAGTCGAGGCTGACATTGCCAACTACCCGTACCAGCTGTCTCTGCAGCGTGCCCAGCACAGCTGCGGCGCGTCGGTGATCTCGGCCCGCTGGGCCCTGTCCGCTGCCCATTGTACGTTCCCGGTTCCCGCCCCAGGAGTCATCACTCTGCGTGGTGGCAGCTCGCACCGTCAGCAGGGCGGCGTGGTGTTCCAGGTCGACCAGATCATCAACCACCCGAACTACGACGACTGGAACCTCGAGAACGATGTGTGTGTTCTGCACACCACCACTGACCTGGTTGGCGAGAACATTTCGCCGATCGCTTTGGATCCTGCTGGCGCTACTCACGCCCCTGGCTCCCGTGCCGTCCTGAGCGGATGGGGTATCATGGTAAGATGATTGTGTCCCGGCTGCTAGCCCACCAAGCATTGCGACAGTGCGGTTAACGTTTCTTTCGTTGTTCTTGTTTGCCTCTTAGGAAAACAATGTCTTCCCGCTCATGCTTCGTCGCATTGACATCCCAGTCGTTGACCAGCAGGAGTGCATGAGTGGATGGGGCGCTGGCTGGGTTACCCCTGAGTAAGTATTGTTGCTTGACCATGCAGGATTCAGAAGCCCGTTTGGTAACATTCACCTCACATCGTGTACTTACAGCATGATCTGCGCTAGCGAGGCCGGACGTGATGCTTGCAACGGTGACAGCGGTGGCCCGCTGGTTGTTGCTGGAGAACAGATCGGTATTGTGTCTTGGGGCTCTACCAACTGCCTCGGCAGCCCGCCAGGTGTGTTCGCTCGTGTTGCCTTCCCGCTGATCCGCAACTGGATTTCGCAGACTACCGGTGTCTAAGAAATGATCTTTGCTATGAAGTGTTAATAAATGCGATCAACATAACGACTCTAAAATCAGTTGCTGGAATGTTGGAGTAGAAACAATGAAAGAATTCAGTTATAAATGAAAACTTGCTCAAAGAAACAAATGAACAATTCTTTAACTACAAATGAGTAATCTATCAGGGAATAGAGGATGGCAGTCCAGCAAAAAAGACGACTTTAAACTTAAAAGTACCCCAGACCGCTCATGGTCACTCACTGTCGTCAGACAATCGTTTATGCCTGCCATTCTGGTGGTCGTTCGGTGTCATTCTTCTGACATGACCAGCTCACAGCAACCCGACATGTCTAACAGTGAGGGATCGTGCAAGTTTAAATATTATAAAAGTACAGATATAGCAATCACTCTGCTTGACTGGCTCACGATCGGGCATGTCGTGCTCCGTATGGTATGGAGTGCGACACCTTCCTGGTCGAGCATCCGGAGACCGACAGGATGTCTGGCATGCCAAGACTCAGCTCTGCTAGCTCATGGCTAATCTTTTAACTCCTCACACCTGGCTTGCACTTTATCCCAAATATAGACCGTCGCACCTACCGTTCAAAAGCAAGGAGAGCGTTATTTATAGCGTCTTGGTGACGTTGAATAAAATCGTTATGGCACACTTACTCGTTTTACGACCCGGTTCTGTTATCAAGCGCAATGCGTCATAGTTATATCATAAATTTGTACGACTCATGTATGTACGGTTATATATACATCTCAATACATGATCAGACTTGACGGCGCTACTGTTCGAAAGGTTTACATTTAATCATTATTGTACATTGCGGAATGTTTCTGTTTTCAATTTCTCAACTTATGTGATACGTACAAATAAAGGAAGAGATAGTATAACATTGCTATATTATTCGTTCATCAATGGTTTTGTTGCTTCATAATTGTTATTGTCAGTGGTTTTCGCAAATTTCTACCATTATTTTCAGCTCCATCTAAAGATTGGTTAGGTTTTTGGTAACAGTCACTGGAAATTCCCGGAGGAACAATAGAATTCCCGTTCGTAAAAACTTCGTCCATTTGGAATAACCCGTGATGAAGTTTTTTATGCTTTCGTGCTAAATAATTCAAAGTGAGATAGCAACGGGGAGCATATCTAACAATTCGAGCAAGCTAAGATTGCAATGTATAAGATTATGTCATTTCCTTATAGTGATAACACCGATATCATTGTCGGGAAGATAAGTGCGCGTGTAATCATGGCCCATTGGATTAAGGGTACAGTGTTCCGGTACCTTCCCAATCATCAATCACTGGGTCATTGGAAATTTTGGGTTGGAAAATACCGAAAATACCGAAAATACCGAATGTCTTTTGATAAATTAAGAAGTTATCTTTTAGAAAACCCAAGCCAGATTGGTTTTGCTGCACCTGGTGGTGCAGCGTATAAAAGCTATAGTGTGAACCCTTATGCTTCACAGTAACCACCATTTCGTGCTAAGATGAAGCAACTGTTGTGCCTGACTTTGTTGTTCGCTTCGGCTCTAGCCGGTACGCTGGAGCAATGGCAGACCAATCGTCACATGCCGGGAGCATACTACGGCTCGGGGCTGTACGTACGGCCGCCTCATCTGACGCGAATCGTCGGAGGAGTCGACGCGAACATTGCCGATTACCCGTACCAGCTGTCGCTGCGTCGTTTTGGAGGCCATTACTGTGGAGCATCCGTGATCGCCGCTCGCTGGGCTCTGTCCGCGGCCCACTGCACCTTCCCGCTTCCCGCGGCCAGCTCCGTCATCCTGCAGGGCGGCAGCTCGAACCGCGAGCTGGGCGGAGTGCTCTTCAACGTGGAGGAAATCATCAACCATCCCGCGTACGATGACTTCACGGTCGAGAACGACGTGTGTGTGCTGCGAACGGTGGACGATCTCAGCGGACTCCACATTGCGCCTATCGCGCTCGATCCGGTGGGAGCGGCCCATGCTCCGGGATCGCGGGCAGTTGTCAGCGGATGGGGTGTCAATGTAAGCCAGCGCCTGTAAGGTCCACAAACGGCGCCATTTCATCTTGGTCACTTGTTACAGGGAGATGGCGTTAATCCGATTATCCTGCAGCGTGTGGACATCCCGGTGGTGTCTGATGCCGAATGCGTCGCAGCCTGGCCGGCCGGATGGATCACACCGGAGTAGGTTGACTGTTTGGAGAAAGTTAAGGCGTGCGTGCTGAAGCGTTCTCTTGCTTGCTCCGTTTCAGTATGCTTTGTGCCAGCGAACCTGGACGTGATGCGTGCAGTGCTGACAGCGGTGGTCCGCTGGTCGTTGGAGGACTTCAGATTGGAATTGTGTCCTGGGGAGATCCCAACTGTGTCGGCAGCCCGCCAGGAGTCTATGCCCGTGTTGCCTTCCCGGGCATCCGCAGCTTCATTTCCGCTCACACTGGACTATAAGCTCAGATCGGCTGTGAATATTTGATGAATAAAATCTGCACTCGAACACACAACGACTAAACGCTTGCTGTAAACTTTAGTTCTAACACTGAATGCTATCTTAACATCGCACCGTTGATGGGGGTTTTTCGGGGTTCGGTCACTGGTGCAGGGTTTTGTTTATCATCCAACTGCCCCCATGCGCTCGCGTGTGTTTACATCCAGCTCAAAGAACGGAGTCGTGTTGGGGTTCGCGACGTGCGTATAGTTCGCATTCGGATACTTGTTCCACTGACAGGCGCCTGATTGCAGTACGATAGTGTCAAAGAAAGAAATTGGCAGGAGCCGGTGTTAGACAGCTGGCGTACAATGATTGAGTGGCACGGGCGCTTACGGTGGCATCGGCAAAAAATGCATCTTGTTCATCCGGCGTGCATGACCTATAAATAACTGGCACTGGCGGTCGTACAGCTTATAGCAGCGATCGGGTCCAGCAGTGCAGTAATGAAAGTGTTTGTAGTACTTTGTGTGGTTGCATTCGCCGTGGCGTGTGCGGAAGATGCCGGCGGCAAGTGGACCGAGCGCCGCATGCTACCGGACGGTGCGCAGCTGATCGACGAGCGTCAGCCGATGGCCAGCATGGGAACGCTGAAGAAGATCGTCGGTGGCGAGCCGGTGAGCATCGAGACGCACTCCTACCAGCTGTCGCTGCGCAACTTCGATTACCACATTTGCGGAGCGTCCATCATAGCGAACGTGTGGGCCCTTACTGCTGCGCACTGTCTGTTCCCGGACCCGGACCCCAGAACGGTAGGCCCCAAGCGTGGGAGAGGCATTGGCCTGGAGCTTATAGCTCGGTTTCCCATTGTCAGATCTCCCTGCGTGCCGGAACCAGCCATCAGTCGCTCGGTGGCCGCATCTACAATGCATCGCGCATCATCATTCACCCGATGTACAACCCCAGCTGGATGGACAACGATGTCGCAGTGATCCGCGTGAGCGCTCCGTTCAGTGGACGCAACACCGGACACATTGGTCTGGTGCCCTTGGGCTACGAGGCGGAGGCCGGAGTGCGTGCCATCGTCACCGGATGGGGTCGCCAGGTAAGTGGCAGTGTCTGCATAGAAACCGGGGGTCCAACATCCAAACGCCTCATACCTTTGCAGAGCGAGGAGTCGAAGCAATCGATGACACTGGCCGGGGTGGAAATTCCCATCGTCGACAAGGAAGAGTGCATGAATCAGTGGAACGGCGTTCAGGTGACACCACAGTACGCGCTCAACACGGTCCGGTAAGTGCGTCCGGGCGGGTTTGTCTAACGCGGCGTTCGATCTGCTCCACAGGATGATCTGTGCCGGTGAGCTGGGCAAGGACTCGTGCAATGGCGACAGCGGGGGTCCGCTGGTTTCCGGTGGCCGTCAGATCGGCATCGTTTCGTGGGGATCGACCAGATGCGGCGGCCCGCTCGCTGCTATCTACACGAACTTGGGCAACGCGGCCATTCGCACCTTTATCAGCTCGACGACCGGCGTCTGAGATGGATTGTGTGCCGGTGTGCGTGCCGGTTTTGAACGAATCAAGCAAAATAAATGTATCTTCACGTTGACCAACCGTTATCAGCGAATGGTTGGCCACAAATTCGACTCAACAGAGGTGCTATCGACTCAAGGTGGAGCGGTGTTTCCGTTGGTATCGCTGATGCTCGGATATGTTTCGGGGCTGTTTGATTGTGCAGTGAGCTCTCCGGTGGTTGGAGCTTGATGAAAGCTTGCTCATTGGTGCTTTCTCGGTAAGCTACTCCACGGTTAATCGTACGGGAGCTTGTGCGTCAGACTTTTTAAGCTTTTGAGGAAAAGCTCCGCTAGGATCAGATTCGAAGAAAACGTGTTGAACTGTGCTAAGACTCTTCTGATTGTTCGGCTCTTCTCGTAGTTTTGTTTCTTGCCTTGCATTTCAAAGATAGTAATTGCACCTCAAGGACCCAATACGTTCGGTTCAGTTCAACCCACTGGACTGGAATCATCGGCTCGCGATTTGAATGATGAACAGGAGATGAATATTGATCAGTTCACTCGGTGGTTCATTTCCTGTCTATGCTTCCGATGTTTTTATTAGCAAGTGAACTGATGGCTGTACAAATTTTATTTTCCTCGTCAAACGTTTGATCTTTTTGAAATGCATTATAAATTCATTAAATAATTCATTCACCTTTTCCTTCATAAGCCCCCTAAGCTTTTACCTAAACAGTGTTATGGAAGTTTCCATGTGAAGTATTGTTCGTATACATTTTCTTTACCGGTCCTGGCGTTGTATGCAAATGTCGCAGATGCTCCAGCATGCATCGGGCGTGCCGGTCGCTGTTTGGAAACTGGATTCCCGCATCGTATATCAGTCGTCAGTGTTGCGCGCCCGCCCTGCAGCAGTAGCCTTGAGCAAGGCTGTAACGACGGTGACAACAGCCGAGCTAGAACGTGCCGGCGAACGAGCCCAACGAGGCGAATCATCGCCACATCGCCAGAAAACCGTATGCAGCAAAATAAAAATCAAAATTCATCTTTATCCCCCCCAGCTTGTCGTTGCCTTCGTGAAGGCGCGCTGTAAACGACAAGCGCTGGGACGAAACAAAAACTTCCATCGCGCGCGCCGCGGATAGCGTGTCGGTAAAATGAAGCAGCGTCGTCTATTTTTTATCAACACGCAAAAACAAAACCACCTCGTGGGAGTCTTGTGTCAGCGCACCGTGAGCGCATGTGAGGAAAATGAAGTGGAAAATGTACATTATCGCGCCCGGATGGACGTGGAGCGTGGTGTGACTAACGCGCCGCTGGGACCGTCGCTGGGACGAGCTTAAAAATGATGACATGGTTATGAGCCTCCACTGCCGGGTGGGTTCGTTCGGGCGATGCATTGTGGCCGCGGTTGTCGCCGCTGACATTTGATGCATTAATTAAACATTGCTGCGGTGTAAGGCTTGCATGCGCGTGGCTGCGTGTGCTGTGACAGCACTTCTCCCGAGCATGAAGCCTTCGAGAATGTAGAGCTGTTTAGGCAATTGGTTGGCTGAGTTGGCGGTGGAAGACGCTCTTTAAAGGTACGTATTTCCTCCCGTCAAACGCTTCACTACGCACTGCGTGCAAAACGTTATCCAAAAAGCGTTACGTGAACCGAAAACGATGCCTTGCACGCACGCATCACGCCGTGTAGTAATGTCGTTTAATTTTATGACCCTTCCCAAAGCACCTTGATTGCAAATTGATAATTACCCATGGCGGTCGGAGGATATAACAGTCGGATCAAGCGCACACACACGAACCTGCCACCCGATCCTGAGCCCGAACCCGCCGCAGGAGATAAGACCCGATGCGGCATGGTCAAGGTACTCTGGACCCGATTCGGACACCGCTTGTTGAATACTAATGTAGGTGCACCCGCTAACTACTCACCGGGGAGAATCATTGCCGTTGGTCACCTGCGGCTACGTTGGTGCGAGAAATTACGGAACACTCGGGAAGTGGCAGCACGGTGCAGAATGGCGAAAACTTCTTGTCGGTGGTGGCCATCGGGAGCGATCCGGGTGCTGCCAGGAACGCCGGAGACGCCGGCGAGTTTAAGCATCATAAACGGCAGCTTACAGAGCGGTTTAAGCTAAGCGAGTGGTAATTGTGATTTAATTATTCACCTGCAGCTGGAAAAAGCTCGCCACCAACGGTTTGGGGGTTTGTCGTGCGGATGACGGTCGCAGATTTATTGGAGAGCAAAACATTTAATCTTTAGCGCAAGCATTTGGTTTTGTTTCATCCACCGGCGCAAGAACCATTTGCAGATCACATCACATTTAGAAGCGGCGCGAATAGCGGAGTTCCCGGTTCCTGGCGGAGGCCCTATTTATGCTTCCTCGTCCCACACGCCAACGCCGACGCGATTAAAAGCTCTTCGGGCCGCTGAGTGGCGCGAATGCACGCTGCCTTTCATCTGGCCCGGCCCTTACGCCAGCTTTCTTGCGGCAAATTTGGCGCCCGAGCGGTGCGCCCTGCGTCAGGAGTGGGAAGAATCACTCGGAATCGCACGATACACCTATTCAGTTCTCTCTTATGCATGTAATCAGTGGCTCCGGCGACATGCGCTCGCCGTCATGTGGAGCGGCATCTTTGCGGACCGGAGGGTACTCTATCTCCGCCCGCCTGCAAACGATGGTGTGGGAATGCAAATAAGAGTCACAAAAACCCGGCCATCTTTTGCTCTGCTGTTGAGCACACACACACACACACACTCGCAAACCAACACAAATCCCAGCTGGATCGTGCCTGATAAAGTCTCGTGCGCTGTTGGGAGGAAAGAAAGTCGGAATGTTTGTAAGATAGGAAAATCCCACCGTCGGCGTCGTCGTCGTCGCGCCAGCATTTCAAGCATTACTATTGTGGCTTTTGGCCCGGTGGAGAGAGGCGCCGATGCAACAGAATCCGGAAGCGGTACGGGCACGGCGCGGAACCATGCAGCGACAAGCGCCCGCTGTGTACGGACAGTTGTATCGTTGGTTTATGCAATCAGCTCAAGTGCCCACTAGACGGTGTGCAACATGCAGCCCGGCATAAATGTAAATGTAGAAGCGGAAAGAATTATTTCTCCACCGTTTGTGGAATGCAGCCTAAGAAGCTTCAAAAAATGTTCACCCGCCACAGGACCGGGGACAGCTAGGCAGCTAGAGTGGCCTTGTTGTTGCCTTTGTCTGGGGCACCCAGCTTCTGCACATTGGAGGGAACCGTTTTCTTTGGGATTTTTTGTGCTTTTTTCTCTGCTGGTTTGGTTCGATGTCGAAGAAGCGTATCGCTGAGATAGGCTGTCCAGATTGCATCGTGCGGGATGCTGGTTTGGATGGCCGGAAATTAGCGTCACCCTTCGTTAGGGCAGCTGCGGTGCATTCCACCCATGGGGCATGATGGCATGACGCGAGATGAAAAGGGGATATGCAATTTAGATGCAGGTTTTTTGCCGCTGCTGCTGACTGAGTATGATTTAAGTGGATTATGCTGACAGAAGCTGAATCGGGATTGTTATTTTGCACTAACCATGCACCGGGAGCATGAAAGCTGGCGCACAGCACTAGCCGGGGCAACCGGCACCGAGTCGATTGCACTGTGAAGACTCAATTTTGTAGTTTTCTTCATTTGGCTTCTTGTTGGGGGCGAGAAACTTGCTTTGTCACGCGGACGTACTTCTTCGACTTCGAAGTAAGCAACGATTGACGTCGGACGGACGGGTCACTTCAAGGAGTGCGTGGTCGTCCTGGCACGTGCCAGTAATTGGTTCAATCCGGTAAAAGGTGCTCGAAAATCGCCCACGGATTTTGAGGTGCTCGCTCGCGCAGGTGCGCTTCTCATCCGGGTCCGGCCCGTGGAGGCCGCTCCAACAGACCATAATTCATTTGGGAAGTTTTCGGGTTTGGCGAGTCCGCCCGAACCCTAAGACCGAAGACGACAGCGACCGTCAAGATCCAAATCCTGTCGGTATCAATCAAACCGAAGTGAGAGGAATCGATATGATGGCTTATGAAATAAATTACTCGTCGATGTCGTTGCAGCGCGCCAGGTCTCCCAGGGCCGAACACGCGAACGCTGCCACGCTACCGACGGGCGGACAAAAAGTTTGCCCGATGACAAGTGGATTTTGGGTTGATTTATTTCCCCGCCAGCAGCCTCAAGCGCCGATGCTGCCGGTACCGGGGCGCAATGCGAAGTTCGATTCGCCATCCTCGCAGGGCTCCACTGGGAAGGGAATGCCATTACTGCCGAGTCGATGAACGGCAACGCCCGGGAGCCAGTACTTTGTTGTCGGTTCCTACCCCCCATGGATCTGGAGCGCTTGCACTTTCAGCAGGGGCAGCGAAAGTTTTGCCTTGCCTGGAGTTTGGGACTTCGCTGGAGACGCTGCTCCACGGCGGAGGCGCTCGGTAAATTATGATTTGTGTGATTGGTTTCGAGAGTGCTCCTGTAAAGTGTGATGGACTTTTGATTTGCCTGGATAATCCATCGACATTTTTGAAAGTGTTTGTGATTTATGTTCGAGTGGTTCCTCCTCGGGGCGGCACGACAAGGTCGTTTGAGCAAACGAGTCCGGCTCACGCTGCGCACTGATTGGCACACATCGAAATGTGACATTTGATGGCATGATTGTCTGCACCCATATTAAAGCCACCGTGGGACGCATTTGTGTGGCACACGGAGCACAGCGCATAAATCATTCCGGATCGTTCATTGCACCGAGTACCGTTCGGCTCATAATGATACAGCGCGCTTGCCAAAGCTGGTTCGCTATTCGTATGCAAAGGGTACGAGATGGAGCTGCTTTTTTTCGTTGTTTCTCTTATACACCATTTGGGATGTGAGATGTGTGTGTATGTGCATACGAAAATTAATCATAAAAATCAAATTCATCTTTCTGTGAGGCATTTGTTCCCTGGGATCATCTATTGCGCTGTACAGAAGCCCGGCTCACTGTGACTTATGCTTACAACGTGCCCGAGCACGTGTCGGGCTTGGGAAGACACATTCATCAAGCAGCAGCAGCGAGTATGTGACGAGATGTCCTTCCGAGCAGAAGTCTTCCAGATGGAATGTATCCCCGTTTGCGACTGTGTTCCCACGGATGGCAGCAGACGATGGAATTAAATCCCTCCGTATTGCAGGGGTAGCAGAGTTCGAGCAGTGAGCGTGCTGTTCACTGCAGAGGAGCGGATCTGTTTCAATTTATTTTTATTGACGTAATTGTGTGCAATTTGGGAGATTCTTCATCATACTGCGCTTTTGACATTTCCACAGTGTACAAGGCGACAAATCGTAGCAACCATTGCTTCACCCTCGGAGCGAATGTCCTATCGTTAGGAGGAGACGATATTTTAAGTTGAAAATTGATGAGCTTTTAACTCGTGCGAGCAGTGCTTGCATGTGGCCTGCGCCGTGGGCGTCGGATGGAGGAATATAATGCAAATTATGAGAAAATGTGAAAATGGCCATTTTCATACGTTTGCAGTGCTCCGTTTGAATCGTGGGATCGTTCGTGGAATTCATTGCCTCCCGAATAAAGGATCATTCGGGAGACTTCAAAAGTAGTGCACGCCAAACTTGAGCGAAGAATTCTCTGAATGCAATATTAAATGCTCCCTCTCGGGAGATATGTTTGTTCAGGACTAAAAGCTCATAATTGCTAGCGACGAGCGTGTTGGGCTCAGCTTTTTCCGCACAAAACTTCATGAGGTAATGTGCTCGAGCCAGAGGGATCAGTGATGGTATTTTACGATACGGGCCGTCCATTCCCGGGATCACACCGTGATGGGTTGTGATGTTTTAAAACATCTCGCTGCATCTTGCCAGGAACGTGGCCCTACCTTTTCGGTGTACGTTCCATTTTATTTCCCACAACCCCCCCCCTGTTAGCTGCCGCCCGCCGCTGCCCGTGGTCGGATAATGCGTGACGGCGTAAGGCTTATGGCATTTTAAGTGGCGATTATATCTTTATCTTTTTCCCAGATTTGTGCCAACGTCAGCAGTGGGTTCGGACCGTGGAAGCCCCAGAGGAGGATTATTAAATCGAAATACGTACAAGCGATTCCAGTGGCATTTTCAGACCATTAGAAACGCTTTCTCCGAACACTACGACCGGGGTGCTTCGCTAGGGTTCGGAGCCATGATGGCCCCCGGTCGGTCGGAAGCTATCGTTACCTTCACTCTTCTACGCGCTGCTGTGTGTGTGTGTGAACGTGTGTAACCGGTCGTAGGAGATGGCCAACGGCCAAATGTGAGTGCGAGACAAAATGAATGGACACGATGGTTAGTAAATCGCGCGTCAGAGGCCATTGCGGGCGTCCAAAGTGGGGGTCAGTAGTGGATTTTGTGGGATCTGGCGACGGTGGGTTAAGGCTGCAGGTCCCAGCGTGATAGACGTTATGTTGGCTTGTTATGGTCCGTTCGGTGTGCGGTGCTTCTGCTTGCCCGCTCTGGTGGGGCTTCCAACATTCCGCTACATCTTCATCATCATTTGCCGCTGGTGACCATAATCGAAATAGCTTTTATCCCCGGGTACACACTTGTACGCATTCACACATAAAAACACCTGCTCTTCCTTTGCCACTCCCTTCTGGATGGGAGTTGGTGGTCGAGTTAGCTAGTGCGGCCACGGCATCGGATTCGGGCATGAAGCAAACTGTACGCACCGCAATGACCGGGCGCCTCCATCGCCGTCCACCGGAGGAGGCGCCCAGCTTTGATTGTTTTCTTTTTTTTTTTTTGTGTCGCTCTTCCCGACCATTCGAATGTGACGACAAGATACATTTGGCGTTTTGCGATCGACTTTCACGGCGTTTGGGCTGGGTGCGAACATGCTCCCCAGAACCGGGGAGCCCGAAAGCGCAGAAAAAAGTGTTGACATCACGGTGGTTCGCCAATATTCGCCAACTTTCACAATCGAAGTATGCGTGCTGGTGGCGGCGAATGGGCCCGGCCCCGGGGCTGATGTTGTTATGGTTATGGAGCGCTCTCTTTTCCTCTTTTCCCTTTTTTTCACTCTACAGGGCGAGAGTTAAATTGTTTATTGGGTGGTGAATTTATTTTTTCCTTGCTTTTTATGAACGCCTGCTAGTTTATGGCACTGGGCATGAAACGGGCATCACGGATGCATGGAACCCCTGTGGCGGTCCGGAACTCCTCGGGCCGGTTTTGGAACGGGGGATGCTGGCCGTGATGGCCGCATGCATGTAATAGTCATTCGCTGTTTGGTGTAGGATTTGTATTTGTGTTCGTTACCATTGGCCGTACGCAGGGCAAAAAAAAAAACCACTCGTAAAAGGTGAGCGGCTGAGCCGAGCAGATCGGGCCGGTGTAGTACGGCTCTGCGATGTGTAAATATAGCAGCAGCCCGTGGCTAGAGCTAGATCATAGCAGCAAACAGCAAAAACGTACAGCGAATCATTTTCCAAACTGGAACACCGTGCCGTACCGGGGGGAGCTGTTTTCCCATGGAATGGAATGTACACCGTCGCCCACTGGCTGGAGGACGGAGCATTTTATGAGGGCGGGCTACAATAAATTCGCACCCGACATACAGACAACGCGAGAGAAAGAGCGCGAGTGATGGTGACAAACGTGGCGTGGAGGTTAGGTGGTGATAACGAACGTTGGGGAAATAAAAATGTAAACATGTTTACACTTTGCACACGGTGTACCAGGCGGCCGATAGGACGTGATACGATTTGGTGATGTAGAACTTGTTTGACGATGATGGATTAGTCAGCACGGGGCAGGTGGATGAGCAAAACAAAAAATCGATCTTGTCCACCGCACTCTGATCAGTGATCCTGGTTCTGGGGTAGGGTTGAAACAAAATATGCGTCAATGTATTGCACCGACAGATGGCCAGCAAAGGGAGAAATGCGTTGAATTACAAATCGATACGTAATATTGTTGCTGATTCTGTTTGCAGGCTGGCGTTATAAAGAGTAATCTTGGCGAACACCACTTTACAGCCTGGAGAGTGTGTTGTCAATCGCTACAACCCCCCTTTAACACATGCCCGCTACACAGCGACAAACTTCAACTGGCAGGCAGGACAAAACAGCTCGCCGGAGACGCCTCAAGGGTTTCATATCATTTGCAATAAATAAAGCACATTCGCAGAAACGGCAGTGCAGTCAGGAACGAGCAGCACTGAGTAAGCGCCCGGCGGATGATGCATGATTGTTGCCAGCTGAATTGTGGCTGGCAATCCAATTCCTTCCGCAAGCAAATCAAAGTTTGCATTCACACTTGCAATTACTTATTTATTTGCTCTTCCATTGTCTGGCGCCGGAGTGAACGAGCTGAGGGGGTTGTTCTTAATCTATCACAACACTCGGCTAGCGCCAGCACAGAGCACTTTGGTTGCCCTGTTCGCATGTTCCTGTTCTCCGTATATCCCATCGGTTTAGCTCCGCTCCTGCACCGGGCTACATTGCATTGCGATGCATTTACACTGTTTGCTGCCCGTAGTGTGAGTGGGTTTGGGATTTTCGCCAACTTCGCACTAAATTGTGCCGACAGCTTTTGGGGTAATAAATTTCCCATCTGCATCTGCAGGGAAAGTTTTCATTGTTTAAGTTTCGGGAGAAGCTTTTTCTGTGGCTGCATTGGTACGTTTATAATTTTTACAACCAAATGTGTGCATCCCTGCTCAATTTCGCAACACACAATGCATCTTATTGAGGTTAACGTAGAGAGGAACTAACTGAAAGGTACTAAAGTCAAACATAAATGAGCCATCATAATAACAACAAAAAAAGCTTCCTGTGCATACGGGAGGGCCCGAAAATTTAACCTCAAAAACCCCCCTGTTTCTTAACGAACCGTTGCAGAACGGTGTAATACGAGCCGGGGAACGCCTTGGAGTGAGACATAAAAATTATGAACAATGATAAAAGCCAACCCACAGTCTGTAACAACCGCCGGCAGTGAGGCAGTTCTTTAATTCTTTCGCATACTTAACGGCGGCTGTTGCGAGTCGCCTGCCAGCGACTGGGCTTCGGGAGGCGGACAGTAACGGTAAGGAAGTAAGAAAGCTCGGCGAGTGGTTGCTTATTGCTTTCGGATTTCATAATGAGACGCTGCTGCTGCTGCTGGCTCCTTTTTACAATGCAAAGCGAGAACTGCGAAGCTGGAAGCTTGTGAAGGCAAGTCTCGTGCGACGAAGTGTAAGTTCCCCGCCAGCTGGAAGCGAGCGAACCGAATATGATTGCTCTTGTGGCGCCGTAAGAGGTGTAATAATTTGGAAAGCACCATTTCCTGCTCCCTCGTTTCCGAGAGTTGTGTGTGTTGCGTCGCGCGCCATCCCCTAATCGGCAGGAGCCGACGGTGTGAGGATGAGTGGTTTTGTAATCATTTGTAAATTTCGCTATTTATTGCTGTTAAAAAGTATAATTCGCGACGTTTCCAGGGGCACCGTGTGCGAAAACAGCTCGATAAAAAAGAAATAAAACGATCTCCTAAACAGGCCACCGCTTTTGAGAAGGGGAAAAGTTTTTTTTGCCTGGCGAGAGTGTTTCTTTATCGTATCTGGCCCCTGCGGGGTGTGGTGGGACAGGTTAGCAGCATGATGTCTGGAATGTCGCTGTGGAATTCAATTAAAACTAAACTTCAATACCATCGAGCGACGCTTGTGAACGAAAATCTGTGACCGTTTGTGCAAGGGAGTAGTGTCCAGCGGCAGTAGTTAGCGTTCGGAAAGCTTCATTGCCAGCTGTCGGTGAAATGTTGCCTCCCGAACGCCTCGAAACCCCTCACGGAGCTTCGGTTGACACCGAGTTTGGCATATGCCAATGAAGTAATTTGACAGTGAAAGTAGAAAGATGCTGGAAGGGCATTGTGGCACACGGCAGTGTGGAGGACAGTGCCTGGTAAAGGTCACCTTTGTTGGAATAAGCTTAAGAAGCGAGCTGTACACACACGTTTCAGAGATTTTCCGATACTCTGACACCGTGCTAAAATATGAATCGAGCAAGTAAGCCAGCTCACACCGATGCACTCGTTCTTCGAGCGCAATATTCATATCAGCTGTCAGTGAGCTCATAGCACGTGTACGGGCAAGCTTACTCTCCAAGGTTCTTGGAATAATTTAGTGGTTTCAAGGAGGCCCGCGTTGGGCGGATGAGTGCAATCTGACTCGGGCTGTGCTGCGTGACGTATGTCACAAATCTGTTTCTTCCTCCGACTGGCTCGTCCCGCTTGTCATGGGGTCGGCTAAACACGGACTGATTTATTGGTTTTATAGTTGGTCGGTAATTTATTCACCATGCTATTAGAGACGGAACGGTCACATTCGCAACTTGTTGCTATCCTTTCGGAGCCAGCTTTGGAAGCATTTTTATCGGGCCCTGAGACCGTTTTATTGAATTATGTATGCTCGTTTGAAAGTAAGCATTAGGACCCGACGGACAATATTGACCATAACTGATGCGGAGTATTTTTCTTTTGAATATTTGACTGATTGACAACATCTGTGTGCGCAAAATAACAGCATGAAATAGAAGGAAGAACATTGAACGGTAATATTGAACGCATCGGATGTTTGCAATCGTGATGTTAGGTAAATATAAACAAAACTAGTAGTTTATGATTTAATGGCCATAAGCTGCACGATGGTGCGGATAAACTATGATGGCACAAGGATGATTACTTGCTCCGGGGATACACACCATGTTTGTCGTACACTGATACGCTTACCACAAACTCAAACACGCATGCATTTTACATGTACTGAAATTGATTGATGTTTGTCTTCAAAAAAGAAAAGAAAAGAGAAGCATAATGCTGTTAGTATAGTCTTTAATAGAAAGAAACGGGCAGACGTCATGTACTGATAAGAACCACAAGGAAGAGTTGTTGAGGAAGGTGTAATAATTTATGTATAAAACACGAGCACCTGAAAGTTCGTGACCAGCAGGCTACACTACCGCGCCAACCGATATCATCGTGCGTAAGTGTTGTTGGTTGGATTGCTTCCTTTTTTGTGTTGGCCTCCCGGCGGCCGCCGCTTCACTCGAGTTTACTTTCGGTAATGCTTACGCAATCGTGAATGGAAAACTGACGCTTTGATTGGAAGTCTTCCGTGAATCGGGACGAATGTGTGCACGCGTGCCTCCTACGCCTTATTTTGTAGCTGTTGCCTTCAATATACCGTGAGCCGCCACGCCGGAACGTTTATTTGATGTGAAATGTTTGCCAAGGGGCAGGGTGGCTGGGCTGTTACGTTGACTCGCATTAGGCTCGTTGGACCGGTTCGCTCGGAAGGCATTGAAACGTGAAGTCCTTCGACCCTGTTTTCCGTGGTGGCGTGCACTTTCCGGGCGCTAGTTGGGGCCGATTTGAATCGTGGCTTGACACAAAGGAAACGTGAGTTTCGGGAGCGTGTAGCTGAGCTCTCAACATCTCAAGGACCGCGTTTAGTTTGAAGGGGAAATAAAACTACCCCCCCAACGAGCGATGCTTTGATAAGCGATTCGGAGAATGTGGTGTCGTCATTAAATGATGCATGTTTAAGATAATATTTGCAACGGATGCAAAACAAGGGAACTACAATGCTTATGCAAACAAAGGGAGAACGGTTTGTTTGCGATTTTTATCCTACCGCGGGTAGGAGCATAATTCGATTTCAAAATGAAAAAGCTGTCGATGAAAGCTTCCGTACATCGCCTTCTTTGATCCTCTGACGAGTACAGCTTTTTTGCTTGCAGCTGCACAATAGCCATTGGTGAATTGCTATTGGATGTGTTTTGTTTTTGTTGCCCCATTTGCCACCAGTAGCGCAACATGAGGAATAGCGTTCATCAATTATAGCGCACGGCAGTTGGAAAGCGATTATTTGCCGCAATATACGAGGTGCAGAGCGTAGGCTTCGCCCCGGGAAAGTGGAACCATTAATGCCTCTGGTCCGACGGTCCATTCCCCGGGTGCGTGCAAATCCAATTCAATAAGGTACGAGCTGATACGGGCCGGTCTGTATGTCGAGTGCGAATTAATCCACCGTGATCGTGGCGGGCCGAGGGGAGAAATAAATTTTCTTAACGGTTCCGGGCGCCTTTCCTTTCGGCCCGATTAGATTGCGCTCCCGTCCGTCCGAACGAGCCCTCTGGGCGCACGTAAGGAATGATAATTTTTTGATAAATGGTTTCTAATTAAAAGCATTCAAAGACAGCAACCATCGGCCGTTCGAGGGCTGCTGCTGGGCGGGCGCTCTATGGCCAATAAATTTGGCTTCTGATTTCTGCAATGGATTTTAATGATATTATTGCCCTGCCCGGAGTGGCCCTTGGGCCGGGAAGGCCCCATTATTTCGTTACGCAATTGAATATGTGTTTGCTGTGCTGCTCCCTTCTTTGATTGGACCCAATCGTCTTGAGGTGGCATGGTTTGCGTTTGTAGCTGCCGTCCATTTTGCTGCGGGCCGTCCGGATGTCAGGGGTCGGTTTTGCGGAAAGTATTATTAAATTACCCTGGCTCTCTTACCAGCGGGAACGATTGCTTGGGCGATGGGGAAGGATTGTTCATCCCATTCCCACTGCCACCGCGCCGTGTTGTTATGCTGTGCAGCGAGGGCAGCGAGGTCGAACAAACACCGAGCGCATACACACGCAGTTTAATACGTTTATGGCGTCGTTAATGAGGATAACGAGTGGTTTTGCTGTGATTATTGCTTAATCCTGATCGTGTGCCCTCATTCATCATTTACGCATTGTGACTCGCTCTGACACTTGCCACCCCCGCCCCCTTCGTCCACCCTCCCACCCAAAGGCACGGATAGTGTTTGGGGATAATCTAGCCGGGCATGGCACGCAGTTTGCGTACGAATAACGTAAGGGAAACGCTCCGGTGCTCAGTTAAATGAGCCGCTGCACGAGATGCCAACGGAGCTTGTGCGTGTTGCTGTGCGTGTAAGTGTGTTTGTCACGACCGGGGTGGCGGTGGTTATGTCCCGTGCTATGAGCAAGTTTACCGTCTTAATTACGTATGCTTGCATCAGCTTCAGAAGCCGCCACAGGAGCAGCACTGGCCACAATGGTTGAGACAAAGCTTTGCTCAACGCAAGAATCGAGAGCTTCTGGGGCGGACCGGGCGTGCAGGGCGTGCGAATGTCCGATAAACATGAGCTTTGACGTGATTATAAACCGATCTGCGGTTGAATCATTGAGTGTCCGGCCCAAGCAACGGTTTGACAAATGACCTTTCCAATGCTGATGCTGAATCGCTCGCAACTAGCGTCATTCGCTCTTCGATCGAGGTGCAAAAAAAAAAAAACGTTGACACTCGCTCGACACAAAGCGGGTGAATGTTCGCAGTGTGTAATAATTAAATGTTCCAATTATCGCAAAACCGATCTCCTCCTGGCGGGCAAAGCAAAAAGCAGTCGCTCCGGACGCGTCGTTTAATGCAAAGGTCATGTTTTGAATAATAAACAGCGATAACACGATTTGACAGCTGTTACGCTCATCGTGTCGCTTGCAATCGATAATGGAACTTTGAAATGTTTTATAACACTTTGGCGAAACGGGAAAAAACGATTTACTGCTGCTTTCTTTAAAGTACCACGAGAAGGAAATATATGTATTTTATGGTGCAATATTCCCTTTCGAAGTTGAAAGAAAGAAAAGGATATCTCGAAGAAGGAAGCTGATCCGTCCGGAACCGAAACGGATACTTTACAAGTTTACGATAATGCAAAGTTATGCGCATCGATACCAACCGCGCCCATAATAATAATAATGAAATTGCTGCATAAAAGTGGTCAGAAATGAGGGGTTGAAAGTTATCGATCCCGGATTTGAAAGATTGGGCAGCGAGCAACGGCGTGGACGCAAACGCGAACCAGCGAAGTATTCAATAAACAAGACATTTATCAAGGGATTAAGGGAACGGTAATTATGCGTATAGTAATGATAATAAAAATAACAACTTGTCTCAATTAGTGGGCGGTGCAAAGCCGAAAGTGAAAGCTTTGCGCCGCTCCAGGGCGACGCTTTAAGTGCGCCGTTAAGTGGTGAAAGTTGCTCGCCCGGAAGAAAATCAAAATGGCGGAAAGTTTTGCAATCAAGATCGCGCCTGTGTCGGTGGTTTATTGGATGCTCGTCCGGTTCCGACCGACCGTGGCGAACAATCGGGTGTTATTTATGATGCATCGTAACGCAGTCCCCCGGGGGGACGACAGACACCTGATTTGTAGTCATTGTCATGCCGCCGGAGCATCCCGGAGACAACCGCTTTTTCCCCGAAACGATACCATTAGGTATTAATTAGCCCTTTGCTGTTCGGGCAGAACGTCAACGCGCCGGAAAGGTGTGTTTGTTTTAAACGAGTTGTCTCCTCTCGTCACCCGCTGGCGCCGCCATATTTATCACCCCATCCAGCCGCCCTCCAAGGGAAAGCAGGTGAAATCAGGGCCGGAGAAACACGTAGCGGGCAATAAAATGCGCATCCAACTTCATGATGCCAACATCATCAGCGTTCTGCCCGCTTTCTTCTCGGCGCTCGGACCGGGCCACAAGGGTACTGGTACTTGCGCGATATTACACTTCGGTGTAATTAATATCTCGGTCGTAAATTGGGAACCGCCGAGAGACGGCCGGGGAAGTCCCGACATCTAGCAGAAAAGTTGCTGCGCTTCCCGTGTTCCCGCCCGACCGGTGTGTTGACAAAATCTTCCCACTTCCCGACTCGGCGCCAGCGAGTGTCAAGCGAAATCGTTCCCGCTAATAGCTATCAGGTATATTACGGGGACGGGGTGTGACACTTTCATAATTTCCTCCGTGGAGAACATTAAAAAGATAATTTAAAATACTGTTACAACGATCGTGGCGATGACGAAGCGTGACGGCGAGTGGGAACGATTCGGATCTCGGAGTCAGGTCTCCGCCATCGGCAGGTGTGCGCCCCGAAAGGAGCGATGCGAACGATGAAACTTTGCCACCCCTTTGAAGCATGCGGCTTCAAGCAGTGATCATCTGTGCAGTGATAGCAGCGTGAAAGGGAAACGATGGGAGAGAGAGAGAGAACGTGGCGGATGAGGTAAAGTAGATGTTGTAAAAATTTATCACCTCCTGTCATGCTGTGCCGGTTGACAGCACGTTGGCCTATTGACAAAGGATGCAAATGAGTCAACCGATTAGACGGCGGCGCGGGTGGGGTGGAGCGTGAAAGCGGTTCACGGGATGAATGGTTAATTAAGAAATGCAAAAACGGAACTTTCGATGCTTGCAAAACGAGATGGAGCGTTCCAAGTTCCAGCTCAATAGAGTCATCAGCAGCACCGGTTGGAAGCAATTCAGATGCCTCAACTTTCGTAGCTGCAACTTTAAACCCCGAGCAGAGCAGTTAACCTCCGATTGGGAGGTTTGAAACATTCGGTGAGCACGAGTGAAAGTGCAAAACACGACCTGTACGGTAGAGCTTCCTGACTTCATTGCCATGAGTTAACCACATGAAACTATTCACCATAAAAAGGCAAGGCAAACTCGATGAAATAAAAACAACCCACCCTCTGCGTTACACTGTTTAATTAGCTTGCAGCTGCAATCGAATGCCGTTTCCGGTTGACGTAAAGCGACTGCATTGGTTGCTCGAAACATAGCCTACTCCGTTGGTTTGATCCGTTTCAAACAAGACCCATACCCCGAGCGAAGGGCGAAAACGCTCCAATTTGCACAGGAACCCAGGGAGCCGGAGCGCGTGCTGTTGTGTGGCAGGGTCCAATCAACTCAAAGCAGGGAGAGCGAATGTCCGTAATCAACTTTCGTCAAACTTCCACCTTCACTCGGATGGGCTCGAACGTACTGCCCGGTTCAGCCCGGAAAGGGAATCCGATCCGATCTTGAGAAAAGGGGGATGAACAATTAAGTTTACATTTCGGAGTGGTCCACCGGAGCGGAGCTGCCCCCTCCAGTGCCTAAACGCCACCACACCGTGGTCATATTTCCTGGGGTAGAACGCATTTGGAGGGAACGAGATCTGAATCGCCGGTTCGCCGGGCCATGGTGGAGAAATGTGAATCGAATTTAGTCAATTTAAGATGGGTCCCGGTACGAGCGCTGCCTCCGTGCGACCCAAGACCCCGGGCGAACGTTTCACCCCCACCCCACTCGAAGACGCTCCCACAGGGCATTCCGTGCGCATTTCGGAACAGATGCTACTCTGTCCGTACGGCCGCTGTTTCGGCCCGGTTCGACGTTTTGTTTGTACGGGTTCGGGATTCGACATGTGTCGCCGGGCCGGCGGAAGCGGGCGAGCTGGTGTGGGCGAGAGGGTTGGTCAAAAATTTATCAGTCACATCCCCCCAGGGGGGCAGTTGGGCTTCGCTGGCGTGTGACGCGTTCTCCGGAGGCAGAGCTTTCGGGCATGGAGCCAATTTAAATGTTTTTTCGCTCTTCTTCTCCCCTGCACGGCAAGTTGATGCGTAGGAAGCCAAATTCGGGGAAGAATTATTT
The DNA here is from genome assembly GCA_000349145.1 of Anopheles dirus. NCBI lineage: Eukaryota > Metazoa > Arthropoda > Insecta > Diptera > Culicidae > Anopheles > Anopheles dirus. The sequence continues at coordinate 1,694,892 of KB672979.1, forward strand.
GATCGGAACAAATTGACTGACTGCCAGGGTCGTGCTGCGGAACGGCACTGTGTTCCGTTGACAAATGCAGTTGGGTAACGCTCCGGTAGCGTGTGTCTGCTTGTGGTTTCTGGCATTCGCAACGTCACCGCCCTAACCCTGCCGTGTTCGTTGGGGTTTTGATAGAAATTTTGAAAGCCTGTCTCGAAAGATAGCAAAGAGTTCGATCAACTGTTCCGGCTGTCGGCCAGAGTGAAAACACTTGTTGTGACAACGTTAGTAGTCATAGATATCCAGGACATGGTCGAAAGTTTGATCAGATTTGCGAAAAATTGTCATGGAGCGCAGCAGGATTATTTACAGCAAGCTACTGTCTCGCCCGTCGGATCATCTCCGTCGAGTTTTAACACTCATTTATTTTTCATGTCCACTGCCAGGTGCCCATGGGCCAACGGGTTCATTGTGGCTGCTGTAACGTAACCAGCGTGGTACGGTGGCCCTGGTCGTTTACCTTCACCATAAGCCTGCAGGGTTTACCTCGATCGGCGATCCATGATTGGTAGCGGGATGGACACTTTTTCCGATGAAACACCAAATATCGATTCGGGGGGGTGGGGGTGAAATGTTTGGTAAATCTTGGAACCGTGTGGACGGTCCCAGGCGCTGCCGTGGCCGGACCGGTGTGGGCGGCTGTTCAAAATTCATGAATATATTGGATAATTTTACATTCGGCCAGCCTCCCCCGGGGAATGGTTTTATGTTTGCAGTGAGTTTTGTTTGCCCCGTTCGGGGCAACAGCGAGGACCTTCGCAGCGGGTCATTTCGGTGAGGTGCTCACCGGAGAATGATGGAAAGTCCGGGGCGCGGAGATTATGCGGCAGAAGCCGTACACAGCGCTACTGTTCAATTCATTTCCACGTTCGTCCAATATTCATCAGCAGCGCAATGCCATTGTAGCAATTGCTCTTGCCCACTCTGTTGACACGAGTGCCGGCGGGAATGGACGAGGGAATGAGAGAGAGAGAGATAGAGAGAGAGAGAGAGAGAGAGAGAGAGATAGAGAGAGAGAGGGAGAAAGACATGGTGCCAAGCTAAGTCGAGTCCGAAATTTAATTAAAATTCAATTAACTTTTCTCCCAAGTGTAACGTGCTTCATCGTCGATAAGGGGACTATATTTCGTCCAGAGATTTGCGTTTCGGTCGGCCGAGCTGGGAGGAGAAAAACAGCAGAAGCAATCGTGCATCAGCCAAGTTAATGATTCGATCGAATGTAAAGAAAACATTCGAATGTTTGCAGCATCTCCCGACTGCTGATGAAGAAATGCAATCAATGGACCGATTTGCTGTCAGTTGTTTTCCGTGCTCAGTATTTTCGGGACATAACTCTACATTTTCAAATACAAATAATAAAAAAAACCTTGCACATTTGTTCCAAAGCAGCTCTGGCAGATATTACCCTGGTGTTGCTTTGAACTGAACAAATGATCCTGAATGCGGAAACTGCTTCTCCGTCCGATTGGAACCAATCAATGTTCCGCCCTAATGCGATAAAAATTATGATCGGTATTCGCAGGAACGGCAAGGCAAGTCGATCTAGCAACCGTCGCTTTACAATCGTTCACGCAATATGGCGCTCCAATATGGTGCCAGTGCCCGAGTGAGGCAGCACGGTAAGAACTTTGCCTTCTGATTGCGATTTGTCCGGGGAAGCCGGATGGTGCTGCTCCTAGCCGGGCGTCGTCATGCCCGTCGTCGCTAGGAAGACATTTAGAGCGATGGCTTCTAGGGTTTCTAGGGGCCCGGTTCACGGAAGTGCCGGGAGGGGGATTTTGGAAAGCTTGAAAGCTCATGCCACTACACTTGTTGCTGTTACCGCAAATCATCACACAGAAAGTGGGTTCGATGGTCGATTGTTCGGCGCTCGTGTACGTGTCGGAACTCGCACGGAGCTCGCAGCTCGGCGGGACAATGGCGAAGGATAATCAAAGTCGTGTGGTTACGTGCACTATCGGTACGGTTTCGAAAATAACCACGGCAGGGTGGGTACGCGAGAGCACACATCGCTCATACTAAGCTCGTTAAGAAGGGTCGCTCATAGTTTTGCGTAATACGCTCCCGGCGTGAGACATATTTGCCGAATCGTACGGGTTTTACGTAATTGGCATGAATTTTACACCAGATCGGTCTCCACGTGGAGAGCACGTGGTGTCGCGCGAAAAACCTCAAATTTGTCGCTACTTTAGCTACGCAAACGCGTATTACGCACGGATGTAGTCGTTCGGTCGCGCGAACGCGCGGCTAATGGTTTCGTCGTGGTTTTGTGGATGACGCTTTTCCTTGAAGTGCGCCTTCACCTTTAGGCGTTAGGTCGAGAGGTGTCGAACAGTGGTTCACTGTCTCACAGCCGGCTTTCTTGGGCCGTTTTTTTTCGATTACCGAGATTGATTGTGGTTGTGCGAGGCGTTGGCAACTTTCTTCTCGCGGGTCCCAAACAGACATCGGAACGACAGTTCCACGTGTAACCGTACATCAGCTGCAGCCAGTCTGCTAGTTGTTGAGCAGCAAATTACGACACACGTGACGAATTAGACGCCGTTGCTTCCGCCGCGGCCGGAAGTTTGTCAATTTATCAAAAAACTAACGCAACACACACACACACACACACACACACACACACAACCCGAACAGTCTAATGAATATTCAGGCGCTCGAGACGAGGGTGTTGCCGAAACCGCAAGAATTCGATTACACAAGCCGGTTCGGTTGAGCTCACTGTTTCTGCGAATGGCAACATCGCTCAACAAGGAAGAAGTTGAGCGAACTGAAGGAGATAATGCTGCCGCTACTGCTGTTGATGGGAGGGAAATGGCAGCCATTGGCAGTAAAAGTTTGCCGTGCTTAGGCGGATCCGATCGGCGATGTATTAATTGAGCATTTTCGGGAGTTCCCAATCTGCGCTCTGTCTGGCGCGGGGAATGGGCGATTTGATGATTATCTTATGGCTGGTTTTCCCAGCCCACCTCTGGCACGAGTGGATGTTATTGGTTTAGGACCCAGCTCATCCGGTGGCCAATATGTTGCCGCGCGCGTAATCACACTGATGAGATTGCTCGTACCAAATAAAGCTTTGTGCGTGGGGCGGAAACTTGTTCAAAGTGAAATGAAAATCTGCTTAAGAATCGTGATTTCATGTTCGGGCACAAAGTATTGTGGCTGGGATCGCGAGCTTTTGATTGCGGGACAGCAAGTCCTCCGCAGGTCCGCAATCGAAAATGGAGCTTCAATCGAGTTACGTTCGAGCAGCGGCATCAGCGGATTGGAGGATACATAAAAAAGGAATCAAAGACTTTTCGGGCGGGCAGCAAACGGACCACAAACTGTCGCCGACCGGGTACGGAACATTTGAATACAATCTCGACTCCTTTCATGTTTCCGATTACTCATGTCCGCAGCGTTCCCGCGAAGCCTTGACCGTTTCGGCAACGCTGGGATATGCTTTCTCCGAAGAACTCGGTAAAGAACGTCATAAAAAACTCGCACTCGCTTCAGTTGAGTGCAATCCGGCAAGTTTGGGGGCGGCATGCTGAAGTGGTGGCAAGTGTTGCATGACACAGAACTCGATCTATCACACCGGGACGGGATCGAAGCCAGGACGCTGGCGGGATCTAACTCCAAACTGCACGCTGTTGAGCGTTCCGCTCGAGCGAGACCGGACCACGAAAGGTACAGATAAGTTTCCATTGAAGGGAAAATTCAAAAATTTGATTTACTCCACAAGGCGGAACCATTTTTTGGTTCCGCCGTACCTTCGAGCAAAAGTTTCGTGCAAGAGGAAACACAAAAGAAGCGGGAAAATGAAGCAAAATGTAACCCATAACGGTAGATCCATCTGCATCGGAGCATGGCCGGGTGCTTTGAAAGACTGGAGCCTGTTGGAACTGAAGATTGTTGGTGAAGAGTGAAGTGCGAGGAGCGCACTGCTGTATTATTCAGCGCAAAGGAGAGAGTGAGAGAGAGAGAGAGAGCGGAGAGGGAGAGTCCAGTCTGGATCGGGATCTAAAAAGAACCTACGAAATCATTTGAATAGTATCGTTGATTAAGCTTTTGCGCTAGCCTCGGGATAGCGTAGCTCGGGAATGGATTCTTCCGAAATGTGCGGCATGCCCGGCAAAGGCAACAAATTTGCATGTCTACATGTGCGCCTGGTGAGTAATACTGTTCAGTGAACTCATGCCCGGTTGGCCGCCCAAGATGTGCGGCCGCATAACTTGGCCCGTGAAGGGAGGCGGGACCAGTTTTGCATTATTTCCATCCCATAAGGCAAACTTTCGCATTTCACCAAACCGACCATTTCGTGAAGATTACCCCACGTGATAGGTGTTTCGCATAAAACACTTAATACAGCCGTTTAGCAAAGTTTTGCCGGGCGAACTGCAATTAGTCCGCGCAGCAACCTGTTCGCCCGAGAGCGCGCCCAGCTTTTGTTGCGGCCCGATCACAAACACTACACACATTTATCTAAACAGCGGAACAGGTGGTGGAACACGGCTGAAGTTCTGCCGCTCCGGGGCGGAGTAAACTTTTACGCCAAAGGTTCACGGTTTTATTTTCCCTCGGTTTGTAGCGGGTTTCTTTTTATTTCTCGGCTTCTTCTTCTCTCGCTCCTCGATGTGCGGGGTCGCCTCTCGAGGCGAAGATTGGAAGCGTGCTTTTTCTGCGAACTACCTTTCTGCCCGCAAAGTTTCCTAATTAAAAGAAAACAGTTTGCATCGGTGCGCGCGCGAGAAGCCGGCGACACGGCGGCGTTCGCCACACGTCACAATTTTTACGCGGGTGTCTACATCCCGGGTTGCGTTTTCCTTGCCGCGCCTGTATTTGGGTTCGCCTGTTTTTGCGTGCTTGTCCGGCGAGAAAAGAAGGCTCGGAACCATAAGCACGGAATGGAAGTAAAAGACGGCGCGAGAGTGAAAGTGGACGCCACGTTTCGGCTCTCTAATCAGCAGCTTTTTCAACACGGAACCCAGGGGCCTTTCCCGTATCATTGTGAGGAAATTGTCGCGGGCTTAGAGATCGCTTTCTGATTGACACTTTTCTTGTCTTTCCGTTCGCTGCTGCCCGTATGCCTAGTTCCCCGAGGGATAGTGGGATCGGATGTGTTCGTGAACCGATAGCGATGATTCGACTTTAATGAGAAAAGTTTTATATTTCACTCCGTGCGCACCCGGCCCGTACCGTGCAACCGTGTCCCTTTCATCGCCCCGGTCCGGTTGGATCGTGTTTGGTCGTGATTGATTGGGTAGATCGATGTCGGGTACTTATAATTTGCCGGAATACTCTCCGGGTGCTATCAATGGCGTGCTTCGTGTTCGATCCAATCCAGTCATTTATCGCTGTCAGACGCTATCGAAGTGTCCCTGGCCGTTCGGATGTCGGTTCGATGCGGTCGGACTTGACCAGCACCGGACTCCAGTTCCAGTGCGATGTGTGTGTGTGTTTGTGTGGGTGAGCTGTAGAAGAGAAAGTTTCCCATTAAAACACGATTACGTGGCGGGACGGATGTCGTCCGCGGACGAGTGTGCAGTCAAATTATGCAGATTTCCACACTCTGCTCACTGCCCAGCGCGCTCATTTAATTTGTGTAACACAGTGCGAGTCACACTTCTGCAGTGCCGAGCTGGGACGTTGAAGGACCTTGCCCTGATGGGTGCGATGTGATAAGACTCGTCGTACCCATTGTGCACTAATGAATACCGAAGCAGGCTAGACGAGCTCGTTGAGTACATTAGCTGTATAATGTGGTTTGGTGCGTTTTATTTCTTCCCCCGCTTAGTTGGCACCAGCGGTCGGTCGTGGCCTGCTATTTGTGGGCTTCCTTGACTCAAGCCAGATGGGGTTTGGAGACGGTTCTGTCGCGTAAAGATCGGCGACTCTAATACAAATGGTTGATGATTTTGGAAGCATTATTTGGTTACTAGGTAACCGAGCTACTTGATTGTAAAGAAACTACAGGTTCATGTGACAGGTTCATGTTGACAGGCTTATTTTGAATCTATATGAGCGAAAGAACACCCGTGTGACGTTATCTTCGTATCAATTCAATATCAATTGAAATGCACAATGGAATTCGTTCCTTGAAAGTCATAGTTGGGATTTATTACACGAGAACTTTGTTACATTACCGTTCACGGAACGGTAAAGGGTACTGTATTATCGGTAGCATGTATCTTTATACACTTATCTCGAATCACCCTGCGTTGGTGGCGTTGGAGCCTTCAGTTCTTCGTACAATTTGTTCCGCACGTCCGCAACGCCTGCCCACCAACCTAACCGGGCCAGATTTCGCGGGTTCGGTTCGGCTTCGCCGAAAGTGGTTACCACTCTCGTTCCGGAAACAGGGATGATGCTTCACCCCGTTTACCAATTCCAATCATTATCGTAGTTAGGATCCGCCCGACCCGGACCGGACCGCTGGCTTTTACGCGCCGGGGGTTTCGGTTGAGACCGTTTCTTGCGGGTTTTCAATCCCCGCGCGCCGGGCAGGGCGGCCTACGCAAAAGTCGGTGAGTTCGTTAACGAAGAATCATCGCTGTGAGGATGCATAAAATATGACTACGTTGTTCTGACAGCAGGTGCACTCGCTCGTTTGACTCGGGCGCCCACCGTGCCCCCACTACCCGGGGCGGTGGCATCGAATTAGCGCGCCGGTGGTGAACAACTCAAACAGGAAAAAGAACATTAAAATACAAATTGAATAGATAACAGCCTTCTGTTGGTGTTGCCACCAGTCGCCACCTGGGCAGGGTACAAGACGCTCGCTAGGGCGCACCCCGCCCGCCGGACAGGAAGCAACGTGTTTGGGTGGATGGGTGGTAGAAAATTAAAATTTAAAACATGCCATGACTGAAAGTAATTAAAAATGTGCCTCCATTTTGTGCCAGCGCCGGGAAGGAGCGCCTTTTCCGAAGTCGTCGGCCCGTGCCGAAAGGGATGGTGTGCATCTTGCAAAAAGGGTTCAGACCGGGTGGCAGACAAGACACGGAACCGGCCGTCCTGCTCGCACCGCACCTTGGCGTTTTTGTTTTCGGCACCCACCCGTTCCTCTCGGGCGGGCGTTTGGGATCGACTTCTCGGGGTGTGATTTGTGTAACGAGCTTAACGAATGGCAAAACGTGGCGGCGATGAAATACCTTGCCACCTTGGCACCAGTCGGTGACTTGTGTCCGCAGGATCGGGCTTAATTATGGCCCGCCAGCGGCGCCGAGTGAGCCTCCGGGTTTAAGGAATGTAATAATGTCCGCTGCGAAAACCGGCGGAGCATTTGTCTACGTCCGCGTTTACAGCTGTAACTGTCTCTCCGCGTGCGGCCATATTGACGGCAGCGAGGCGAGCGAAAGCTCATTCCGGTTTCCGCCGTCGAGTCGCGTCATTGGGAGGGGAACGGGAACGGAGATTTTTATTGCACCAAACAAAGAGTGATGACGGGTCATAAATTTCGTAATGAAGAGATTAGCCTACGCGTGGATTGGGACGGATTAGGGAGCGTGGGTTTCGTTTTTTTGTTGTTGAGCGTCGGATTGGTTTCCCATCCGTGGTGTGGTTGCGAATGGGGAGCAATGTAAGAAAGTACTGCAGATGTTGCCGGGTTTTGTGGCAATCACCATGGAGATTTTTAATTTTTCTGAGTAACGCAGCATCAATTTCGAAATGAGTTGGATATCTGCGTTGGTTTGGCTTGTATGTAGGTGCCATTAAAACGACTTGTTGGCGGAGCAATTCATCGAGCTTAACTGACGAATCAGTCTGTAATGAGCACTTTGAGTTTGAAAGCTCATTTAAAAACATAGACAGAAGATGACGATATCTCGTTCTCGTGCTCGGGAATATCTCGTTTCAATGAGTGAATTGAAGATCCTAACATTTGATATTGAATTTTAGTACATTTTCAATAGCATATAGCTTATATGAAATGATCCAGCGTGGAGGAATTTCATTATACTGAATATCCCAAAGCACTAAATACCATTTTCGAAAAAGAGAACATAGACATGGGTAAAACTATCTTTGGCGAATGAATACTGGTACAAAGGTTTATGGCTTAATGTTAAAGTATAAGTTTCGATACGGATTTCTTCCTCATAATGTCTCAACAAGCAATCCTGTTTGTGCTCTTATTACTCGTATTCAGTCTGTCTTTGTAGGTTGCCTACATCTTCCTCTGTAGCTTGCAGAAGTTGAACAATCTGTTCTTGGCAGGATGAAAATGGAGCTTACGCGTTGAGCGGATGACTTTCTCCCGGTGCACTTTGATCGTGCAGAGAAAGCTCGCGGTAAGTTAAGCAGATCATGCATACTTCATTAGTTCGTTTAGAGTAAAAGCGTGCATAAAATAGTATCGCGCTGCTTTTCGATGCCGATACCGTCCGTCGGGTATTTGGAAACTGTTGCCACCCACGCTCCACAGCAGCAGGAGTTCGACGCTTCCGATGGGACCGGTGGGTGGGTTCGTTTTCCACCGCGTCGCAGCGCAAATGGCTGCGATGTTGCCGTTCGGTGGAATTTTCGTAATCTGTTGTTATGCAACCAGGAACGATACGATCCGATTCCCACTTCCCGTGCACCGAAAAAGGGGGCAGATAATGGATAAGTTTAAAGTCCATCGAGACAAGGCGGTGCTGTGGCGCTGGCGTGCACGCGTGTAAATTGATTGTCACGCCGTTCACGGGAGCAGCACGATTTTCAACTTAATTTGGGCTAAACTTTGCAAAACGGCTCCAACCAACCCACCTCGGGAGGCGGACTCATCGGAACGGAAAAGTGGCACTTTAAGTTCGGCGACACCTCCGCTGCCAGTAACGCTCTCCCCCCCCCAGCCACCGGCCAGTCAATTCCGATTGTCGCACGGACGTTGGAGATGGAAGTTTTTCGCGCAAGTTTTTCCCCCAGTTCAATCTCTTCGCAATCCTTTCGGAGTGGGGCAAACAACGCTTCCGGGAAGCGGGCTGGAAGCGCATTTGCCAATTTCCTACGGCGATAAGCTTATCCATTTGCGCCCTTCCCTGCCGTCGCCGCGTGACAGTTGTCAAAAGTTGGTCTTGCCACAAAATAGTTAATCCCCCCGGCATTTAACGAATTGATCCGCATGTCGTTCTCCATCGTTCCGCCGTTTCCTCGATTGGTTTCTTCTCCGGGCACTGCTCAACTGCATCGCGCAGCTGCAGCTGCCCGTGGCGGTAATGGATCAGACGAGGAGGGATTGTTTTTCAACAAATCCGACAAACTGAGCAGGATGGATCGTACTCTGACAGGCGTGTTGCGGTTGGGAAACGAACGCTGTGTGTTTCTTTTTTGTGCTCGCCGAGCCAGCCAGCCCACGGAATCTTTCAAAAAAGACCGAAGCGCAGACGACGATGAACTGGAGAAGGAGCGCTCCGTTCGCCGGCACGCTCCGGCCCGCAGTGAAGGACAAGTTGAGCTCCTTACATGTCCGTGGCAAGATACTTGCCATTATCCAAACGCCACACAGAGACGCCAGGGCCTTCGATGGTGGGGTTTCGCTTTCCTTTCAGTTTCGTTCCGTGCCGTGGGAGCACAAGCGTGGGATGCAATGTATGACGATTATCGGAGAGTCTATTTTCCGGATGAGCAAATTTTATGCTACAACTATCACCTTGGCTGAGAGCGAAACAATGTTTGCGGAGTGTGTGTGTGCCGCTCGGCATGTGTGGTCTTTACGGCTGCCTGCGTGGGTTTGTTTTTCCATTCTGTGAAGGCGGATTTCCGTTCGGCTGCCGACGTTTCAGCTGCAATTTCAAGCTCATTCGAAACATGCGCAATAAAAGGGATTAATGGGGACCGGTGGGCTGCCCGTGAGATGATGTAATGAGCTTAAAGAGCCTTCGGCGTACTCCAATACTTTGTGCGCTTCTTTCGACTAACTGGAACTGCACCGTAACTCACTTGTTGATTAAAATTCCACCATCGGCGCAGTGAACAGTTCACCGAACCGGTCATCATTTTTGCATGAAGCCCATCCAAGCTTTTCAACATTAATCAAGCTCCGCACAAGTTGAGTGAACGAATCTTTTGAACTTGCTGCCTGATTACAAGATTATGCGTTGCAAGGACAAATTTGCAAGGCTCTTTTATGAAAAGTTTGATTTATTTAGCCCGCCCGCCCGCCCGAGAGCAGATGCGGCCGTGATTCCGGTCGCGTGATATGAGTGCTGAAGATAAACTTCAATCAAGATTATTCAATAAGAATAAAGTTAGTCCCGTGCTTTGAGCTAATGTTGCAGAGGGCAGTGCTATGGTTTTTTTTGCTCTCGTCCCGCCACACGGGTCCCTTTTGACAGCGAAGACCTTGCGACTTTCTCGGAGCGACGAATGAGATAACTTTCGAGCCGTGGGGTTCGCAGTCGCCGGCGTCGTTGCCTGCAGCACACAGTGGAGAGTGTTACATATGCGATTTCGACGGTAATTCTCGGCACTAAAAACATCCACCCGGCACATCCATGCCTCCCACCACCCTTCCTCCCAGAGGTCTGGGGTCGGCCAAATTTGTCTTATATTCATGCTCGTGTGATGATGAGCGGTGCTGGTTTTGTTAACCAGCGCACTTTCTTTGGAGCCCGGTTCCAGCCGTATGAGCAAGATTCTCATAGCGTCCCCGAGAAGCGTCAGATTGCCGGCTCCATATTCTTTACCGTGCCGTGAGATACGGCTGCGGACGGGTTTACAAAAAACCACAGACAACATACCGCTGGCGGATAGTTTTCCCATGGCGCCCCTCCCAAGAGGATGCTCGCTTGTGACACTCGTGCAATGACGCGATTCTTGCGGTTTGTGTGGAGAGCGAGCCGCCGTTTGATAAAAATCGTCGAAAGTTTTTCAATTCATTACGTGTTATCTTATTTTTGAGCAAGTCATGGTAGTTTTGCGCATTATGTTCTGTTCGGTGTGGTTCGCCGACTGACTCGCACATACATGGCCGAAAGTTGCTTGTACGAGTTAGTGAGGTTAGGTTTTAAGAACGCGAAGTGAATAGAGCGAGTGTGAGTGTGTCCATTTTGCGGACTGGAGCAGCAAATTAGGTTGGATTAAGACACTTGCGAGTGGGAATGAAAGAAACGATTCAGACCAGAAGAGGAGTAGAAAAGAAAGACACAACTGCGATCGAAAAGAACACGATGTACCGTATTCACTACGACTGCAAAGTTCGCTCGCTTGATAATGAGGCTGTAAGCGCTCAAACAACGGTCTGTTTTAAGCAACGGAGCAAAGAATCGAACAGAAATCCAAACACCACGCAAATCATTCTTTTCATTCCGTGCCGAACTTTGGCACGATAAGAACGAACCATTTAGCATGCCTCCTGCCGCCACCGATAAGGGATGCGGACGCGGATGTGGTACGGGGAGGCTGAGAAACGGTGCACCCAGCCGGAAGAAAGTTTCCTTCGCAGCTCCACAATGGGCGAAGCGGCGAATCTCATTTCCGCTCGCTACGCCACAAAGCGGAACTACAAAGGCGGAGCTGTTTGTCGTTCGGTACGGGCCCCACCCGGATTGGATGGATCGGTTGTAATGGATGGATGAGTCTTTCCGAGCATATTCACTTTTTTATATTGATTTTGTGTGCTTTTTCGCTCGTCGCTGTTCATTCCAGACGTTATTCGTCTTGTAAGATGTAGCCGACCGTATCACACAAGCCTTGGCGGGTAGCTTTGTGCTGCTTCAGCAGCAGGTTTGGCGGATAGTTTCGGGCCAGCTGCTCGTGGGGTGAGTTAAATGGTGGCGTTGGTGCGTGTCGTCATGATCCGGGGTGTTTGACTGGATTTGAGAGAGCGTACAGGCAAAAAATCCGACTCAAACCGGTGCTTGATGGGCCACATTAGAGATTATTATGCTCGGCTGGACCATTGAGGCGACCGGGACCAGACCATGTGGTGCTGGTGATTATCTGATTTTCATTTTATGTGGCCTTCGATCCGCCCTGCCTGTAGCCGATTAATGTCAAGGTTGAGAGAGGACGCCTCTTCGGGACGGTGTACGCTTGGGTTTGGATCCAGCTTCCGGTTTGTTGTTTTCATCCAGCGAAACGTCTCCCCCTTTCTGCTGGTAAAAGTTTGGCCAAAGTCGAAAATCAATAAGCGAATTAAATCGTAATGCTCGGCTGTCGAAGCGCCGCAGGCGATGGCGAATCGATTCGGTGCCGTCTTCAGCTGTGCAGAACACAGGACAAAAGCCCAACATGGGCTTCAATGCGCGGCTCCAAGTCGACCCTCGATTAGGCTTAAATTCACGTTCACTTCTCCGGCGACGGGGAAAACGGTGGTGGGACAACTTTTCTCATTTCTTCTCCAGCCAAAAAGGCGGGACCAGTGTGGGAGGTGTGAGCCAATTCTCTAATTTAACCATTTTTACGATTTGCCTCCCGCACTAACAAGATAAATTTTACGACTTTTCAGAAATCTTATATTTTCGGGGCCCACCCCTACGCGAGCCGGGATGTGTGCTCTGGCAGGGGTGTGGGAAGTCTCGCAGGAGTTAGAGAGCGGCCTCTGCCTGCGACGCGATCGCTTGATGAACATGAAATTAGTCGATTAATCTTGGCAATCTTCTTCGGGCATTATTACCGTGGATGGGAAACAGCTTTACCGGAGCCCGGCCTAGATTTCTGTTACGGGGCTGCCCGGTAGAACATCGTGCGGATCATTGGGTGCATTGGTTATGACAATGAGGTCGTAAAAATTCATCCCCCAGCTGGCTGTTGCTGTTGTGTTTGGCGCAGAACCGAAGCGATTCGGGGCTTCCTATTTTACACTTCTAGCCTTTGGCCTTCGGCCGCTGTTTTTCCTGTCACTGATAGGAACGAAACCGATATTCCGAAAGCAGTTATTTCTAAGCATAAACGACTTCTCTGCTGCTGCTGCTTCACCAAATCGCTTAAGGCTGCATGAGGCAACCCGGCGGAAACGCTTTTGTTTGTCGCAACCTTTTCCAGCCACGCCGGGGTAGCAGGGTCGGTTATCAGAGCAGCAGGAAGCTCATCGTGATCGTCACGGCCAAGGAGCGCCATCTGGTCACGGAGGGTGGGACGGTATACACATATACACATGCATTATTTATGACCTTGCAGCCGGTGGAAAATTTTATGCTAATCCGGAGACTGGCGGGAAGGTGGCAGATTCCATTCCCCGACACGCTGGCGGATGTCGTAAGACGTGGAAAAAGGTAGTTGCTGGCAGCTATCAAACGATCGTTCCGCATCGAACCGACCGTTCGGTGATGCTGTGCTCCTTTACCTACAACATATCCATGCTCCACGCGTGGCGGTGATGATCCGGAGCTGATGATTGGAGTGGCGTTTTCGAGGCGAGCTAAATTTCCTGTCTGCCGTGGGATCTCCGCCTGTTCCTCGACCCGTGTCGATTACCCGGAGCGCCCACAGCCAGTGGGTGCAATGGGTATTGATTTTGGCTTTGCTATGACCAATAAAGGGCGAGCTTACCGTGTGCAATTGTAACGGAAGAAACTATTCTTACATACTTCGAGATTCCACGGCACGGCTTAGTGGGGGGTGCCGTTTATCTGAACTTGTACTACAATCCCTCCACGTGCCGGCTTTGTTCTTTTGTTTCCCGAGGCACCGCAGCTGGGTGCTGCGGATGTATGCATTTTTTTGCGAAGCGGAAATACGGTTTCATATTGAAAGATGCACCAGCAATGCAAGAGCAATGCCTTACGAAACAGCAAGAGAGACAGGGTGAGAGAACTCGCAAATATTTGCCATGTACAAGAGAAAGAGTGTGCAAATAGAAATAAGACGTTTACGCCGTAGGTAGCAAAAGATTTCCGAAGAAGCGCCATGAAGTTATTTGCATATTGGAAAGGACTTTTAAAATACCTGAGGGAAAATTACAATACTTGGGACACGCTGGCTTGTATCAAATTCAGCTGTCATACTTTGTACTGATGTCTTTTGCGGTTATGATGGAACGAACTTTTTTTTTGTCACTGATGTTCTATTAGCTGTATCTCTCTCTCGATCTACCAGCTTCCGTCATACAGTGCATCATAGTATGATGAGCATTTCTGTTACCGCTTCCCATCGATAACAAACGCAATCAGCTTGCCTGCATTTCAAGCATCTTCTGTAGGCGCTCCTTTTTTGCTTACGTTCTTGACGATCTCTTCCCGCTGGGTTTCTTGGCCGACGCCTACGAGAGCATGCATGTCCGGGATGGTTCCTATCACTCATGGCATTTTTTGTTTACGCTTCACGGAATGTGTGCGATAAGGATGGCGCACCCACTAGAATCATCTACAACGACGGCGGCTCTAGTTTGACGTGTGCATTTCAGAATGTGCCACGTACTGAACTGATAATGGAATCTTCATTAAAATGATCATTGGTTGACTCGGAATACGATAAGGATGTTCATTTACGTCATATAGAGTGGGGTCGTTCTAGGCGACAAAACAAACAGACAACAAAAACCATTAATAAATCAAAGTAACTTGTGCTGCCGTTATTCGTAGCGATAATTTCAAACGTTATCAATCGCAGACGTTGTGAAAAAGTCAACTTCGATTTCATCTGGAGTGAAATAGGCGTTTGACAGTTTGTTAGTTGGTCAGTGGTTCGTTAATTTTTTGAAGCTTTGAAGCTAGAATTTGGCGTTTGTGCTGAATTTTTGGATGCAACAACGTAGGACATTGATTATTACTATTGATGCAGGGTTCTTTGTTAGATTTGTCACGTCATGTTTACCTTCGGTTTGTCTCTGAACTTTGAATTTGAATTTGATTTACATTTTATCACATTTGTTGAGGTAATAGAGAGGAGATAATTGAAAGGCTGGGCCGTTAAAGTATCATTATCAATTCAATTCACGACATTTGTTAATATTAGCATTAGAAACTAGAGCCTTGTTACACGCTGATGATTATGTCACTCTGCTTTGCTGCGTTTGATAGTCGATCTAGCGCATTGCACTAGCCGTGCAATTTTATCGTTCTTCATTGTTTTTTCTTCATATGTTTGTTCATTTTGTTCTTCTTCTACTTCAACTGTGTCAGCGTGGGGCACTTCTGTTACTGGCTCCGGGGCCATTAACAACGTTATCGTATTTTTATTTTCAGGTTCTCTGAAAGTAAAGTACAACGTCAAGAATTAAATGATATTCCCGTTTTAACTACGCAATATAAACATACATTTCAAGATAGTTTATCCGCCGATAGTCGTTGAGGTAATATCTGTAAAATGGAACAAAAAGTACTGTTACTCTCCTATCATAAACGGGATTGCCTGATTTTACCACTACTTACCTGTTTATAAAACTTTTCAAACAGGATGGAAACTTTTCCAACCGATAAACATACTGTACATGGCGCGAAATTTTTAGCCGTTTTGATTGCGCTCGGATTTCCTGTAAGTTAGTATGTTTTTTCAACTCATTAGTTCAGGGAAAAGTTTAGTCCAGAATCATTACTTACCGAAATATCATTGACCGCTAGGGCAGTCAATAAGTTGGCTATCGCAATGGGTACAACGACTATGAACAGCACGAATACGGCAACCAAACCGTAGTTGAAGTTTGTTTCAAATTCGAACACTTCCACACCAAGTTCACCTGTTTTGATAAACGAAAAACATACAATAATTGGCTAATAACAAAACCAAAACTATTAACGCTCAGTGGCAATCGAAATCATACCAGTAAACATTACAAACACTTTCAACAGCGATTGCTTTACATCCGATAGTGATGAATCATTGGAAATGTGGTGCTGATGTGGTATAGTTACGTTGTCTGCTTCTGATTCTTGCGTAACGCCAGGTAATGTGGTCGAGTTCATAGCATGTTCTTGTTGGCTTGGATCAATCGGCGGAAGTGTTGTGAGATTATTTTGCAGCTCCGTTACATTTTCAAGGCGGACAATGACAGTGAAAGTTAGTGCAAAAGTTACAAGAATAAAGAAAAATGGAACAATATTTTTGCAAATGTTGCTCAGCACTACTTTTAGCATGTATATGGACTCAGAAAACCAGTCCCAGCTCGCTAAATATTGTGTCATTTCGTATCCGGCCTGAATGGTGCCCAAGGCTAACACGGCCGTGTAATTGGATCTAATTGTCATAACAACTAACCATGCCAATATAGCTATCTGCGCTAACCTTATGTAAACAACCCACTGCTGTAGCAAATGGATAATGGATTGCTTACAATAACCATCTCTGATTTTTTGCCTAATTTCTGAAATTCGATCCCACACAATGTTCCAGCTTTCGAGGAGATAGTAAACTATTCGGCAAAGAAACATGGCCCAAATTCCGATCAAAACCCATGGAATACCCAAACCACGGTCGAGGGAAAACAAAGTAAAAAGAATTACAAGTGGTAACATTCTCAAAGCCTTGAAACAGCTTATCGCGTAATTCGTTTCTATTGGCGTGCATAGATGCAGCAAAATCGATATTAACGGATGCTCAATGAGTGTTTGTCTTGCCTGTTTATCTGCAATGGACAGTTCCGGAATTCTGGACTCGTCTGTGAATACCGCCAACGCTGGCATAATGCTATAGTTTGAACACTTTTTCTGATTTGATGGATTTCTGATTTGATCAATGCGTGTTTGGCTTGCCTGGTTAGCTGCACTAGAAAGTTCCGACTCGTGGATCCTGGACTCGTCTGTGAATGTCGCCAACGCTGGCATATTGCTACTGTTTGAACATATTTTATACTTGTAGTATGGTGGTACGAAATTTCTCAGCCTAACGTAAATACGCTCCTTGCTCGCATCGTCTTCACCGTTGGTAAATATGCACGAGTCGAAAAAGTTCCCTAGCACAGTGGGATCGATCTCGCATATCGTGTGAACTCCGTCGTCATCCGATCCGCCCAAGTAAGCGCCTTTTTGCAAGAGCAGTTCCTGCACGTGTGCTAACTTACGCACGGCCGCGAAATGTAAAGCTGTACAGTTACGGTTGTCCACTCCGTCTATCTCAATATAAGGATTGCTCACACATAGCTTAAAGCATCGTAAGTAAGGACATGCGTTGTTCCTTGGATCTATTTTCCTCATCAGTTCTAGCAAGCATTCGTTTCCTTCTCGTTTAAGTATGTCGTGCTGCACGTCATTGGGTAATTTTTCGAAAAACCATTCGATCATTTCATAGTTTCCAACCTGACAGCACTTTGTTAGCACTTGTGTAGGCAATTTGCCCCGTTCGGCCATTTTTAACGGTTTTGTGGTTAGGTATTCCTGTTCGATGATTTGTTTGGCTGCATCAAGATTTTTAATGACAATACATATTCCAAGCAAGCGTTGTACAAACTTATTATTGGAGTTGGATATGAATTGCCTATCATCCTCCTCTAGAGCAAAATTGTCCGGGGGTCCATGATTTTGCAGCTTCCATGTGAGGCTTTCTTCTAGTTTCTGTATGGCATTTTGGTCGCTTTGGTTGGGATCATAACTATCTTTGTACTTATAAAACAAGTTTTTAACAAAACTTACATTTGTATTCGACCTATTTGAATTGTTCAAAAATGTGTTTAGGCTATCTATGTTGACAAGCGCATGACGATCTATGAGTTGTTGTACACATGTTTCGATATTTCGATTATCGGGACGAGAGCCTATCTCAAGATAGAGATCGAAAGCAGTTTTTCCGTTCCATTTTACGTCAACTAAAACTTCGCTGTAACGAAGCAGTACTTCTAAAACTTTTTCGTCGCACGACTCTGTTGCGAGATGAATCGGATAACGTCCTTGATCATCTTCCTGAAAACAAAATAGCAAATCACGCGTTACATTTTAAACCATTATTTCGATCTAGAAACTCATAGCTTCGTGTCACGGACGTTATCGGGACGAGCTCCATGGGTCAAACACGCTCTAACGAATAGGCTGCTACCTTTCTTTGTTAACAGTGTCTCAAAAACAGACTGTATTATGTTTGCTCTGTTGCTAACGACACCATGATGTTGATTGAGAATGTGAATGAAATTACTCAGATTTAACTGATCAAAACTGTCGAGCAAATTGTTCTGGAAAACATAACACGAAAAACCCATCGTTAATAAAGCGACTCGGTGTGGTTGGAGCAAATGGAATTGTGAACCAAATTGTCATACTTTGATCTGCTCCTCTACGTAGCTGAGCTTCATTGTTAGGTTTTCATACGTTAACGTAACTTCTTTGCTTTCGAAATAGCATCACACTAGAAAACACTTTCACTACTCAGTTTCAACACGAGAGCGCAGATTAACCTGCTATAGCGACGGACTACTTACGACTAACGGACTTATTATTCTCATGTTCGTTGCTTGATAGTAACTACGCTGATAAGCTCATAAGATCGCATTTACACTGAATAATGTACAAAAAATTGTCTGCCCGCATCACAAACCAAAGATTTGTTGTTATTGTTCAATTTCTTCTTTGTTCCACTCCTAATCACCGTGATAATATACAATCACGTTATTCGCACTTCGATCATCAACCGACATGATCCGAACGCTACTGACCGACGGCATGCATCGAAATGCAGCTTCCAGTGATTTATTTTTGAAGCGGATATAAGTTGAGAGGAAAAATGTAATTGTGGGTTTAATCATCACCATTATGTGCTTAGCGCAAGCTGATCAATCTGCGATCTAATGCCCGGCTTACCCACATATATGCGTCTTAAATACACCGATCTGACAGGATGCTGTCAGTTTGCGGTCGATCGTGGAATGACAGCACATCAAATGCATGATGTTATCGTAAATGCGCCTTCGCCTAGTTGCTATTGAGAATGCCTGCGTTGTCTTATGCGCTCAGCCTACTGTCACTTATGTGCTTTATGAGAACCGGCCCGAGAACGGTTGGTGAGGAACGAAGACTCATACACTCACAGTTCTCGACTGCAAGTATTGTTATATACGGCTGAAAAGATGTCTTCAAAACTTTCTGTAAACGGAGTCGAATACTGGAACGTGCTGTTTCTTTTCGGTCATACCTTATACTTGAAATATCTGCCAATATTCGAGAGCTAAAATTATTATATTATAGATTATATTGCGAACTTAGTATTAAAAAAGTCCAGAGAAAGTTGGTTCAAATAATAATTAGTTAGGTCTGTTTAGTTTTGTATACATCAAAAGAGGAGCGAACACTTTGCAGGATACAGAAACACGGGTATCAACCTGAGTTCTGACATACACACGATGTGCGTTTCTCATTTTTCGATAAGCTTGTGATTGATATTGTACATAAGCAGTTGTATGAGGTTCGTGAGGCTCATCGGTTCGCACTGTGTAGTGGAACAGGAAGGGTTGTGCATTTTGTAGGCAAAAATACAGGGCACATACGAAGTTGGTGCGCTGTTTGATAGCAGTGACTATGGACCAGCACAAGCAGAAAGGAAAGTTGAACCAAACTCAACATCGGAGCACGCAGCAGAACATCTAATCACAATTTCTTTTATAGACGACCATAACAGTCAGGCTCCTGTGCTGTCTATGGTGAATGTGTATACACACGGCACAAACAATAAAGGCACGCGTTTTTACTGGATTCTTGTGATTCATGCGTTTATTTGCTTCGAGCTAGAACGTACGTCGCCGTACGCTCAGCGCACGGTTCCATGTCGTCTTCCATTTGATCACGCGGAGCATAAAATATTGGCCACGCAATGCTTTGCAAATAAGTATCAAACGAATGATGAATGATTGCTGGAGATATTTGATTTCTCATGTCGACGGACGGTGTACTTTTCGCCGGGGAGGGTTTGCTCATAGAGCAGCACACGGTTTGAAGCGTGTGTAACATGTGAAGATTTATTCGATTCGCTGGAAACGATTTCTTTGTTTCGTTAAACGAATCCAGCGTTTGTCTGTGTAGCGCGGGAAGGAACAATGCGTCCGATATGCGCGCGTTATGGGCTGGGGGGCTAAGCGAGCGCAAAAGCGGGTTTATTCAAATGCGACGTCTATTAAGCAAAGGTTTGCCCCCATTACCCTGTTGGACCGAAATATTAAATTAGTAATCATTAATATACATAGACAAAAACAACGACAGACCGTAGCGCGAACATCATCAAAAGCCTGTAGAAAACTGAGATGTATCAAAATCTTCTCATTTTGAATGTACACGTGCGCAGATGTTATGCCACGTCGACCATGTAACGTAATTGAATTTAGCATACAAATTAAATCAAATGTTTATTAATCAATTTTGTCATGGTGTACGCACCATCTATTCATCGGAATCATAATGTCAATTTTTGTCAAAAATCAAAATATTAATGAACCCATAAGTCGGAGGCTATTAGTGATGATCATGATTGCGTCATGTAAAACATTACTTATCGTACTAAGGTCGTTATACTGTGATATTGCAGGGAATAAGTAATTTCCGAGGCAGAAATCATGCAATATGACTGCATTAAAGAACCCTATTGATGCCCGTTGCACGCGTCATCGATGACACAGTCGCTGCTCAGTCGAATTGGTTATCTCTAGAAAGTAAGTTCTGATGCGTTGTACACTTATCTGACGGAAGCGGCAATAAAACGGTAAAACAACAGACCTTCATTTATAATGTCGGTTGAACAAATCATGCGGAAGTGCTCGAACAGTAGGTGCAGTGGAACGTGCTGCTAGGGTCTCAGTTGGATGGAAAATTCCTTTTAGTCTGTTCTGCGAAGTGGATAAAGGGACTGCCGGATAACAATTCCAGGAAACTGGGAAAACACGGGAAAAACAACTTTTCAACACCTGGTCATGATGTCGAGAGGGCCCCGGCTTGGCCTGGCATGTCGAGTCCGGAAGTCAATCGATCCATTTTCACTTGAAATTTCTGACACAAACAAGCCACTTTTTCCGCCGAAATGAAGTATGATCCGGAGTGTTTTGATTCACCGCTTGGTTATTGTTCTTAAATTTGTGAACCAAACTTGCCATTAATTTGAGTGCTCTGTCAGGTTTGACTTTCTCTGTCTCTGTTTAAGACCTGGTAAGATATAAGGTATTTTTGTGATATATTCTTGTGGTACTGCCGGTCCGAATGACGTCCAAAGAGTGACGCATCATTTGAACAGATTACATACATGATTAACAAGTCACTTGCGGTCAAAATCATCTGCTCCGACAAGCGGTAAGCTAGAAAAACGTAGCTCATCGTACGGGGTTTGAAATCCATTACGGATGTGCAAAATGTTTGATTCACACTTTGAATGCAGATCCAGCACCTACGGATGGATTATTCGCTTTAAAGGATTTACAAGGCAAAAAATAATAATTGCCAAATGACTCTGGAAACCCTGCAAAATCAACTTATCTGATGCTAGGGATGCTATGACAATTGTTAATCTATGTTTGGAACCATCTGTGAGTGTGTGCATTTGTGCTGTTTTTTTGCTCAGTTCTTCGCTGTTCTAACCGATTTTTTGTTTCTAAGTCACTATTTGGGAGGGAACTTGTCGTGCTACGATAATAAACGTGAGCAGCAATTGGTTTGCGTGAAAACTTTGTCTATGAACAGTAGCGTTGAAGTTCATGCCGGAAAAGCAAGAAGAACGTCCCGAAAAGTACATCAAAACAGAGCCACAGTTGGCAGGTGAGGATAGTTTCGATTGAGCGGTTCTATTTCCAAAGCACATGCAGTATGTAACGACTAGGTGCCATGCCACAATGACATTCTATACAGCACACTCTCCGAGCAATGTTTCAATATAACTTTAAAGCCAAATTGAACAGTATCTGAGGGGCACATAAAGTCTATAAAACACCCTTTCCGTGTCACGGAGCAAAGCACCGACCGAGTGCCTTGGCTGCTCTGTCCTCGTTCACCATGTTGCTATCGAGAACTGTTCTTTTATTCATCACTCATTATATCGTTCCAAGGTGCGCAGTAGGTAGGAAGCTTTCGGTGGCAGCTACCCCTTTATTGCCCCGATACCAGAGTTGGCAACCCGGTAAGACGGGCATGTGGAAATTTGTTCGATTGAATGATCCTACTTTCACCGCACCGCACTGTGGCCTCCGTGTGTATTGTGCGACCCAGCAATAGAAGTTTGATTTCTGGCGAAAGGCACTAGATGGGATTGAATTTTGCAAATCGTTCGCTCCGCCGTGACTGGAAACAGATGCATGCCGGGTCTCTACCGAATGCTGCTGTATGTGTGCTAGAAGGGTAAACAGAGTGCAAATTGTTTAAAAGTCTCAATTATACTATCACACAATTACATGCATGGTAGCGTTTTTCTTTTAGAGTCTCATGAAGACGTTACGACGAGTTCACATGCATGTTTCGAGCGCACCACCGACGCAGAGTACAGGCCCGCAAGAAAGGGGGTACCATTTGAATATTCAATGTAATCACAACCCGAACGATGGGCTCGAGAGTGTTCGAAATAATTCGGTGCACTTGAAAAGATTGCCCATCACGCGTTACTAGAGCTTTGCGGTTCTGTTCCGGGCCCGGAAGCCCATCGAGAACAGTGAACAATGGAGAAGGGAATAATGTGTTTCGAAAAGTTTAAGACGTAATCCGGCGCTTGTGACGAGGAAAAAACACATCTTCATTAGGTCTATACCGATAACAAGATTCATCCCACTGCTGGCTCCCATCGGTTGTCTCCACAAGTGGGAGTTTGATGATCTGTAACAAGCAGTGCGACGAAATGCGGTGATGATCCTGGCCGGAGCTCCACTTCCGAAGGACAAAAGACTTGATATTTGGAGATCGGAGCACAGGCACTGAGATGGATGCAAACGGGAAACACACACATACAAACCAACAACGAAGACAGCACCAGGGCGGACGAGCGGAGCATAGAATTGCAAAAAGTGTATGTTTATGCATGAGTAGAACGAGAATTCTCAAAACTTCATAAATAAACATACATTCTGCCTTCATTTCTCGTAGGCGCTCGTCAATTGTCAATGCTTTGCGTTCTCGCTACCTACGGCTCGGGCGCGCGCGGGCAAGTTGCCCGCCGCCAGTAATGAACACAGTGAAACGTGCCGCAGATCGTTACGGTATTTATCAATTTTCTCATTTTATTCATTTATTCAACCTAATAGTACTTAAAACGATTCCACTTTACACATCCCCGTTCGTCTATTTCCCCTTCTGCTATCATGCTTTCTCTTTTGCGTTTCATCTTTTTAGTTTCACGTTCATCGTTTTAATAAGTTTTCCTCTTTCGCTCTTCCCCGTTCTCGTACCGACGTTCGCTATTTGCTAAGCAAGTGTTTGTTTTTTGTTTCATCATATAAAATTGCCTATAACTTCCCCGTCAACATCCGCGCCTCGGTCCAGAGTAACATGCCTTCTCTACTCGTGCTTTCTTTGTGGTGATATAACCTCTCTCTGTCACCTCTTTCATCTCATGGCACACCGAGATGCGGCTGCCTAACGAAACGCCTCATTTTTTGTTGTTGTTGTAATTCCTGTCATTCGTGAAAATACCCGACCACCGGGCGGAACAGAGTACACACTGGCGGCGCTGCTAGTTGCAGCCCTCAACGTCACGAGTGGTGTTGTGGTATGTATAGGATTTATATTTACAGCGTTATTTACAATGGTTAAAAGGATTGTTTGGGGCTCGATGGTGGAGTTTGTGGGGGATGATGAGGGAGTGCAAGACACAGAGGGGGAGACCATGGACTTCCCGACAACACTGCCAACTGCTTCACGGGCATCGGTTTCTATTGTTCGGTGACGGCAGCGCGTTTGCCGGTTCTTCTTGGCGATTCCCGGAAAGAGGACGCGTTCCGCGGCGACCGCAGCCAATCGCGTAAAGTTTCCTAACCTAACACCGTGGGAAGGCGCAGAAACCCAGCATCCGGCATCCTTCCGCGGCGCAATGCACGGCGCGCGGTTCTTCCGAGCTTTCCGAGTTTTGTTACGACTTTTATTACAGACCTCGCTCTCAAGCTGCTTTCCCCAGGCGATCCACAGGGTACATAACACACACACGTATACACACCCAACGCCTGATTTATTCGCGCACTCTTTTAACCGGTCTGGTTTTTGGTGTCTTGGAACCGCCGAACGGTAAGCCGATTTGGAAAAGCCGGTGGTGGCAGCGTGGAAGGTGTTATTTATTCTCCTCTTTTTTGCTTTTCCTTTGCATTCCACATGCCGTCCGTGTGTATGGGGTGTAATATTTGCACAGTTTTTGATTCATTTCAGGTGAAATTTGCAGTTGTGTGTGTGTATGTGTGTGTGTGTATGTTGTTTTTCATCTTCCCCCTTTTGAGGTCGTACCGATCGCAGCAAACTTCTTAAACTTTCACCACACAAACACACACACCCACACACCCACAAACCCGTGCGCGCGCCCGCTCGCGAGGAAGAGTGATGTCGAAAGTTAGCGGCATTGATTTAAATTTATCGATTCTTATTTTAACTTTGTACAATTTATTCCAGCACTGCACACGCACCCAGGCCCACACGTACACACTCGAAGCGCTCGGGAGCGAAATTTTGGCCATGATGACACCGTACCAGGATGGTGGGAACGACGGGAAGGATTTGTGTTGTTAATGTTATGTTAAGCTATCCCGTGCGCGGCGTTTCGCCGGCTGGCAGAAACTTTCCCGAAACACGCGCGCCCCCATTCGGGAAGGATTTGGGAGTAGACGAAATTTTGGAACTCCCCAAAGCGTTCGTCATACGGCGCACGATCATCAACGAAAAACTTTCGGGGGCCCTTGCATGCGTGCACACGTGTGTGTGTGTGTGTGGTTTTCTTCCACTCGAGGTGGAGAAAGCACCTTCGATGTAGGTGAAAGCTCCCCGGCGCGTTGTCTGCGCGCTTTTGCTCAGAGCCTTGTAAGCTCCGCAAATCTCCGCCGTACAGCGTTCGCAGCGCAGCCATCGAATGATATTCGTACGTGATCGTGTACGTCCTTCGCCCGGCGCACCCAAATCGAAGGCACCCGCTGCCTCCCAGTTCGGGTGAAAAGGCGTCCTCGAGGGCGGAGCGAAACGCAGCCAGGGCAAGTTGTCGCCTTTTCGACGAGTTGTGGAGCTAGAGTGTGCCGCCGCTGCCGTCAGTATGTCATACACAGGCGCTCGGCAACTCAGCGTGCCGCTTCTTCAGGTGTTGTTTTCTTTTCATGTTTATCTTTTTATCAGGTCTGCAGGCGAAAGGATGCTTTCATCATCCGAGGTCGTTTCCGAAAGGCTCCCTTCTCCCTGTCTCCCGGGCACCGCAGCTGAAGCTCACCTGTGCCGGGGATATTATCTCAGCTTTGACACGGCGGAATTTAGTTATCTTTTCGCTCGATTCGATGACGCCCGCTGCAGCGCTGCTTTGTGTGTATGGGTGTGTGTGTGTGACGTCGTTTTTCTCTTCACCTAAACGAGCTCCGTAACTATAGTGGCCCGGATGTTCCCGCCGCTCGAATGTGGCCGGTGTGGAGGACTCCGGCTGGCGTAGGTTTGTCTTTGTCGTCACGTTCGTGCCGTACGGCGGACTCTCATTCATCGGCGCCCGTCCACCACCGCTCGCACGTATGCGGATGAAGATGAAGATTCTGTGTCACGCACCGTTGCCGCTAACGGCATGCTGGGAAGGCGTCCTGGCGCGCGAAGGACGCTACAAATGAGGACGGGCTAATGAGGAGGAAGCAGCAGCGGCCACGTTGTCGCGCTGATGTTACTGAATACGCTGTAGATGGTTTCGTGTTGCGCCGTAGCTTATCTGAAATTAAAAGGCAACGGAAGACGGGAGCGATAAGTTTGTTCATTACGTGCGCTTTCGGCGCGGCCGATTGATCGATGTGTGGAAGGAAAGCGGCGAAGATTCATTAGCAGAAGCCGTAAATTGAAACCGGCAGCAGAGGGAGCAGTAACGCGGGTGGAAAAAAAACGAATTGGCCCTCTAGGTTTGTACCGAAATAATTCAGCCCACGAAGCAGTGTGATTTCTTGGTAGTGCAATTGCTTGAAATAGGAAACCTTAGTCCCATCACAACCATTCGGCGAAATCGGCATCGTCCGCCCGCCCGGAGACGACTCCGCAACAGAGGGCGTGCTTAAAGCACGCCGGCTTTAAGGAACCGAATATTTCACACCGTAGTGCGCTGGTGGACTCGATTCCGCACATTCTGTGAATGATTCTAGCGAACGGTTCGTACGTTTGTACAGTGTGTTCGGGATGGATGCGTGCGAAACGAGCACATCATTCCAAGGATGTACAACATCGCTCGCTCCCACGATTATGATGTTAAAGAGACTAGTCTCTGGCGGTAGTCACAGTTGCAGTTCATTGTTGGTTAACCCAACCGAACGGCTAACCACGTCTGGTGAGCGATCCATTTTCTTCGACTTGCTCTGCTGCGAGGAGGCACTGGTTTGGAGGTAATTTATCTTCCGGGCGAACTTCTCCGGCGGAGTTAGTTAAACTCCGACGGTTAATCAATCTTTAGCTAAACACATCTTTTTGCTGCTGCTGCTGCTGCTGTTGCTTGCCGAACGAAAGCTTCGAATGGACGCAGATTGGTTCCGTCGTCGTCGTCGTCGTCGTCGTCGAACGGCAACAGCGTCGTGGAGTTTAAATAAATGAGTTTCTCCCGTTTGCGCACCGGCCCCTGCAAGGCATGCTTGTGCAAGGAAAACATTCCACGGACGTTCGGCAATTGCAAGGCACGCTCGGTTTGCATTGAAGCATTAGCGTAGCTTGCCCGCAGCTGAGAACGCCCTGGCCTCAGGGCCAGCTTGTTGATATTAACTCAGCAGCAAAGGCTCAGCAAATCCAATAAGCCGTTCGAACCGAGCACGGAGGGGCTCGGTTTCCGGTTCGATACCGTGCCTAACCTGCGGACTAACGACCGATATGCGACGCCGCAGCCTAGATTCGCCCCCACCGCCGGCCGAGCGTGTGGAGCGTGCGAGCGATAACCGATGTAAATTAATCACATTATGCTGACCTAGAGCCTCGGCCAGGTCGTGCCGGGGTTGTTGTTGTTGTTGCATCCGGGTGGGTTCCGGGGGAAACTTACCTATCGCACCGCTGCTGCCCACGGCGATGCATCCGGCGGCGGTCGAGCTAGTAGTAGAAGCGATAGCACCACCAGTCCTATCTGCTTTGGCACCGGATTTTGTACGGTTCCGTGGCAGGATGGACCCAGGCGATCCGGGGTTGTACGACGATACCGTCAAGGAACACAGAAAGCGTGAGAGAGACGGGGAGATTGATAATTTAAAAAGTATGTCATTTAAGCGCAACATGACATTTCTGCCATTTTAAGCTTTCGGGTTGGACGGGCGGGCTAGAAGGGTCAGGTTCGTAGGAAATAAATTAATTAAGAGACCCTCCACGTCGACGGGCACCATGGGACACGCATCGTTCCGGCACAGGATCGTTGCGGACACCGTGCCGTGATGTGGTAGCGTCGGTATGCGAGATCAATTAAGGACGCGGCGGGGAGATCGGGAATCGCTAGGAAATGGGGCCAGTTTAGGACTGATAATTACATATGTTGATGAATGAGCCACGCTAGCGCCATTTATTCCGTGTTGCATCGCGGCCGGATGCTCCCCTTTGATGACGTGCACCACGACACTGGCGGAATCTGCGGAAAAGAACGAACGAACGGGTGCGGGTGGTCAGTCAACACAAGCTATCCCAGCTAAACAGCGGCGGTCCGGTTCCGTGCAGGGTCGTCTGCACGGGCTTTCCATTAATTATTATGCGCATACTATTAGTGCCATTAGCGGGCGGCGAAAGTCGCGAACTTTCCGCGGCATTACGACATAAACGCGCTGCGTTCAATTTTGCGTAATTCAAACCTTTCATCACGGGCGTATAATGTTACGTTCAGCTTCGCCGCGAAGGATGGGCGGATAGATTATCGTCTGGCTGAAATCTGATGCGATCGGCAGTCGGGGACCTGAGGGGCGTAAAGTGGCCACACGATGCGATGTTGCGACAACTTCATTAAACTCATCGCTGGGTCGCTGGTGTGCAGCTTCTTTCGACCCCCTCCAGTGTGGCCGCTTTTAACACCTGGCCGCACGGCTTACGGCACGGTTGGATTTAAAGCGAGATCTCGCCATCGGGCGAGATCGTTTGACGTGCGGGACACACCGTAAAGTGGAGCGGTCACGGGCGGCTATAAACGGCCAAAGTGCGCGTCGCAGCATCGCGTACGTAATCTTTACGATCCTGGCCGCTGTGGATGCTGCAGCTTCGGGAGCCGACAGCGCTCCTGAACGGGTTGTAGTTCATATGGCAAGAAGATTATAGCCATTTGCTGGCAGCATGGTGTTATTTGCCGTCGTTGAAACGTTCACCCTGGGGTGCATTTTCGAGAGCGCGCTCGTGATAGGGAGGGGGGCGAGCGTAAGGTTCTTATTTTCCATTTGTCGGGCGCTTCATCAAGACACTGGTTGGCCAACGAGCGAGCCAGAAATGATACGATAAATTGGGTTTGGCTCACTAGTTTCTTGATGCGATCGTTACCGTGGCCACGTGCAGGCTATCTCCGGGTGTCGTAGAAAGCGGTCGGTAAATCCTTGCACACCGACGGCGAACGTCGTTCCAGCTCCGGCACGCCGGCACGCTGGCACTCTGGGTGACGTCGATATAAACTGCATTTAATGTTGTGCATAAAATTTTTAAACGAACCGTAATATATCCCCATACGTATAGCATGGCATACTACGTAGAAAGTGAATCCTAGGATCCATCGCTTCTCGAGTGGGTTGTCCGACGAGAGTGAGTAAGTGAGAGAGAGAGCCGTAGTTATGGTGATTATGGCATCGAGAACGCTACACGTGCGTCCTTTATGTCGTTCGTCGGTGGCACGATGGCAGGAGGCATTGTCGTTCGCACGCCGGTCTCAGCCAGAGGCAAACGAAGCGAATTATGTTGTGTGTCACAAACACACCCATACACACACACCGATGGGGATTTGATACGTTGCCAACATTTGACAATTGCATGTGATGCTGTGTGTAGATATATGGCCGAAGTGAACAACGCGTCGCACGTAGGTGCTCCCGAGCAAACTCGCCAACGCATGTCGCATGCGGAATGGTAGTTCGTGCGCAAATTACAGCCGCAACGCTGGACGACCGTACACGACCGCAACCGCAAGCGAAGAACGCCCTGTCGTGGGGGGTGGCTTACTTACCGGAGTTACTCGGGGCACAGGTATAGTTGCCGGAGTCGGACGGCGAAGCCCGCGATATGACCAGCCGGCTGGTGCGGGTCTGCTGCTCCGTCAGTACGCTGATACCGCCCCGCTGCGAGTAGTTGATCACCCGGCCACCCTTGTACCAGTAGATGAAGGACGGTGGCTGGGGCGACTGCAGCGCCTCGCAGGTTAGGTTGATGTCACTGCCGCTCTTAACGAACAGCTCCGAGTTGCCGAGGATGTTCGCTTTCGAGACTGGGCAATCGAACGGATAGAGGAAGAAGAAAAAGAAGAAGAAGGTAAAACGTAAAGAAAGCACGTATGCGATGGCACTTGTTAATTAGAAGCGAGGTGTAGCAAGAGAGAGGGAGAGAGAAAAAAGGCCCAACCCACCGACAACGTTCACGCGGAAGGCCTGACTGATCTTCGGTTCGGTTGACACCTGACACTCGTACACGCCCGAGTCGCGGGCCTGGGGTGATGTTATCCGCAGTGTCCACTCGTCGCTGCCGTCCGTGTGTAGCGACTGGAAGCGCTGGTCGTTGGTGTACGTCAGGATGCCGACCGTCAGTATGTGGAGATCCCGCTTGCGTATCCACGAGACCTGCGAACGGGGAGGGGTGAGTACATCGGTTCCAGGCGGCGCTCGCTCCTACTGCCGGCACTTACCGCTCTGTCGCCCAGGCTCTTCACGCGGCAGTGAAGCTGGCAGGTCTGGCCAGCGATGGCCGTCACTTCGCGCTTGGTCGTGTTATCGAAGTACGGCTGCACCATGTGGTTTTCCCAGTACATCTGCATCTCGGGGCTGAGTGTGTCTGGGAAAGAAAAACAGCGTACCAACCCGTGCCGGGGGCCACCGAGGCCCACCGAGGGTCGTGTGGATGAAGTTAGCGCTGGTTGGATCATTGAACACGGGCAATATCTGTTAATAACATGCATATGAATCCAACCGGCAAGAGTTTACCAGCTAATGGAATGCGAATGTGGGGTAGGACAGGGGGGGGGGGGTCAGTGGCTAAAGGCCGGAAAATGAGTTCCGTGCCGTTGACGAGAGTAAGTGAACACTCATGGCATGGTAATCAATTCATATCGCACGGGAAAGTTGACTCCGTGTTTTGTGGAGCGTCCGAAATAGCTCTATTCAAACTGGTTGTCCTTGAATGACAACTGCTGGTGAGTTTACTGCATATTTTATGACCCCTAATGGACGGTTCATGCCGAGCACTTGCTTCTTTCTTTTCTTGGCTATTCTAACCGGTTCTGAAATAGTAGCGACAGAAACAGTAACAGGGACTGGTAGTTGTAACGCCTTTTCGGAAGCCAAATGGACTAATTAGACTATTTTCGGTCACGCATCGAGGTGCCAAAATAGAAGTCTATTTTCTGACCAAAATATCTTAAAAAAGGCCGATAGCGCCGTTTTCCCCGCTATATATAATCATTTCTATCGCTCGAGCACTCCAGCCGTTGTTGTAAACGTTACGTTTACCATATGGTTCTATGGTTGAAAATTGGAGATAATAGAAAGTTTATCAAGTTGTTTTGCATATTAAAGCAAAGTATTGTGATCCTTACCTACCGTCATAAGCATGAAGTAAATCAATCAATTATTGAGTACAAAAACACAACTGGAAAGGCTCTCCGAAAAATCTCGTGTCGTGTAGAAACACAATTAGTTCGCATAAAAACAACCCCACAATACAAATCATGTTTTTCATTGGAAAAAAAAAAATTTACATCTCTTCCTGTTTGTGAAAAATGATCAACTCTGGACCTGTGTTTGCCAAATAAACATGATCTCAACTGCGAAGTATAATAGTGAGCAAAACAAACAACGAAACAAAGGAAATTGTGAAAGCTTTTCTTGTAAATCCTATCGTTCGTATTGTTTCCATTGTTTTAAAGTTCCATAAAATACAAAAGGACCTTATAAAACGAAATTCATAGAAAAGGATTACAGTGGAATTAAGAACAAAACACAACAATGCTCTTCTACTGCGCAAGGTGGAAAATAAACAGCGAAAGTGAAACGAGAAAAGCTAAAAAAAAGCCGAACCGATGCCACCCGCCCACTTACCTGCAAAACAAATGACGATAAAATTGATAAACGCTGCAATAAGCGGCAGATTTGCGTTCATGGTGTTGCATTTGCACTTCCGATGGGCTGTCCTAGCTACGGCTCGAGTCATTCCACGCGTCACCGGCTGCGGGCGCGTGGCGAGACGGTGGGTGGGTGGCCTGTTAATTTCCGCCGGCGCAAACTCCTTCCGGCCGGATTGTTGGTGTTGGCGCGAAATTATTCATCCACCGTCCGCCGGGCCGACTCGCTTCCGGGCGCGCGCGTTCGGTCTGAAGTTTTTACGAGCGAGGTTGCTTCTCCCGGGGCAGAGAAGATTGTCTTCCGGTGGTGTAGGCAATGTTGTTTTTGGTCTCTCCTCTTTATATTGTCCTCCTTTTTAACTCCCCCGTTCGACACGACACTTCTCTGGGTCCGTAGGTGACCCGTGACACTGTTTA
Organism: Anopheles dirus; assembly: GCA_000349145.1. Classification (NCBI taxonomy): domain Eukaryota; kingdom Metazoa; phylum Arthropoda; class Insecta; order Diptera; family Culicidae; genus Anopheles; species Anopheles dirus. The sequence continues at coordinate 1,726,536 of KB672979.1, forward strand.
CACTGCGACCACAGCACGATCACACGGAGCACTCGTCCAGCTGGGTGGGACGCGACTGGAATGTGTTTTACACAACGCCCGGAAGAGAAATCCACTTGCTGTTTTTTGCTTCTTGCGGTGGTTGATTAACGGTCAATTTCTTCCATCACGTTCCCGAACGAAAGTTCCGAGAAAAAAGGGGTTGCTGCCTGGTTATGGTCACTTACAGGACGCCGCTTTGATGTTTTAAGCAAATTCACTTACACGTAGTATGGCTTCACAATCCGCACGTTCCACACCCGCACACTCGTGCTCGGCAAACCCTTTGTCCACGCGGCACTCGACCGAACCGAAGCACGGGGACACTTCACTCCACACACACACACACACTACAAACAGCGCGGTCTGCTGGATGCTGGAATTATTTATCGTTTCGGTTGGTTTGGAGCCCTTTCCTTTCTCGGTCGGGTCGTTGCAGCGTCGGTTTCTCGCTGGTCATTTTCGCTGCTGCCTTGGCCGGCACCTAGAACGAGCCACGATTGCATTACGGGCGTGTGACCCAGCAGGTTTTTCAATTCGCCCACCAATAAATGTCAAATCAATTCTAGCCGGATGCTGTAATTGAGTCACGTTCCTGCGGGAGGAACGGCCACGCACGAGCAGGACGCTTACGTACGCGTGGGCCGATCGGCTCACGCCCCAGACACCGGTGCCCGCTGATGGGACCACGGATCGGTCCGGTTGAGTGTGTGTGTGTGTTTTTTTTCATGTTCCGTCTCCGTAGCCGAAATTCTTCACAACGACCTGGCGTTCTTGCGTCTGCATCGGGACGTTATTGCGTACGGATGAGGCGGTCGTTTGGAATATTTTGCCCCTCCGCAGGATGCCGCACACCGTGCCGGGCTGATTGGCAATCGGCAGCGGCCCAAATGGGGGATTAGTGCCGTTGATGAGACTATGGCATTCGCTTTCGGGCCGAGCCCGAATGATGTAATCTCCCGGTGGATGGTAGAAAGGACGACGACGACGACGACGTCGACAGATCGAAACACCAACCGAAAAGATGCGAAAGAAACACATGCGTGCGTGTGTGTGTGTGTGAGACTGTGTGTGTGTGAGGGCGAATGAACAAGTCATTTCGACCTTTCCCCCGTGATGGACGCCAGCAATATTGGCATGGCTTTCTCGCATCGGGCAGGTCCTATTACGAGCCAGATATCGAATATCGCCTGTCAACATTTTATTACCGACACTCACACACTTGTACCCGGGCCCCACCGGCAGGATATTATTTGACCGATGAACACCCACGCCACGGCACTGCCCGACGATGCCGGACTAATTTTGCCCGCCCGAACACACCCTCTCTAGCCAAATCTTTACTTTTATACGTTGTTTTAATGTGTTAATCCAGTGATTGATGGCCCTAACGTGTGAAACGTGGTTCTTAGGTGGTTCTGCACCCTCAGGCAGCCCCAGGCCATCGAGGCGAAGGGTTCGCCACACACATACCCCGGCGCACAGTGGAGTGTGTTATCAATCAGAGGTAATTTATGCCATCATAAAAAGGCGACGTGTTTGAGTTATCGATTGAGCCGTACACTGGAGCCCTGGGAGCCCTGTGTACAGGGGCAGCAGTTCGCGCGTGTGAAGGTGTCTAATGCCGGTGATTTTCGGTCCATTTCGGCTGTGCCGGTCAGGGACGAATTTATGCTACAGCTGTGTGGGGGAGAATCCCATTTCGTTAATTAGAGTTTTTAGTACCGTTTCCCGCGACCGGAGCACTCGCCGTCGGGCCACGCCATCCATTAGTAGTGCGTCCAGCGGACCCTTTGTTTTGTATCGACCTGTGTGGGATCTTATGCTCCGGAACCGGAACGATCCGTTGGCCGATCGAGCCTGTCGGCACGATCAAGCCGGCGAGATCTTTCAATTATTCCAGCCCACCGTATCGACGATGCGACCCTTCGCGTGGGACGTGAGACTCGCCCAACGTCCGCCAGTGCCGGCCCGGCCGTCGTAACGGATCGTGACGGGAAACAGCATTGATCCGTTGATGTGCAATTAATTAGAGCGAACCGGTGGCTGAGATTGTGCCGTGGTCCGAGATTCAGGTCCTTCAATTTAGTGGAAATTGAACCACGGCATCGAGCTTTCACCGACCTCCTTCCCAGAAGGCGAATGGCGTGACGGGCGTGTCGGTGGGGTTTTTTTCTCTCTCTCTCTCCCTCTATCGAATTTACCTTTTTTTTCCGACACACGCACACACATAAAGTAGCAAAAAACATCGTCGTACGATCCATTGGAGATGGAGGAAGCGTTTTTTTGCGTCCCTGGCAAACTCATCCTTTTTCGCCATGAGTGCCATGTCTCTTTAATGAATTCGATCCTTCTTGTTTTCCGATGGGCTGGAAAATGGGAAAGTAAAACAATCGTACCCGAACTTGCGGGTACAACAGCAAGGAAACAGCAACAACAACAACAACAGCAACAACAAAAACGCCAGATTTATTTTCCGGGCACGGGAAACCCTCCAAGAAATGGGAAACTTACGCCCACGGAACGTGAAAGTGTCGACTGGCGAGCGACTACACGGGCGCGCGCGCACCCCCTGTGTGGCATAAGGAACGTTGTGCAAAGATTTAAATCGCACAGCGATTGGAAGGCAACACTAGGAACGTAAAGGCGGAACACGTGGCGAACCACCGAGCCGAACCGTCGGTAAAAGGGACGCGAACTGGGAACAGCAAAAATGGGACAAAATAAACGAGCCAAAAAAGTAAACAATTTACACTGGGCTGTTTTTTTTTTGTTGCTGCCTGCCCACTGTGCCCGCCCCATGCCGTTACGTCAAATTGGTCCCACGATGGCGGGCAGTTAATTAAAATCGCATACAATCACTTCGCAACAATCGTTCGCGCTTGGGCGAGGAAACGCGCGAAAGGGCGAGCGCTTAGGCGGAGCCGAAAACTGCGCCACTCGAAGAAATGGCAAGAACGGCACGCACACATACACGCGCGCAGTAGGCTGCGAGTGAGCACCGGGGCGGGCCGGCCGATCTCATTCAAAATCTCCAGCCTACTAAGCAACGCGTTTTTTTTTCTTGCTGTGCGCTGTTGTAGGTGACCCTCAAGAAAACAAATTTTTGCACACGAACTCCTCGCGTTGGATTTGCCACCACGTTGGGGAGTGGCTGGAACTGACGGGAAGCGTAGACCGCCTCTCGACCCATCATCCATAATGGCGCTGCTCACAGCACTGTGCCGCCGGAAACACATTTTGGCAGTTGGTGTAGTTTTGTTTTGCAGCAGTCACTTTTTGCCACGTGGTGTGGTCTTCTGCTAAATATCAACACGCACACACACACACCCAGCCAGCAGGATCGAGGAAGATTAATGCGTTCAGACGCGGCAATGAACAATTCTTGGACTAGAGAGCGCCAGCAGCAGAAAAAAATATTCTTCCCAGTGGGATACTGATGGATCCATTGTCATAAAGTTCTTCCTTCTGGTGGAGTCGAAAACTCGAACGGCAAAAAAAAAGTAAAACGCTCAGATTTCCTCCACTC
>KB672979.1:1751220-1819118 GCA_000349145.1 Anopheles dirus
CTGGGATGCGGCTTATCGTTTGGCAGATTTATGAAACTTTTCGGTTCAGGTAGCGATTTGGTGGATTTGCATAAAATGGTTACATTTTACCACCCCCAGCCCACCACGCCACCGGTCCGGTGGTGCTCATTTCAGCACACGTTTGCGCAACCAGCAACGAAAAAAAAAACACACCATCACATTTAGTCGCATCAAAACTGCTGACATATGCTTTTAGGGTCCGGGTTTCCCAAGCGTGGCAGAAATTAATTTCTAAATGTAGCTTGTAATTGGAAAGAATTATAGCCTGCCTGGATGAGCGCAACGGTCTGTATAATAAGTGCTATACTTTCCTGTCACCGAGAGTGGGAGAGAGCGAGAGAGCGCGCGGATCGGCGGGAGGTCAAACCACAATGTTGATATGGTCGGGGGCGTGCAGCAGACAGGGCCAGTGTGGAGATCAAACGATCTCACACCCGGCTTTGTGCTTATTAACGCGCTTTCGCTAATGCCATAAATTATACGTGATTATCATTCATGGTATTATTATCCTGCTTCAGGATATTGTGCGAGTGTATTTGCACCCAAAATCTTGTGCCTTTATAATTAGCTGGAATTTGATATCGTTTCGATTTGAGATTTTTTTTCCTTGTTCGAAAAGCGACGATAATGTACTGTGTGAGCCAAGCAATGGGGATACTTTTCCCCCCACCCTTTAAGCTAGCAGCAGGCACAACTTTAATCGACTCTCTTGAGGAGGACAGTTTTTTTTCCACCGGCGACCCTTTGCGTCCGCATTCCGGCGCGAACAGCTGTGGCCAATCATAAACTAATTAACTTTTTCGATATTCATTATTTATCGTGTCGGGACAGGTTTCGCCGTTGATGGCGCACTGCCCCGGCTTGACATTTCGCACACGAAATTAACGGACACGAAACATGTTCCTGCTGTGTGGGCGCTCGTTGTGTGTTTTTTTTTTACTGGTGGTAGCGTCCCAGCAGTGAAATTCATTTATGAACCCGATCGTCCGACCCGGCCCGCTGATCGGTTCTGTCGACGGTTGTGGGCCCGCTCCACGATGCATCAAATCGTAATCGATGACTTCCATTAATTTCGTGCAACGCGCATCGACACCGATCCGCCGGAAACCGGATACACTCGGATGCGCGCGAGCTGGCCGAACTTCAATCTGCTCCGAGCGGTGCCGTGGGCTGCCGCACTGAACACCCACATACACACACGCGCGCATTCGCATTCGGCAAAGACACCCCCGGGGCGGGAAATGAGATTGTACTTTCGATTTGCTTTGTTTGCCGGCCCCTTTTTCAATCGCGTTCGCTGTGTGGTCGATTGCGTACGATATGCTGGCAATTGGCGACCCGGCTCGGTCCGACCCCGCTCGGATCAGGTGTGCTCAACGCGACGCTCAACGAGAATGAAGAGCGATGAAGAGCAAACAAAACAAAAAAAAAAAACGCAACCCTCTAACGCAATATATGCTGGTACGTTCCATTTCCCGCATGACATTCGCGCAATATTAATTGCATCAATTTTGAACATCAGTCACACGTGGCCAACGCGTGACGTTCCTCGGTCAGAGCGGTGCGTACACAAACGCGCGCGCGCACACACACACACACGCACACAGCGTCAGTTCGGCCGCTCGGCGACGATGATAATTAATGTAATTTTAATTAAATTTGCAAATTCGAAAATATACTGCCAGGGATAAATTTATTCATGAGATGCGATTGATATACATTTTTGAAGCGTTGGTTTGCGTTTACGTTCGGCTGCGGGGCTGTCGAATGGTGCGGAAGCGCGGATGTTTAATTTTTGAAGCTTCGCACCGAGTGAATGACACTTGACGCTCGTCGGGCTCGGGTCCGATAACGGTAGCATTTGCGACGCAATCGAAGCTCCGCGGCACTCTTCGATGCCCCGGCAGGTGTCGGTGTGGCGTGTGGATGGTCGACACCGCCTGCTTGCCAGCCTGCCTGCCAGCCTTCATTTATCAAAGTCGGTCTAAGCAGCCATTAATTTTTATCGATCAAAGCACTCGGTGGCCGAATGGCGAATGGCGCCGTCGCCGTCGGTGGAAGTGAACTATGATGGATAGTGTGGACAAGCTGGCAACACTGAAGGGTCATTCGTTCTTTGCGACGACGACACTCTTGCGGCGACAGTCCCGTGTGCTCTGTCATCTTTCGAACTGTCTTTTTGCCGATAACCGGTGCCAAAAAGTGATTGGTTTCGGCTCTTCTCGCCCGAGGAGGAGAGGAGCTACTTTAAGTTGCCCTTTTGAGGTTGCATGGTTGAAGCTTGAGCTGGTCAATATCTTAGGGTTAAAGATGACCGTACGAGCGTTGATCTGAATCGTACTTTAATATGGAATTTTTCTCGTGATTTGTTGACCAAAAAGAACTCTTTCCCAAAAAAGGATTCTCCTTCTGCCTGAAGCCTCACCACTGAACGCGAAGCACCAATAGCAGCCGATTAATACCATTCCAGGCCCGGTTGAATATCGACCTTTTTCCGCCACCTTGCTGGAATGGAGACGCCTGGTCCGGCGTACGTTTGGGTGGGGGTGGGGTGATTTATTGATTTTCTCTAATTATGTAGCGGTAAATTTCATTCATGGCTTGTTGATAACTTAATTATGTGATACGTCAAGCAGCCTGCAGAGAGAACGAGTAAAAAACAACCCGCTCCGAACGACGAATTTGGTGGGAATCGCTCGCCAGTGACCTGGCGCACAAGACAAACGGCTGACCCCGGTGCCGGGATCACGGGAAGCGGCAACCGTCCGGCAAACGACGTCCTGCGGCTCCCGACCGCATCCATAACTCACCGCGTGGTTTTATGGCGGTGTGGCCACACGCACCACGCGGCCGGCTAGTGCGGGAGGCGCGTTTGTTTTTTGTTTCTAACGCACCGCACCCTGGGTCTGGCTTCTGCGGGCGCACACGGGGCAACGTGCGCATAATACGTCCAGCCGAACAATCGATTTCGATTTCGTTCCAGACCGCTGCGATAAGTAAATTTATTGAATTTATCAATATAATTTTTACTGATCAAATTTATTACAGCCCATCCATTGTTTCGGGTTCGGCGGGCTCGAAGCCACCAAAGGTTTATCGGAGGAAACAGCCCAACGGCGGCAAACACCGGCAAAAAAAAAGTCGCTCGAAAGGGACGCTACTACTACCCTCCGAACAAGATAATAATGGTATCGGGTGTTGGGGGCGTCGGGCAACTCGAACCGCTCGATGCTCGAATGTCCAGGCCCGTCGAACGCTGCCGAACTCCAGCGGCGAAAGTTAAACAAAAACAAATTTTAATCGATATTAAATGTGAAAACTTTTTCGATCGGGCTATTTTCGGGGCCCCGGTCTCTGTGTTTGTGTGTATGTGTGTGGGACACCCTCATCTTGGGTGCCGTCCCTTGTTTTCGGGTCTGCTTTACTCTTACGCACACAAACACACAAACACGAACAATCGAAATTTTTATACAGTACCGTTTCGGATAGATGCGAAAGCATGCTTCTGCTTCCGGTTTGCTTACCTCGACACCGCGGGACAGCTTCCGGTCACCGCAACACGCCCCGCTTGCGTGATGAGCAACTTTTTTCCGACATATCTCTCGCTCCGTTTCCTCCAAACATCAGCCCCGTCTCTGCGCGCTGATGATTGCTATCTCCCCTATCCCGAGCAGCCAATTCCGAATCCCGGAAGCGTACCGAGAGCGTCCAAGTACGATAGCTGGGTGCGTTTGATGCGGCAGCGGGCACAGGACCGGCTGGTCGGACACACGGTGGAAGAAAACACCAAAGCAAACACAAAACCATCACACTAACTTACTACCCCCGTTCGATCGCTGGGTGGGTGGGTGGCTCAGAGGGTGGGTGGGCAGCATCCTGCCACGAGTTTGGCGCATAAATCAACATATCTGATCGAACAAATTTGACCAACATGAACGCCCAAACACAATTCGAACCAATCGAACTATCGATGAATGGCAGGAGCACGATGGTATGAGTGGCGCAAACATGAAGAAAACAAAACTGAAAAAAAAGAATCGTACCCGGCAAAATGAGAGCACTGGAGCATGAGCTAACGAGAAACAATTCACGGAAATAAACCTTGCGCGTATGGATATTGCTAATTCCTTTGTTTATCCGCACGGTATCGACGATACTTTCGGTGGACAATGCGCAGTGGGCAGCAGCAGGTGGCAGCCGCGAACATAAGCAGAGCTGATTGATATTGCACTTTTCAGCGCTAAAACCGACTGTTTGCTTTGCGAAGATCGGCCGATCGTGTGTGGGGGGAGTTGGTTTTACCGGGCTGGGGTTTTGGCTCGATCTATCGAGTCGGAAATGACAGCGTGAGGGAGAGATAGGAAGCCCTTTCCCGAAACAGAGAGCGACACAAAAAAAAGAAGCAACTAAAAACAATCAAATCCAAAACTGACAGATAAGAGCATTTGCACTACTTCCTGTCCCATGAATTATTCATCGTCACGTCACCAAGTATCAATCACTCCGTCCCGGGCATTAGTAATAGGCGTTCGTGTTGAGTCGTTGCTCGTGACGGCCAACAAAGTGCATCTGTCATAACGAAGGACGGGGCCATTCGGAATCAATCCACCGTGCACACGTCGGGCAGTCGGTTAAGTATTTTCTGAGTGCTTTATTTTTTGCGCCCCCCGCGTCCCTCTCCCCCATCTACCCGTTCACAACGACCCGACTGCAGCGAGCGGTTGTTGGAAAGTACATCAAAAATACATCAGATGCTTTAACCGAACGGATAATTTAGACTTTCATACGTTTCCTGCAAGACATTGTCGAACGTCAAATGGAGGCTAATGTGCGCCACGAATGAACCGAATGAAGGCAAAACAAAGCGAAAAGAACCGCCTGCACAGCACAGCACGGGCCGTAAGTGCGGCACAGCCGGGACTGGTGGCGAGTCGGTGGTAATTGGATTGAAAACGAGTCCGACAGCCGCCATGACGATGATTAATGCTTGTGTTGGTTGGTTTCGAATGAATGCCAGGTTCGATAGAATAATGGCGGGCCGCAGCGCAGCGCAGCGAACGGCACAAAACACAACGCAATCGCCCGAAAGCCCGCTGAGCACACCGGCTGGCGGTCCTCGGCCCATTTGGTGGGAGTCCGGAAACGCCTCGGCACGCGGGACTGTAATGCTCGGTCGGTGGGTTTTCGGAATGGCGTGTACGCGAACATCCTGCCGACTGCAATTGGCGTGATTTTGTAATACGTTAATGATAGGCTATTCGATTCGCGCGCGGAACGATGAACGACGGTGTCCGACGATGTCGATCGCATCCTGCGGCTACGAGTGGCTAAGCAGCCGGAGCTTGCCGAGCAGCTGGCCGACGTGCCACTGGAGCAGGGCGGGCGTCCTGGCCAGTGCCTTGCGCGACGGTTCCTCCAGCCCATCCTTCAGCAGCCCGTAGCAGTCCGCGTTGTACTGGAAGGTAAGCGTAAACGAAAGCATCAGTACTCCGGACGACGTGCCCATTCGCCGTGCCAGTGGTCCCTCACACTTTGGTCCGCTGGCCGCGGGTGAAACGCCAGCCGGATCTCGTCGAGCGTGTCCGAGCAGAGCTCCTCCACCTCGACGTGCTGCGACTTAAGTGGCGTTATCATGATGGTGCCGAGCTCGGGCTCGTGGCGACCCTCGATCAGCTGGCGGCCGAGCACGAGCGAAGTGCGCCGCCCGGCGTACCGATTCCACAGGCAGGACTGGAAGTTGTGCGTCAGACAGAACACGCCCAGGCAGCGCAGGCTGTGCGACTCCATCGCCCGGTGCTTGGGCGCGGCCAGACCGGCCACGTAGAAACAGGTGTCCACTTGTGGGAACACGTGCACGTTGCGCCGCTGGAGATGCTGCTCGAGCTGCTCCAGTGAGAGCGTTCCGACGGCGGGTATCACATCCGGCGGGGGCGCACCGTGCTCCTGCAGCGCCACCCGATAGCCCTGCCCGGTGACGTAGAAGACCACTCGCAGCGCCCCGGTCGACACGGTGACGGCCGCGGTGAGGTTCGCCCTGAAAGGTGGGAAGTGGCAAATTGAAACAGCATGCCCGGGGAGAGCGAACGCGCTCTTTGCGCTCGAGACCACTTACATCCTGCCGTGCCGGCGAATGTCCCAGTGCAGGAAGGGAACGTTGCAGTACTTCCGGGCGGCCAGCCCGTAGATGCCGAGCCGATCGGTGTAGAACGTGAGGAGGCGTCGGTCCGGGTCGTACGATTGGCTGCGGATCGGTTTCGTCGACCATCGACCGGGTTCGTGCTCGATCAGCGACAGCGCGCCCTCCTCGCCGGTGTCCTCCAGGGAGATCGGTTCGGTCCGCGCCCCTTGATGCTCCTGCGACGCTAAACGGCCCCGATGACTTTTGGCACCGTCGAGGGACTTTCGCCGTTTACGCTTCTTGCGCTCGTCCACCGGCAGCGAAGTCACACTCGACCCGGACAGCGTACGCGGCCGGCCGTTCAGACCGTGGGGATACTTTTTCGTCGTGCGAATCTCCACTTGACGTCGCCGGGTCCGCTTGCCCGCTCGGGTCGACTGCTCCGGTCCCTCGGCCTGCCCTTCAACGCTCGGCGCCGGCAGTGGCGGGAAGTTCTGTTTCTCTCGCTCCCGCAGGTACTCGAGAAGGCTCACGAAAGTGGAAAACAATTTGCACAACCGCTCGTCGGACCCATTGTCCAGCATTGCGTCCCGCGATTCCAATCGCTGCAGGAGCGCCTCCATTTCCTGTTCCAAATCGTCGGCGTTCGCCGGCGTCCCGTCGAGCTGGCCGATTATGAGCGGCTGGCAGAGCGGGACGGGCGGGTGCAGATAGCGCGCCCCGTCCAACGGTGCCAATGGAAATTGTTGCAATTTTTCATCCATTTCCTGCAGCGCGACGCTGCCGCGCTTTTCGTGCTCCGGTTCGTCCCACTCCTCGTCGATATCGGCAGCGATTGGAAGGCGCATTTCCGACAGCCGCGCACCGGGCGGGTCCCGCAAGCTGCCGGTGAGAAATTGGTCGTACTTCTGCAGCATCCCATTGCGGGACATCCGCTCGTGTTCGCGCGCCCTGCAGCTTTCGGCGCGCTCCGTCAGGACGGCGAACAAGCGCCTCAACTCCGCCCGGAATCGATATCCTTCCGGTACGCGGGGCAGCAGGTGGTCCCGGATGAGGAAGTGCAGCCGTAGCTCCACGGGTGTGTCCACCAGGCAGAAGTCTTGAACGTTTTTCGGCACTCCCGCCGTCGTCCCGTCGGGCCGGCGTCGCTCGGGTGCCGCGAAGAGTAGCGTCGCTTTGCGGGCCTCGATTTCGTCATACGTTCGATGGAACTGTTGAACTTCCGGACTGAGCTGGGCGAACTGGTCGCCCGCCTCCCACCGTTCCCAGCAGCAGACGGTCGGTTCCTCCCACCAGTGGCAGTGTGCCGGCAGCTGAAGCTCGATTTTAATCAACTCTTCGCTCCCGTGCCCCCGGTACCCGCGCTCCGTCAACTTCAGCCCGACCGGAACGGTGCTGTAGATGAAATCGGATCGCAGCTCCACCGGCTGGGGCAACCGGTCGAAGCGGGCCAGGTCGTAGATGCCACCGACGATGGCGTACTCGCGCAGGTTTATGTAGCCCGGCCGCAGGGGCAGCGATTTGGGCGCGACGGTGGCCAGCGTGTCCCAGAACCGGTCGCTCTGCTGTCGCTCGAACTCGCCGTCAATGTCAACCTCGGTCTCGTCCGTAATCACCGCCGGCGCTGGCTCCGGCACGGGCGCCTGCTTCGCCGGTTTGACCTTCTTCGGCCCGGGGCTTGCGGTGGCCTTCCCGGGGCCACCCTTCTGTGACTCGAGCGCTTCCGCTTCGGCCTGCCGGCGACGTTGCTCACTTTCGTAATCTTCCCGCAGCTTCCGCAGCGCTGCCAGACGCGCCCGCCGTACATCCTGCCGTTCGTTCCACTCTGTTTCCTGCGCCACGATCAGGTCCGGGGCGGGCTCGAGCGGCGGAACGGCCCGCGTTGGGTCCATATTGCTGTAGTGATCGAACTGTAGCCACATCGCACGGATTAGACAGTCCCGCAGCTCGAGCGCCGGAGGTCGATGGAGCACGAGCGCGAGTGGGACCATGTCGATAACTTTCATAAGAAGATTACTGCACGGTGGAGATGGAGAAAGCGGTCGATGTGAAGGAGCCGTTGCCGTTGGCTGCTGTAATACTGCTTACTAATCTGGCGCGAGTGGAACCGGCCGAAAGCTCCAAAGATACATCGCAAGAACGGTGGGCGCCTCGAGCTGGAAGTCACTCATCACGGGATTCAGGGTCCTGCGAAGGGTTGCGGGTCAAACAAAGTGAGTCACCTCTCCGTCTTGGTGACGAAGCCCGAACAGATATCTAGCCCATGTTCCCATGCTCACTCCATATCCCGGCCGATGTTGCTGCCGATGCGAACGGTCATCTTGTCCAGCGAATCGCTAATGAACTTCCGGATTTCGTCCCGCACCAGTGCGATCTCTTCCGTCGGCTCCTCCGCTTGGAGCGACTCCAACACAGAGAGCGCGGCCCGGACCGGCGGTAAGTAAATCTCGCCGATGTTCCGGAAGGCTTGCCTCAGATCTTTTCTCGTGTTCCGTTTCCGGCCGGGGTCCTGCGTCAGTGGGCTCCGTTCGTCGGCCGCCAGCGTCCAGCTGACCGAACTCTTTTCTAGCGCGTCCTGCTGGAAGGTCCACCGGAACAGACACTCGCGCAGCTCGGGCGGGCTGGCCGGGTTCGGGGGCGTGCGGCAGGACAGGAAATCGGTCCACTCTTTCCGGTCCGACAGCTGCCGCCCGTGCTCGGCAGCGGCCTTCTCCAGTCCTGGTTGGCAGAGGAGCAAAACAGAAGGCTTTATTTTGGCTGCAACGGCGCAAACCACGCTACTCACGGCGAAAAAACTTCATCGTCTCCAGCAGCAGCATTCGGCGCTGGTTGTACTCCTTCAGCTCCAGGGCGTCCTTTCCGCGTAACCGGTCCTGCTCGGTGGCGTACCGCTCCGCTTCCTCCTGCCGGAGAGACTCGCTGCCGCCGAGGAGAAGAAAGCAGAAATTCAAATCATAACAAACATGGCTGGCGGCCAAAAATGTATCGCGAGAAATAATTACAGCAATTCTTCCGGTGAGACTTTCGGACTTTTGGCCTTCTGGAAAGGGCACGGAGCAACAAAAAAAGAGAATAAAGGCAAACGAAAAGAATTGGACAAACTCTGTGAAGTATTCCCGAAAAGGGGCTGCTTGAATTTCGGCATCGCCTCCGCGGGACTGGGGACTGGGGGGTTAGGATTAGGATTTACGATGCAAAGTTTCACTCACCTTGGGCATTTTGTTGTTGTCGGCGAAAAAACCGGCGGGCTCCGGTTTTAGCGCTGAAATCTGACTACCCGGAATCAATGCCAAATACGAACTACGGCACCACCGGCCTGCTTTGATCGAACGAAGGGAGCGAAACAATGCGAACGGGAAAAGAAAAATCTCAAGTACGGGCGAGAAGAAGGCATCTTTCCAAGGAATACTCGATCAGCAGATTTCTTGGACACGCGGGCCATAATTGAGAAGTTCTAGCGGATGGGGGGGCGGACAACCAATTGACAGCAACATTGGGTGAAGCGTTCGAAGCGTGCGCCGGTTCCTTCAGGTGAGCGTCCGTGTTTATCCTGTGGCGAGGGAAACCGGGCACGGTGGATAAATTAGACATACAAATAATCCTCGGCCCCCGTTTGGCCCCGTGGCCCACTCGTCAATAACATCCGTTTCCGGACGGCACGTGACTTGATTGCCAGAAAGCGACCGAGAAGGACGACTGCGAGAGGCGGATACTGGCCGGCGATTATTACGGCAGCCGTGTGCGACTGAGGGCCGCACATTCGCTTTGTAACAAAAACCTCCCGTACACCGTGCGGCAATACGGTACTACGGTCATTTAATGCGGATCGATAAAGCGCACCTCCGCCGAGCGCAAGAACGTTACGTTCCGTGTGCGTGTGTGTGTTTGTGTGATGGAACGATTCCCGCGCGCAAATTGATGAACTTGGCCCCTCGGGATAGGTATGGCTATGGGGCGCACCGTTTTTCTTCTTCCGTCCCGTACATGTGTGTGTGTGCGTCCACTTCATAACGGACAAGGGGTTTCGCCCAATCGCACTAAATGTACTTTAGATCGGGTGGCCGAATAATCCGAACCCGCACCACCCGCAGCCGTACGGGGCACACGTGTTCCAGCGGCCAAGATGATTTCATAAATGATTCATAGAAAGCACATAAATATAATCCAATCAGTGTGCGCGCGTTGTCAGTGCCGGACAACCCTCCGGTTTTTGGGTCACGCGCGCGTTCCGGTCGATGCGAGGGCGCGTCTGAAAAGTGAAGCGTTATGGCAAGCAGCTGCTGCTGCCTCACGCTACCTGTGCGCCGGTATAATTGCGAATAGATTGATTCCCGCGGCATGAGATGGCTGTTTCGTGGCCTGGAATGGTCAGCGCATTACTAAGCAGGCCCCATTATTGGCCGCCATGTTTGGGGAATGTTTGGGTACTTTCTCGGATCAACATCAAACTCGCAGCTAAATCAATTTCGCTCATTTAAGCGTTGAAGAAAATGAGAAAATGGGTTGAATAATGGGTGTTTCCGCTCTTTCACAGAGGATACACGTATCAGGAGCGTAACGGCTCTATGAAAATGCACTCAAACTCGATTCCTATTGCCTGCGAATGAGACAATCTCACCCATTTCTTCAAACATTCACTCTGTGCAAAAGAAACACATAACTCGACGTTGTGATTTGACGTTTATGATAGTCTTGTTTTGTTCAACAACCTACTCGAGCCAGCTCGAAATAGATAAAATTTATCTGTCGAGGCCCCTCACCGTGGCGCTCTTTAACGCTTCCTGCCTTCCCGGACGATGATGGTAAGCGGTACGAGATTTATTCCCACCCGAAAAGGCTTTTATCGAGCGTATAATTTTAGCAAGGCAATAAATTGGGAGTAAAGCTCGGGCTGGGCCCCACAATAGGGCTGAGAGACCCAAGGAACATAAAGAAGATTGCGATAGCTGGTGCGCTTTCAGCACGTGTTCTTTAAGCGTGGTTTAAATTTGCCAAATCTTCGTACATCTTCCCAGCACGATGTAAGGCGGTGGTTTTATGCGGCCGGAAGGTGCATCTGCAAGCGTTTTTAAGTCTGTGCTCCTTTGTGTGTGTGTGTGTGCCTGTGAGGAAGTGGGACTCCCGGTTCCCGGCGGGTAAATGAGTTTCAATTCTGTTTCTGTTTGGAGCGCTTTCCCCGTTCTGGCATAAAAAAACGCTGTCTCAGTTCGTTCTGTACGAAGGCAAACCCCTAGTCTTTGGACCCGGTTCGGTGGCATTTAGCAAATAATATAATTTCTGACCGATGCTAGAACGACACCAACCCCGGCGCGGTAGAATGAGGCATTTGCGTCCATGCTTTCGGGGACGTAATGGTTTTTTTGTTTACGTGTGTCCACCACCATTCCACCATGAATCCTAAACCCTTCTCGAACCCACCATCCCACCCACTCTCTCCCCCACGCAACCGGGGTCAGAGCTTCATCCGGGGGTCAGCACGTTTCGGAGGCATTGGTTATTTATTGTACAATAAATTACTTCCAGTATGAAATAAATGAGAATTATAATCGAAAACAAGCGCGAATGCGAATCGTTTGTGGCAGCCGGGTGGGCGAGTGGGCGCGCTCAGCGGTGGCTTTTGTGGTCATTTTTATGCTACGGTTAGGAGCATTATTTTCATGTTTTTTTTGTGTGTGTGTGTGCTGTTGTTTCGTTCTGCTCGTTTTTCGTACGCGTTTAATTTGTGTTATTTTACGTATGCGATGAACGCGACCGCGACGCAAGCGCCACACAAAGTCAGCACTAAAATTCATTTATTACAATCGTGCTGATTAGTGTCGCCGAAGGATTCACACACACACACACACACACACACACACACACACACAATGTGCGCATTTATTTCCCCACCCTTTGACGATGTTAATCAAGCCACTGGTGGGATTCGGTTTGGTTGCGGGTTGCGTCCATTGTTCGATCAAATGAAACCAAACTCTCTAATGTGGTTGACATAGTTCGAACGACCATAACAAAGAGAAGGGTAGTGCTTTACAACAATTGAAATTGTAGAGTACTTGCTAATGGCATTTTTGTAGTTCAATTCAATAGTGAGCCGCGAGTTCACCATTGAATCGTCAACAAATGTGGTGAAAGTTAGCACATCACGCGGTGGAAATGTTTTCGAGCTTTTTGTGGACAATGTAATGCAACGGTCGTTCGTTAACAGGTGAGTAACCCTCGATGATCCATTGAAATAACAACATCATTTGATGTTGCTATTATTCGAGCAATGCAAGCTGGAATGGAAATCGAAAATCCCCGTCTGTTTACGTAACATTTATTTAATTTATTTTTATTTCCCAGTAAACCGGCAATCTTTACCCCGCTTTACGGGCGTCTGACGTCAAAGCTAAGCCCCGTTGTTAAAACACACAATACGCTCAGCTGCAACCCTTGCCCCGCTGGTGGAGCAAAGCGAATAAATTAAACCATCGCGCGCACAAAAATGTGTTCGTGGAACACGGAACGAAATAATTTTGCTGAAAAAAAAAAACATTTCCAACAATCCCACCAATTGCATCATGCATTAAAAATGAAGCCGCCGCCCGATGGTTGGGCCAAACCGGCCACCGGGGCAGGAGGAGGGGGCGAAGCGAGCGGAGCGGATTTCATCAATCAACCGACCGACCACACCCGGCAGGCATCGACCCATCCGCCACGAAAAACCCAATCACCGTCCCCATTGGCACCAGCATTTTGTTGCAACAAAATGCACTTGCCCTCCCCCCACTCTTCCTTGTGTGTGTGTGTGTGCCCTGCGGCATGCTCCCGTACGGTTCCTTACGGTCGGCCCCGGTGCTTATGGAAAAATATTTGGCCAATTTTTCCCATGCAGCTCGGTTCAACTCGGCGGCGGCTTCAACATTTCGCTGCAGCTGACCATCCAAGCAGCCCGGGAAATGGAATCAGCGTTTTCATTTCCGAGTAAACCGTGCGGTGAACACACACACACACACACACACGTTTGGGAGGGGGGAAAGTGAACGCGAAGTGCAGGAGGAAACCGCCGCTGCCGTTTTTGTTGTTGAAACTAATGGAACGGCTGGGACGGAAAGTGGCCGGCAGCGTAGCGTGGAAAACATATTTTCGTGGTCGATTACGTTCCGGGCCTTTGGCCAGCTGGACGTGCAGTTCACACACACACACACACGCCATACATGAAACCACTTTGCCGCGGTGCATTTGTACCAATTTAGCGTGAAATAATAAAATTACTCGCAACTAATCGGAAGCGCTGTTTGCCGATTTTCCGCGGCCCGGTGCAACGAGTGATGAAGTAAAATCGATACACTGTGAGGCCCGGGTGGGCAGCGGGTGGGAGAGGACCATCCTTGAAGCGATTGACCATGAAGGCAGCATCCGGGCGGGTGCGCCCGCTGGACAAGGTGCTGAAAGTGCGATGTTACACAAACATATTTTCACACATCGGACGGGCGGAACGAACAGTTGGGGGAAACGCTCCCCCGTCCCGGCCTTGATGTGTGGCTTCGTTGATAAATGGGCCCGTTTCACGGCGAAACGGAATCAATCGTACCGCGAGGCGGGTGTGTTTCGCCCGGTTGTGTTTCTTCAAAGTTTCGAGCACGCTCAAAGGGTCGAAATTATTTATCAAGCTGTTGATACCGCGTGCCCGAGGAGCTCCCTCTCCCTCACCACCCCCTCAGTGCGCGAAAAGTTTGCCGCGATGCGATGCGCGAATAATTGACGCTCCGGAATCCACACCGGCCGGTCGGTGATCGATGGCCCAGCGGCACGACAGTATTACGCGGGCGGGCGATAATGGAGCGTAGCCTCGAAGGATTAGCAAATTATGTTGTGATTAATGCACGAACGCTCGGGCACGGACGGGGCGAAAGGCCAAACGGGTGGGGATGAAAAAGTGCAAAACTAATTGCAAATGACAGCGCGCTTATGACGAAGCATTAAGCGAAACTTTTTACAATACGGCTGGATCCGGGCCGAGCCCGGGTGGGAGGCGTAATTTATAATGCAGCTCGCAATTATTTTGCGATGCTTTAAAGCGCCCGCACCCGCTTGTTGTGTGTGGCCAGGGGCAATGGGGTGATTCCCTTATGGTTTGTGTCGCTGGAGGCCCGTTCGGTGCCGGGTTTTATTATCCATTAGATAATAAAAGATCAAGAGCGCGTAAGGATGGAGTGTGTTTGGTTTTCCGCACGAACCGGGAACCGGGAAAACCCCGCGGGTCGTGAAGGCTTTTCGCGTAAATTGATAGCACGCACACACGTTTGAAATGTAGCTATTTGGCAAACAGTTCAACGGTTGTTCGCCAGCAGCAACACATCGCAACGCACAACATGCTCAATCACGGCAGCCGATGCCGATGTTGATGAGCATGATCCGACACACCCGGAAGAGCCGAGGCGGATCATAATTTACATATCTCGGCCCATAATTCGCAAACGAATGAACGAACGAACGGCCGAACGATCGCGCCCGATCCCACCCCTCCCGTTCTAATCGTGCGAATCGAAAGTTTTCGCCGATCTGTTCGATAGCCATCGGGAGACGCATAATTTATTTACCCTTATAAATCCACCCATTGCAGGGGCGGCCGCTGCTTGATCTAGTCTCGCCGGAGTCGTTCTATCGGCGCCCCCACTGCCCCCAAGCCAGATTTCTCCGGACCGGCGGGGGCCATATTTTGATCACTCGCTGCGCAACGACCTACACGGAAAGGGTGGGCCGGGCTTCGGGTCATAATTTTACTACAAATCTCCATCCATCTCCATCACGGGTGGGGATTTTTTGGTTGTTGTTGTTGCTTGTTCGGTTGTTGTGTGTTTCGGCTTTTGTTCGGCAGCCGGGTTGCGACAGGCTCCCGGTTCTCTGACCTGGAGGCCAATTTAAAGGCTCGAACGATGTTCGGTATTCATCCTTCGCCGAGCGCTCGGCTGGTTGTTTTTGGCTTGTTCGAGTTCGGAACCCCGGCCCGGCCATGCAAACAACACAATTTTATTTACAACCCACTCCGTCCGTTAGTTTCAAGTGGAGGGAGGGCGACTCGAGTCGAGGCCGCCCGTGTCATCGCAGCAGCGCTGTAGGAAACTTTTTAATAAACCCATAACAGATCGATAAATTGTGCTTCTCGCTCTCGCACAGCACACGCCCGTCGCCGTGTGCGGCCTGCTACGATTGTGATGGACGCATGGCAACGGAAAACATTTTTTTCATCCCCTCTTTGCTAACGAAGTAGAACCGTGCTCAGCCGCTAGTGACGTACGCTGGGTCACTAATGGACTTTAATTAAGGGGAACATTGTAAGCTTGAAACTGGCAAACACACCACATTAGACGCACGTACGGCGTTCGTTGCTGGATGTCTGCATCATTCATCGGTTTGAAATCCTATCAATCTTGTTTCAAAAACGGTCAGAATTGTGCTTTTCGTGATAGAAGCAAACGTCGCCTCACATTTCACATTGAAAATGAATAAACCTAGTGGCGGATCTACTTTTGCACGAACCATTCCCATAGTGGAGTGCCGTCTGGGGATAAGATTTATTTTCATCGCTTCTCGGCGATGTCACACACGACATCGGCGATGCCTATCGTCGTTGGCCCGCGGCGCAAGAGCCGCTCACTCCATTCCGTCTAGCTTCTTGGAGTTGTTTTTTTTTTTTGGTTGCTTGAGCCAACCCACTCGCGGAACAATGACGGATGCACGGAGCTCCCGCGATGCCAGCGATTCATGGGACGCCACTCGGATTGGCGTGAAAAAGCACCAGTCGAAAATCCGCACGAAAAGTCAGTTGCAATTTCAGTGAACGACCATGCGTCTCCATTTAGGGCTCTCGGCGCAAAAAAAAAACCAGGCTCCAAGCGCCAGAATAGTTCCGTGTCAAGCGAGTGTGTGTGTGTGTGTGTGTGTGTGCGAATTCATCATCTTGATTTTCGTGTCCTGTGTCTCTCCGTCACACGCGCGCTCGTTCGTGACAGACGCCTGCTTACGGCGCAACCGTCACGGAAGAATGATAGGATTTAAGTGATTAAAATCGAGCACACTGTCGACAGTGTGGAATGTGCCTGTTGAGTCGATTGATCGTGACCGATTAGCACCGAACTGCCACGTGCTGCTAATGCGCGCTTGTGAAGTGCCATGGAAATTGACGAGCCGCAAACGCTTATATCGCCCATTAAGTCATTATTTAATCATGATGGCGAAACTAAACCCACGCACAATGCGAATTTAATGAAACGCTGTTGAGAGTAATGGCAATTATGTAGTCACTGTTTAACAGTAAAAAAAAGCTACGCGTTTAGTTGCACAGCTGATTGCTGATATGAAAACCTCCGTTTAAGCACGTTTAAATTATTCATCAGCGAATAGTTATTGAGCAACTATTTCGGGTGGGTGGGCTGCTGATTCTAATGAATCCAGTTTGATTGAGTGGTAGCGAAGCGCTTTTCACTGCGCGGCCCCCTATCGGTACCGGTGAGCAATTTTCAATACCACACGATAACGGGCAGCGGGCTGCTAAATTGTTGCGTTTCCGTACAGTTTGCCGACCGTTGAGTTCTAAAATTATTCAACTGCAGTTTATTATCGAATTGTGCCGACGGAACGTGACTCAGTACGTGGTTCTGCGAGAGCACGAGAGAAAGCGAGAGAGAGAGAGAGAGAGAGTGAGAAAAAAGGCTGTGTAGGGTTGCGATTGGTGCATCCGGTGCCACTGAAACTCGATGCAGTTCGATGATTCGCAATACAGGAACCGCACTATAATGGCGGGGAATGGCGGGCGGCAAATGAAACAAGCGAACAATAGATTCCAGCCGACAGCCCACTTCCGGAAAAAGTCTTGAAAAGTGCCAACAATAACGGTGTGCTCAGGGCACACCGTTGGCAAGGGATGGTGCGACAGACACGGAACATGCAACTTAACCGTAATGGCACACGGTGCAACGCCCGCTCGCCGTGCCCAGGTGCGGCGTGGAAGAAATATTTCCCTCCTTTATTCCCGGAGCCGGAGCCGGAGCCGGGGGGGTGGCCGAGAAATATGAGCTCGGGCCCGGGAAGGAATGGAATTTCCATTCGCAGGCGCACGTTTCGCAACCTGGCTCGGAGGCATACTTTTCCGTGCACAGACCGGGCCGGGGTTCTCTCATCTCTCCCACCCGCCAGGGTGAAAGCCTAAAACATTCTACACCATTTCCACCGGCATTCCATTTCTGCTACGGCGAGTTCTGGGGAGTTGTCTGTGAGGCGGGCTCAGCGAAGCACAAGTTATTCTCGGGAAAGCGCAGTTTATCCCGAAGACACAGTGTGAAGTATTATCGTACGGTGCATCCATTCACCGAGTTTCTACTTCATTTTGCTTACTGTGTTTTTTTCTTCCCATCCCATCGCACACACACACACACACACACACACATACTCTCTCTTTGTTAATTCATGCTGCAGATTGAAAGTGCATTTAAGTTCAAGTGTTTTCTCATCTCCACTTCGTGCACGCTGCTGCTGCTGGAATGAATGATACACCGGCTCGTTTCTTCTCGGGCATTCTTTCCAGCCAGCCAGCCAGCCAGCCAGAGGATGATGCACCGGGCCCGCTATTGGTCACGATCGCATCCAGCACAATGCGGTCTACTCGGGGGGAGAGAGCATTCTCCTCGAACGCCTACTTCCGCTTTCTTTCGTGCCGAAACACTAGAGACCCTCCCATCAGAAGCCAATCTGGAGCTGGCGGTGGAGACGGAAACCCCCGGAGGACATGCCGTATAACTCTATTAGGCAAACAACGTTACCGGGGGGGATTTTTACGGTTTTTTCTGCGCAATCAAAGCAACCGGGTTCGGGGTGGAAATGTGAATTCGACTGCTTCACAATGAAATTTCGGTGTTTGGGTATCGATTTCTTATGAGCGTTTCAATTTGAAACGATCTTGAAACGATGACAAACGCTAGCAGAATGACTCACCGTGCGTTTTCAGCACTGTTCAGGCAAGCCAATCAATGCGATAAATGTTATTTACGCAAACACAGACACAGTGCAGACAGTAACGCGCACCTCGTCTAGCTGTCTACTTGTCCGGAACGAAAAAGTTTGACACACAAATCATGTGCGAGTTGCAAAATTTTCTCCCCAAACAATTAGTCATTCAGGGGACTTCCGGTTTGCCTGCGTGTGTGTGTGTGTGTGTGTGTTATGCAAATAGCAACTGAATCGTTTCGCGAAACAGTGTCCCCTGCGGCACGCGAATGCCATTCGGTGGGCGATGAAGAATGCACGCCCGAACCGGAAGTGGGCAGAGCGATGCCTCAACCGTTGACAGGCGGCCTGCTGAATGGCGGCCTGCTCTACGATGGATGGATAGATCGATTGTGAGATGGGAGAAAAATCACTCAACAAATTATCGCTATTAATGGCCGGGCGCCGGCGATATGGCTGTGTCTCTTCGTCATTCATAACCATAAATCAATCCCGCATTCCGTTCCGTTCCGTTCAGGGATCGGGTTTGGGCCGACCGATTGCAACCCCTCCGGGCCCTCTCATCGTTTCCCCCCCCCCCCTCCCACGTCGCATGCGAAAACACTTTTGCTAATGACAGCGATGTCATCCAAAGTGTCCATAAATCGTATTTAATGAGCTCGAACATCACTCACTTTCGAAAAGGGGGGGGGGGATGGGGAGGGAGGCGACAACTTCCCAGAGGCCACGGTCCACCGCCGGTGACAAATCAATAACCGGAACCGGGTTATGTGGCTTTCGGCTTCTTATCGCTCGTGATGTGTTGCCGTTCTCGGGATCAAGTATCACTTCGGTGAACGGCCTGTTACACTTTTTTTGTTGTTCGTTCCCCCCTTTACGCTGTTCCGGGCGGTTTACCGACGCATTATCAATCTCAGTTCAGCCACGAGATGGAAGGAACGAGAACCGGGACTGGAGGGTTGCGTTATCGGATCACTCAAACAATCGCCACCGGAGGTTTTATCAATTATCAGTTCCATTGACGCCACCGGATACACGTTAATCTGTCCACCCACCAGGGGGAGGCAGTGAAAGGTGTACTTAAAAAAAAAAACGGTCGACCCGGTCGATCGACTTCACTGCCTTGAATGACCAGTCCGCAAATCCTGTCGGATCGATTGGAGGAGCACTCGCTCCTCGTTAGTTCGCCACCGCTTGCCTGTATGTGTGTGTTCAATTTTCCCCACAGTTTGAGGCGCATTAAAGCGTACGAGCACAATCAGCAGCGGGCGACCGGTTTTCCGATGACGACGCGGGGCTAATCATTGCAGCGGGTGCGTATAGCTGGAGGAGGTCCCTAACGAGCCCCGGTTAAATCCTTGTTCACCTCGGCAACAGAGAGCAGCTGACCCATGTCGCATGGTGATCATGTAATTTGCATAATTAGCACACGGCTAGCTCAGCGTGTCAAACAACTCCACCGGCAAGTATGGCCGTGGGAAATGCAAGTGATACGTTTCATCCCACCGGACACCCGGCATCCAGAAGCCCGGCGTCCGGTGTCCCAGGCAGCGGACTTCCGTAACGTGTGGGTATTAGTTTCACAAACCCACCCACACAACCCACCCACCCCCTCGGGGTACATAATCATCCCCGCTCCACCGCACGCCCCTTCCCTCCCACATCCACCTCACAGCCCCCCCCCCACCATATCGGATGGCGTCGGCTCGGGTGTCAATATTCACGTCTCCCGCACTGGTGGGCGAACGGGAGCGAACACGACGAGAGAGAGAGAGAGAAAAAAACCACCCCATCTATAAAAAGCACTTGAAGGAAACGCTGAGTGAAAGCGATGGAGCGTATGAAAACCGCCCACCACCACCCCCCAGTGTGGCCACTTCCTTTTTGATTAATTATGTTAAATCACTGCCATTACAATCGCTGTCGGGTTTGCGCCGATGCTAATTAAAGATAGTGTGATATCGAACACGTCATCCCCCGGATGTAATCTCCCCCCGGAGCAGGATCGGACCGGCCATGGCCATGGGCCAGAGGGTGGACAGCACAAAAACCCCGTTCGGATACACAATTCATTCGCGGTCATACATCATGCACCCGAGCAGGAGCTTTCGAGCAGTCGCCCGGCAGGCGTTGACGCAAAGCGCTTTGAACTTAACGTGTCAATCAGTGGCAGCTGTCAAATATTGACAGATGAGCCAGCCAGGCAGCACAGCCTTTGCCGGTACGACGGACTTCTTATGCCCGGCATGCACTTTGTGTGTGTTTCGGTGCGCCGTGCCGTGTTGATTATTGCTCACAATCGTTTCATCTTAATTATGGATCGGTTGTTCAATTTGCTAATGACTGTCACTGGGAGGCCGGTGTGGCTGCCTGCCTGCCGGACGCTCCGGACGCCTCGGTTGGGCTGTCTAGTTAGGAGAGCAAACAGCGCGTAATTGTACCGTAAAAGGACGGACAGCTGTCGGGTCGGTGTCTGGCGGCGTCAGACATCAAATTTGAAAGTCACCGGCAACGCTGGCAGCACCGGATCGAAACACCAAAGACAGGCGGCCATTTAGTTTAATGCCATCGCACCCGCCCCCCCTCTCCTTGGTACCCGGCCCGGCCAGTCAGCCAGCCACGGGCACAGATTGCGTTGGGGGAGAGTGAAATCTTGAAATGAAATAAACAGCAGCACCGGGAACGTCTTGCACACGCCGGTACCTTCGCAGCAAATGAGCCGGTCGATGAATCCGAAAAGCCGAAAACCGGGTCGAACAGATGCCCCCGGAGATGTTGATGGGCTCCGTCTCTCGCCTCTCTTCCGTAGCCGTCCGAACACAAATGCACATTCCGGGAAGACGCTCGCCCGAGCATTGCGCCTAATTGCTTCGTCACCAGCGCCATCGGCCCACCGTCCGGAGCATTTCGCAGTCACGTTGACGGAGTTCGATAAGCTTCCAAGCAGGCGATCGATACGAGGCTCGCTTCGCCGGCGCACCCGGACACGAGATCGGGAAGGCTTCTTTATCGGGAAAACAGGATTATCTGGCGTGCATAATAAGATTGAATTTGCTGAAGCTCCCCCTAAATCATCCAATTTCTGATTCCCTTGCCTTCGCTTGGCCAGCCCTTTTCTGTGCTTTCGCCATGTTGTGCTCTTTGTTCTGACAAGTTTAGCAGTTGGCGTTGGCAGGATGCTGTTTAGCCGGAAATCGACACCGACCTATCAGTCTGCAGCATCAGTTCTTTGTCATTTGCTAGCTCAGTTGAATCTGTTTCGATGCTCGTTTTGGACGAATTTGTGAATGCAGTTTTGTGGGGGGAATTGTATTGGTGTCGAAGGAATCCTTTCACGGGCAGATCTCGACGCTGATTCTCGTTTGGCCCTTCCCGAGCCGGGATGCTTTACGCTTGTCGCCAAGTTGACAGTTGAAGTTGAGGTGTAATCTTCTCGTACTGCCGCAATGCTACGCAGTACAATCTGAAGATCAAACAGCGTTACATCCCGATAATAATATTATACCTAGCACGATTGATGCTATTTGTGATCGAAATATCAATAATCTTCCACGTCCACTATCTGAATCAGATCAGAACCAAAACCTCTCGCGCGCGCACATGAACACGGGAATCCTTCATGCCTTTTCCGCATTATGTTAAACGATGCGGCTAGTTTTGGCATTCCGGAGGGGGTGGGAACACACATTTTTCTTCGCCCTTTTTCCACAGCGCCATCCCCTGTGGAAGTGGACAATCTGCACTGGATAAATTGCCTGCATTATTGGCGGGTAGGTTTCGATTTATCATAGCAGCAGCCGGGACGGGCAAGGCCGGGCTTAGCGGCAGCCGAAAATCGAACCATTATTGGGTGGGAATTGGGACCCCGGGTTCGGCACAATCAATAATGGACTCCGGGTATTTGGAGAGGGACTAGCAAAAAAAGCTTGTAGTGATTTATGTGAACTATTAGGGGCGCTACAAATGATGAACCGCATGTAATTTGTAGCTAGAAATGAACTTTAAAATGTGGCCAGGCCAGGTGTTCCGAGCGCTGTAAACAAGTCAAACGGGGAAAGGCAATGAATGCTGCAGCGTGTAGGTAATATTTTAATGTTCCATGTTTGCCCATGCCCGCAGGATTGTTATGGGCTGCTATAAACAGGGTGATTTTATGGCATTTTTCAACGACATCGGTGTTAATGACCAATTGATTATATTTCACTTCAGTCACCGAACGGTGAGAAAATTGTTCCACGTTCACACAGCGGGCGCTCACGGGATTGCGTGCTTTTCGACAGTATGTTTCGTCGCCGGGTGTGCGTGAGTGCATGGTGAAAACTTGCTGCATTCGGGAGCCTTTTGTTTAAAGCACAGTTTCAAGTAGCTAAAACAAACTTTAAGCAGATTTGTCGGATTTCCTAATAAATCTATCTTGCCGATGTATCGAAATGGATATAAATTTCCCCGAAATTGTATTAAATTTTCGATCCACTCGACCACAGTGCACTGCTGTGCGTTACATTGTTGCGCTCCGTCGCAAAATAGGATGTAATTCGTGGAAAAGTTGCTTCATTTCGACTACGCAGAATCTGCCACGGCCCTGCGCTTTTGTGTTTGTGTTTCGCAGAAGCGAATCGAACTACCCGCGCCGTTGCAGAGCTCTTTAAAGATGCGTTTCCTTCGCTGTGGGGTTTCTCCATTCGCCCGTGCAGCCTCGCGCGTCATCAAGATATGCAAATGCTTGCCAAAGAGTCCAGCCGAACCGTCTCGGGAATAAATAGTCCCCGGACGCTCGCAAAAAGGCGCCGCGCATGCGAGTGTGACCACTGCCCGGGGAGGGGTCAGTTCCACACACACACCCCCCCCCCTTCCTCCCCCTCGCTTGATGTTTGTGTTCGCGATCACTGCTGAAGCACGAAAAGTATGAGTAACGATGGCAACGAGGCAACGCAAATCTATGCAAAAAAGCTTTTCGGACAACTTTCGCTTGCGGGTTCAACCCACCCCGCGTCGGTGCATTCGTGTTCCCCATCGTTTTTCGCCCCTTTCTTTTCACATTCCGTCCTCCTTTTCGCACGAGGTGCGGTACAGCAAAATAGTCCATTTACTAAAAGCATCAAGAGTTTTGTGTACCCTTATGGAGTTTGCGAAGGGCACACCGAAGCAAAACCCGGCGAGAGAAGAAGTTTCTATTCCAGGAGTTGAAATCGCGTCCTCCCCAACGCCAACACACACACACCGGCACACACACGCCCACACCCACAAACCCGCGCAAATATATTGAATTGGTTCAATTTGCATAGGAACTCGGGGCTCAATAAAACTCAAATGAAATTTTCCATAATCTAGGCCAACAAAGACGGCCGGAGGATGCGCGCCCGCTGGGGGGGGGGGGGAGGCGGAGGATGCCTAAAAGCACATGATGAGCACATTGTGCCCGGTTCGGGTCGGGCCGGTCTTCCCACTTTGGCCGGGCGCGCTGATAAAATGCGTGAAATATATGTTTCTGGAGCAGCGTGAAGAAGAACGGCACGGAACGGAAGAAAAAAGAGCATGGTTTAGCACGTTCGACGGGGTGGGCTTTTAAGCCACGCGCACCCGGACCCAAACGACGGTCAACGGTGAAGCTACACTTCTTTTTTCATGTGAAACAAGTTGCCAAAAGCTTCCCGTAATCCTCGCCCGTTCCCGTGATAAGTGGTTATGGCGAGGAAAATTCGATTTCTTAAGCCGCTCATCGTCGCCCTTTCTTGGTTGCAGCGGTGTCGGGGCCCGTAATCCTTTCAATGGGGACGGGCGGGTTTCACGTAATCGGTGTTCGATCGGCTGTTCCGCCATTTATAATTACTTAATTACTGCTTCCCGCTGCCTCGACCGGCTCGATTAAGCTCAAAGTAAGTGTATTGGTGGCGCGGCTTGGATGTGGAGCGTATCGCGCAAAGCTCTCGCGGCGCTAGGCAACGCGCTGCACCAGCCCACTACGATGCAGCCGGAAGCACGCGCCTTCGTGTGCCACCGGAAAGAAAAAGGTCCCCGTTTCCACGATTCTTTTCCCTTTCATTCACTTTCGAGGCTGGGGTGGGATGGAGATTTATTGCTTTCTATTCAAGGTGGAATTGTATTGGGTCCGCGGGTGCCCGTGTTTCAACCGTGATTCGACTCACCGGAGTCACGAACGTCTTGCAAGGAGGCAACTTTCGCACACACAGTTTCACCGGTCGGTTGTTGCGTGGCGTGCGGCTGCACCGAAGCAACACGCCTTTTCCACCGACAATGACGAAGCTGTTGTTTATACCCCTCCCACCCAGAGTATGAGTAATGGATCTTGGCTGGGCCGGGGGGGCAACTTGTGGGCATTGGCCAGAAAGAGCAAACCGAAAAACAAAAAAAAAAGATCACCAACTTCCGGGTGCGGACCAACGCGCGCGCGGTCGTACTCGGAAGGGAATCCTGCCGGGTGGAACGCGGAGGGAGTAATTATTACCCCAAAAATGCTTTGTTCCCGGGGCGGAAGGAACCAGTCAGAACCACCGCTGAAAGGATCATTTTTCATATGTTTGTCGGTGCCTTTTTTCCCGAACCGAACGGGACCCGGGATTTTCCAACCTCTAAAAGCCTTCCCGGTGCGGTTGCTGCGGTGCAGTTTTGGGTGGTATTCAGAAAGGGGTTTGCTCCTGCTCGGTCTTCTCCCCCCGCCTCGGTGGAGGGGGCATGCATTACACCCATCAGCCATCGGTGCCGGATCGCTTCGGACATGAAAGCCCGAAGACGCCTTTCATGGTGGTGCTCGGCTCGATGAAAGCGCTCAAAGATGAAAAACAATGAATAATACGCCTGGGCCCCGGGCTCGCTCGATAGGTCGCTGTGCAGGCGACCACGCGGATGCGTCTGCTTTATGCGACCGCCCGGGCGACCTTCTGCCCGGCCGGGAGTGCAATATTTGGATGGCGTTCCTGCCTTCGCAAGATTGCCCAAGAAGGGACAAAGCTGCCTCTCGATTATTGGTGAAATATTTTCCTCCTTTGTTCGAAACTTTTCTCCCCACACTCACACACTCATGCCGAAAGCGAACTTTGTGAGTCGCCTCGGCTTTATGCCGCTCGGAATCTTTGTTAGCGCGGGTGCACTAAAATTCGTAAGTTGCGGTTATTAATTTTGCAACCTTCACCTTTCCACCTCAACGGCCGTTTTCTGCTGCAGGAGCGTGCTTTCTGTTCGATTCTTTTCAATTATAGCGACGTTTATTAAGGGATCTCCTTTCACTGAGGCTGAGGAGTTATTGCGCCGGATTAGAGGTTCTCGTTTGGCTCCGTCGTTCGAAACTCGAATCACTAGCGACCGGTGGAAGAGTTATGGTGAATTGGAAAATTCTTCACCGACGCCACACATACACCCACACCCACACATACGCATCATAATTTGAAGTAAATCAATAAGACCTCACACGAATCAAACTCGAACCGGAAATGTGCTCCACAGCATTTCAAATTTCACTTAATCTCTAAGCTTTTACGGCAAACGAGAAATTTCACGGAGACGGGGATGATCCGTTCCGTTGCTTCGGTCGGGTCGTGGGTCGGGTCGGCTTCGCATTTCATCGGAATAGCTGCAAGCACTTCCATTGCGTTCCAGTGCTCGCCCTGCTGGCGTGAAATGAAAGAAACCGTTCAATCGGAATTCATTCACGCCACTCGCCAACGCTGGCTCGATTTGGTTTGCCGTTGCGCACGAAGCGGAACACCACGGGCGGTGAAAAAAAAACGAAGCAAACACACACAAAAAAGCACACACGAAAGGTACATACGTCCCCGAGGCTCGCACCGTACGTTCGACTAATAAAACCTGAGCCAAAAACACACACACACACCCACACGCTCGGATCGACCGCACGGCGAGTGAGGAAACGTCTTTCTTTTTTGCATCCACCAACAGGAAGCTCGAGCGGGATGTTTGACGCCTGACTGACTGGCTGACTGACTGCCGGCGACTGCCGGGGAAAGGAAAGGACCGAAATCGAAAGTTTTCAATCAAACACAGGATTCATTTCCTTATAATCCCATCGTGCCATTTTTCATTTCGCCCGTCCGTGCGCTTGCTCGCCCGCTCGACGATAACGATTGACCGGAAGCGTGGCGGGAGCGTGGGGCGCAATGGGCGACGGGGTAAGATGTTTCGGGGCTCGCAAGACGCCAACACCGAAAGTCACACAGCGACCAGCCACAACGCGATACGAAACCGATTCCGGCGGGTTGATCGGGTGAAAAAACGCCATAAAACCCTTTGATTTTTCAGATCCGGTCCGGGGCTTGGAGTCGTTTGAAGCAAACAGCCTCTCGGTCACGGGGCGGGAGCGAAGAAAATCGAAATTCAATCATTTTACACAGGACGGTACCACTCCGCGCGCTCGCTATCGACGGACGGTATCGTTTTCATTTCCTGTCGCCGTACGAAATCCGTTCCCAAATTCGCTTTTCTTCCGAGCCACAATCAGCACGGCCGCTAGTGCTTTTCGTCGGCTGCAGGTTCCAAGAAAAACCACCACTTGGAAAATGCCTCCACCGTAGTGCCGGAGCTGGCGTGAACTGTATTGTGTTGGAAAAGGTGGAACATTTCGATTTACAGATCATTTTAGAAGCATTTTGCTAAAACAAAATAAACGCCGGCGGGAAGCGTAACGGTACAGCGAACCGTCGGTGCCACAAAATGCCGTTACAAACACCGCCAAACCTCTACCCGCCAGCCTCGCCCCGCATGAGTAAGATGTCCGCGTCAAAATGGGTGCTGTTTTGTTGCCATTATGTTCGATATCCTTATCGACACGGTGGCTCCCGCCACGTGTGCTGTGGTGATTACCGCTCCGGCGCGCAGAGGAGTGAAAGCGCATAAAGTCAAACAGCCAGGTCGAAAGATCGAACAAACGACCCCGAAAGCCTTTTTTCCGTCGCCGGCGAGAGGGTCGTGAAAAAGGTAATAAGGAACAGGAATCGCTGCTAACGATGCTTGAAATGGAACGCCATGAAGCAAATAGACTGTGCCGGTCGCACCGTCGGTGACCCGAAACGGACAAATAAAACTAAACCATCAACATTCGCTGCAGCGCCCTGCAGCGGCCCGCTTTGCAGCGCCCGGAGTAGTTTTCCGGATGTGAGGCTTTTTTTTTGCTGCTCCCCACAGTAACTCGGTCGTTATTGTTAATTGAATTGTGTCGGTGTAAAGTTGTGTAAAGTGCCGTCAATCTGTTTTCTCTCTCTCTGTTTCCGTCTAGACTTTGACACGGCGTTTGAAATGGGCCGAAATGTTCGTGTGCTACAAAGTACGTCTCGTTTGACACTAGCCGTTATCCGGAGTATCGTATCGTTTCAAAATTAGCACATGGTGCCTGCTGCTTTGATCGGTTCATGGCATGCTGCTGCGGCCGCTTGACAAGCGGCTTACGAAAAAGATGCCCCAAAAAGAGCCCACCCCATCATTAGGCACGGCGGAATGTACTGGCAAGTATTGCGCGCTCCCACCACCCAGACCAGTGAAGTTTAATTCCAGTAAAAGCCACTCGTCATTCGTTTATCCAGCGCACACGGCGGGCGCCATTGTGTGCGAGTGAAAGCACCAAAACGGCCGATACTGAATGTGGCGAACGCGCGTAAAATATGGGATGATGGTGATCGTAAAAGTAATCATAATACATTATCATTATCGTAAGTTTAAATCTTACACGACGGTGCATGGCGACACGAGGCAACAACGGAGAGAGAGAGAGAGAGAAAAAAACAGCATAAGAGGCTGCGTGCGAAAATTCCTTACACCATTCTAGCGAGCCCGACGCACACAGTTCGGTGGGTGTGTGTGTGTGCGAGTTTTTCAGCATGTACTGCGCGTGTACGCCAGAGAAAAGGCTCGTAAAGGCCGCGTTTTTCGGTCGTGCCGAAAGTGGCAATGATTATGGGCCGTTTCGTACGCTTTTGCCCCTTTACCTTGCTTCGAGTTGACGAGTGCGAGTGTTTCGGGGAGGGGGAGTTGCAAGCCGTCATCCACGAGAACGCAGGCGACATTTCCGTTCTCGCCGTGCCGCGTAACGACACGGCGAAGTAACTGTGCGCATTGCGATGTGACATGCCTGGTGACGATGTAAAAGGCCCCGGCGCTGGCGACGGCAACAATGTCCAATAACGAGCGTGACAACCGGAACGAACACTCCCGGGGTGGAAAGCGTGAAAGCAACAACCGTGCCGAAATTGTCCCCCCGAAACGGCCTCTTACGGCCGGGATTCGATGCGCCGCCAAAGTACGCCGCCAAAGTACTGATAAGGGCACTACATTAGGGGACTTTATTGGGTGCTTCGGCGGACCAAGATGGTAGGGACCGGGGCGCACGCGTTCCAGATTAACGGAAGAGGGCGAAAGAGTTGCGACCTAATGGATGACTGTTTTCGGTGAATGCAAATTAAAAGCAGCTTGATCGAATTATGATGACGCGTGTAAGTGATATCTGATGTTTTTATCATGGCGTAATGTAAACATTACGTAACGATGACGCCATTTCCGCAAAAGAGGGCGCCTAGTGATGAGATTTAAATAGACCAAAATTAACCATTCCAAACGGACAGATATCGTTATCGATAGAACTTGGCCATCAAAGAGCCACAAAGCCACCGAAGGGAATCCGCTACCTTATCAAGACATCTCCGGCGAAGCTTCAAAGTTAGCTCAAACGGCAATAGACGTTGTTTACTTCCCCGCGATGATTGTTTTATCCGTGTCACTGCTAAGCCCCGAGGTTCATCAGTGCCTTTTCATCTTGTATCGGAGTCGCCGCGGAAAACGTGCATAAAAATCGATGCTGCCCGACCCGTACGCAATTGATCCGAATATTCAATAAACCGGCATCTCACAATCAGCACAAAGGTATTTCATTTCACCGCGGTAACGAACCACCCGTGCCGAACATTTGGGAGGCACAGCTTCGAAATGGGAAACGGCAGTAGGCAGTGGTTTTCCTTTCATCATCACCATTCACCGTCGTCATCGTCGTCATCATCTCGCCGTCGTTGCTGAATCAGATCGACCGCAGCTAATCGGCGTTTCGCGTTTCGCTGAGACAATCTCGCAATGCGAAGCGCAAACACGCCACCTAGCGAAAGCGGCTTTTCTCGGGTCTTTGTGGCCCGCTCGCCCGCTGTGTGCGCCACATCCCGTGCAGGGCCAGATAAGGAACGATGGCGGCACGGAGAAAACCAACAACGAGCTGGGGAAAAAAAAAAACAGAATCCTTCGTTTATTATCTTCTCAAATAAATGGCATTGACTTCTGCTCATCTGGGGCGGGTTGTGTAGTACGTGCTGCTACTCCTTCTACTACCACGACGGCTACTATTGCTGCTGCTGCAGCCGCTACTATCCTGTTGGATGGTGATGGCGTATCCTCGCGGATGTCCTGCCGTCATCGCCACCAACGGCTCCCCGGGTTCAGCCACTGACGGAATATTAATTTAAAGAGCTTAAATAAACTTTTACCACCCGCGTCTCCCGGAACCATCACCGAATCCGGGGGCCATGAAAATCCCCGGAAAAATTGTATCACCCAACCCCCCACTTTTTTCCCTTCGGCCATTCCTCTGCTTTGAGGCATTTCTTTGCCTTCATCTTGTTATACGATTTCGCCCACCACAACTCCGCCTGCGCACAGGGTGACAGCATAAGGAACACGGACACGGGAGAGCGAGCAGCAGTGGGAAAAAAAGCTTAAAGAATTTAATCAAATTCCTACCAAACGCTACCCACCGCCAGCGCTTCCCACGCTCGCGCCCCACCGTATAAGCCACACAACCCAGCCGAGTCCCACGGGCCACAGACAGTCCCACCCAGCGCAGCACCGACGGTCAACGGAGCGGCTGTCTTAGCCGTTGATGGCCGGGAGAAGAGTACATTAAACACGATTCGCAGCGGCGCAGGGCCTAACTCAATTAGTAGTGAAAACTGGGAAACTGGGTTTTCCACCCCCCAGTGCGCATTCGTAGCGCGTTGCAGGTTGGTGGATTAAAGAATGATTCTTAATTATGCTAAGCAGTGTGGGGGCCTACTCTACCTGTGCGCGGAATCGGCCGCACTGCCACCGCCATTTTCAAACATAATTTTGCCAGCATTTTCTCATTTCCAGCGCGTGATTCCTGCTGTGCGTGTTGGGGCTTTCCTCGGTTCCCAAATCCCATGCACATTTGATTTTAATGAAAATTTTTAAAAATAGTTTTCATTCGAAATTCCTGCCGCAGGAAACATTGGCTCCCATCTAGTGTGCCACGCTGTCTTCCCGACTGTGGCAAACCCCGCGCACGGATGAAGAGAAGGGGGGAAAGAAAACTACACGGCCGCGTCGCCGCGAGAGTACAAACGTGCGACAAGAAACCGACGTCGGCAAGTGGCAAAGTTGGCTGTTTATCTTTCAATTCTTCCACCGTCAAAATCAAACGTCTCACCCGGTGGGCTGCGCTGGTGCCACTGTTTAAATCGAAATACCCGAAAACTCAAACCGCACCGAGAGAGAGAGAGAGAGAGAGAGAGAGAGATAGAGAGAGAGAGAGAGAAAACCCGACAACAGCGTAGAAAGTGAAATAAAATAAGCCACCAAGCAGGCGGTGCGAGCGTAGAAACCGGTTGGCGCACACTAATGCAACCAGCGAGACGCAAATCTGTGTGTTCTGGCCGCTGGTGCCAGTGTCTGGAAAGTTCGCTCCGGGTAGTGGCAGTGCCAGATCGCGATGCTGCATTTACATGAAAACGCGTCAAACTAACTTTTGCTCGAGCACGCTTCTGAACAGTTCCGCTCGGTACAGTCGGAACTGGTCGGTGTGACTTCCCCGCTCTCGTGACAGCGTCGGACAAAGTTCTGTGCTGTGTGTGAATGTGAACGGAATGTGTTGTTGCTAATTGAAATCGATCCAACCGTCGCAATCGAGCAGTCAAACTGTCGGACGTGAATAAATAAACTTTCAATCGGCCGTGAATCGCACGCTGCGCGCAAGGAAGCAATTACTTCGTGCCACCAGAGGACTGCCGGAGTGAACTTTCCACACGGGCCCATTTTGTCACGCCGTCGATGATTTGCTCGATGAATGAACTGTACCCACAAGGAAGGTGGGAAGTTACGGCGCAAATCCCTCCTAATCACAGCAGCCCCGTTATTGCGTCAGACTCCAGCCAGCCACTAAGTAGCGACATATGGCGGCACTCTCGGAAGAATGTTGTTTGTCGGAGCATGTTTTTGAATGGGTACAATTTCAGCCCGGCCGGGGGACACGGGCGCCGTAATCGACAGGTTGCAAGAGTATTTACATTCCATCCTCCCCCGGTTTACTGGCCGAGATGCTCCGACCCACGCCCAACACGGGACACCCTTAAACGACGGCACAATGTCGCAAACAACACACCACGGCACGGGGGGACACGGATTGAATGGCAACGGCAGCGCAGGAAACGATCCTTTCAAGTCAGGTTCGGTTCGTTCACACCGAAGGGTGTTCACCGATGACAGTCGATTTTCATAACGAGCGCAAATGTGTAAAATAAAACTCAATGGGGTTTCGGCTGCTGCTCCCGTCACCTCTCGCCATTTACCAGACACAAACACATGCACACGCCGCCCGCTTTGCTTCGTGCGGCAGTACTTATCCGTTCGGCGAAGGATCAAAACAGGCTCGGGCACTATTTTTGCACACCTAACGGAAGGAGCAGGAGCACAAAAAGTGACTTGCTAACCTTCCGAAACGATCGAAAAAGAAACCCGAATGCACACACACACACACACACACACACACACACACACACATATATATATATACTCCACACAGACAGATTAAGCACTCCTCGACGCGACACACTAATCCAGCCCGCGACGCAACGGAGCAAGCGGTGCCTAGGAGGGTGTGTGTGCGTTGTCTTTGAATTGAATTAACCGTTCATGGTTCGTGCAATTGTGCGCGCACAAAAAAGTGAATAAAACAAATCATTCTCGACCCGGTCCAACAGGATTGTCAAGAAGCAATTGCCTCACAGTACGGAGAGAGAGAGAGAGAGAGAGAGAGAGAGAGAGAGAGAGAGAGAGAGAGAGGGAAAAAATGTCTCCAAGTCTGATAAGCTTCGTTAAACAACAAACTATCGCCAATTACAGCCATTTTTGTTCGGTGTTGTTTTCTTTTTTGCTTGCTTGCTCCAGTTGTCTGCTGCGGGCTCGTTGGTTCGGGGCCGGTGAGTAAATCCAATTTCGGCACAAGTGTGCAATTGGCTTGATTTCTGCTGCTTTCCCTGCTGCGATGCTGCACTGTGTCAAGTGTTTCACGAGGAACGAAATTTCACGTAAATGAAATTTGTGCGAATGAGCCGGCTGATGATGGTGACGTAAGATGGGCCTGGCCGAGGGCTTTCAAGGGCACGTGGGTGTCGTCGGGACAGATTGACCTTTTGAAAAATTGCCCTTTTGAAGTATGATGCTGTTATTGGCGCCCCTTTGGAGCGATGCGAATGGTGTGTAATAAATATCGAATTTAATTTATTTCAATGTGACTAAACTGAGCCTTTTGCGTTGTGACAAATGTGCCTCATAAAACTACATTCAGCCGGTGGCGTTGTTTTGATAATGTTTATTAAATATTTCTTCATGCTAGAGTAGAACGCAACCCCCGACCTTTCACCTCCGTCACGGTCCCATCTCGATTTAATTAAACCATCGTGGTGCGACGGATAAAATTCCGCACCGACGGGTGCGCAACGTTGGTGAACACCCCCGGCAATCCGTTCCCGCACTCGATCGCGCCCCACGAGATGATGCCGTGCTGTACGCCATCTTGCACCGCCGGTCCGCCGCTGTCGCCATCGCACGCATCCACACCGAGCCCGCCGGCACAGATCATGCTGCACAGAACGAGAAAACGATGTGCTGCGATAAGAATGTTGCGATTAGATAAGCCACTAGCCCACCCCCTCCCGATACGCACTCGACGGAGATGTACCCGGTCCAGGTTCGGTTGCAAACCTCCCGGGGAACGACGTCCAGCCGGACCAGCCGCAAGTCATCGACGACCTCGCCTTTGGTGGCCGCATAACCCCAGCCCGTGACCGTAACCGGCGCTCCGCCCGACCACTCGCCCGCCAAGGATGGCAGCGCGATGGCGACCCTGCCCGGGCCCACCATGGGCGTGCGGACGCGAACCGTGGCCACATCCCACTGGAACTCGCGCATGTCGTAGTCCGCGTGCAAGTGATAGTGGAACACCTCGTGCAGCGATCCTCCCACCGCCTGACGGGTGCTGCCCGTGCGCACTGAAATCTGATGGAAACGGATCAGATGAACGTCACGACGGCGACGACGACGGTGATGGTGGTCGAGTGACCGAGCACTGACTTCATCATTGTCCGGGTACCAGTCGAGGCAGTGTGCGGCCGTCAGTACCCACTGGTAGGAGATTATGGATCCACCGCAGATGTGGCGTCCGGCGTAGCGCAGCGAAACCTGATAAGGAACGGCGCCGATCGTCGTCACGTTGCCGCCGACAATCCTGGCGCGTCTGTCCCCGGCTGCCACGGCGCCCCGCGCAACCGAGTGCGGCACACGGTTCACCCGGGCGATGACGGTCTCGAGCGGCAGGGAAGCTGCTGAAGGAACGGGGAGCAACATCAAACACTCGTCACGGGGTCGTGGGTGAAACTGAAACTCACAATAAGCGAAAATTGAATCCGCGCAACAGATGGCGATGGCCGTCCATCGTACCGCGCTCAAGATGCATCGCATGCTGACCGCGAACGTGGCGCCCGTCAGCGACTGGTAATTGGCACTGGCGTCCCACCCGGGCGAGGCGATGTTTCGGGACGGATTTAATCTCACGCTGCCATGCTCGGCGCGATGTTGGATTGCTTGTACACACAAATTTCGCTGGCGTTGGTTTTATCGGCCCACCCGCGACTGTTATCTTTACGACGATCGTCCAAAACAACGCCGCTGGACGCGGGCCAGAGGAGGTGACAGATAAAACGCTCTTCTGGGCGACGATTGCAATCAGTTAGGTATTAGGTGGTGTTTGAATGATAATAGTTATGTGTTACATATTATTTCTAACCTTTAAACGAAACAAAGCCTACATTGATTGACCTTCATGTGAGGAGTATGCCAACGTATTTAAACTAGACCATAACTTCACACAGTACATCAAACTACATCAAACCTCATCTCGATTAAGAACTGACGACGTAGCTGCAGACATGGTACGCAATAAGAAGGTGAAGATGTTGATGAAAAACAGAAGCAGAATGCGTTGGATAGCGCTGGAATGGGTGTATGGTAGGCGTTGGAATGTGGTAGAATTAGAATCGCAAAACTGGTCAGGAACATAAATCCCATCTGGAACGTCTCCCGTTAGCAAACCCTTTCTATCAGACTATCATGGAGTAATCAAGTCTTGTAAGCTATACCATCAACCCAAAGAATAGTAACAATAAACTAAAACTCTGCATCAAGAAATGGTTTTAATACGGATTAAAAGCGGTATTTATACTACTAAAACGCTCATCTCCAAGAATAGTTGTGCTATGCTTTGGAACGACTCTAATCAATGTTAAAAGGTTTCCTTTAACGACATTCCATTGGTTACTCCAACATTAAAGCCCGATCCGGTGCAATGTTAAAGAAACCACCGGGGGTCAGTTCGGTGGGACACGCCAGAGCCGGAACCGAAATCCCATCTGGAGTAAGCCTAGTAAGCCATAAGATGGCAGTCCGAGACCACGTACGTCATTCACCCACCGAGAACAAACATTAAAGCCGGAATCCGTTTGCACCGATGGTGTAAGATTTATTCCTGTGTTTACAATCGTCTGAAAACATGTGACATCCAAGCACACAGTGACCCAGATTCAGCGTACGAAAGCTCGCTCCTCCTGGGAGCTCACCTCTTCAAACCGGCGTATGTTTTCCCAGCGGAAAGTTTGCGCCCCACAAAATCCGACTCTTAACCTCACTCTCTCTCTCTCTCTCACACTCAGTCTCGTTAATCCACCTAACATGACTACAAATCTACTCGTAACACACACACACATCGTTTAGCTTGTTTTTCTTGCCGCGCCTGCCCCCCCTCCCAAAACAGCCTCATTCACCCCGCTTTGGGTTGGGGGGGAATTAAATTTCACGCCGCAGTAGATGCGAATCAGCCACCGCGCCAACCGGACGGTGTTCGATAAAAAGTGCCAACTACACCGTAATGAGATAATTGCGCAATTTTGTGCTCCAATATTTTTACACTCCCCGAGGGCCTGGGCGGCGGCACCGTTTCTCCCGGTCCAGTCCGGTGCCCAAAACGCACCGATGCACTTCGCCGGGGCACGTGAAAACTCCGTCCGTGCGGCTTATCGTGATGCCGGCGGATGGTGCTCGCCGCCCGACGAACGGAGCCTGATGATGGCTGGGTCTGGGGTACGATGCAAGGCAAAAGGTTCTAAAACTCAATTACACCAGCGTCGTCGTCGTTAAGCTGCGGTGCATCGGGCACGGACGGAACGCGCGCGAGAGTGTGTGTGTGTGAGTGCATATTTTTCACGAAACACACCACCACTACGGACGGATTAGACGCGGTTGGCTGAGCCGCGATGGTGGAGCAGAGCCACGTGCCATGTCAGCAAAAGCAAGGATTCTAAACATCAGCGCCCTGGCAGCTTGCATACCGCAAGTCCAACGCGATGCACTGCAATCCGCCAGAGGTCCCGACAGTAATGAGGAAAATTTTAATGAAGAAACTAGATGCGTTACGGGAAATTGATGGTAATTAGGCGTAGATAGTGATCAGCGCGCGCGCGCCTGTAATGCAACGGTTGAGGCGAGAAAAAAGCTCACAAGGAAGCTTTCTACTACCTTCACTAATGGCAACCGTTTACGTTTCGAACGGCTGATGCGTACGCATTACTCTCCTTCTCTCTCAAACACACACGCACACAGCACGATTTAAGCAGCGATTTAATAATCTCACACGTGTGGATTCGTGAAAAACTTCTCACCACTTCCCAGCGGGACCATGGATATGATGGATGGGATGTGTTTCTAATTGCTCGATAAACTTCGCAACAATGCACGGCAAGGCTGCTCTAGGCAGTGCGTTGCCTGTAGTGCCAACAGCATGTTGCAGCAATAACGATAACGTGATGCATGAATTAGCTGCAGTTAAGTTTGCATTTTATCGCCGCAAGGGTCGCTCCGTCGCTGTTCGATGATAAGAAAACATATTACGAACGTTGGGCGGTGCATTATTAACAACTTTTCATCACAAACTTTCCGCGCCACACACACACACACACATACACCTTGTACTTGTGTCGTACTCGGGCTGGCATCATTTTCATTCTCCAGACGTTTCGAGCTAAGTGTAGCAGCATTGTGTGAAGTAGCCACGTGAACGCGTGTGAGGTGAACCTCAGTACACACACACATACCCATGATCGTTGCCCGCTTGAGCGTGAGCAAAAGAGCAACAAAAAACGTCCATACTAAAGTGGTCACAAAAAGGGCATGCAGAAAGTTTTGCCTCCACCCGTCGAAAGGATTCACTCGACACCGAATGACCCTCCAGACAAACCGGATGGGACAGCGAACGCAAAATGAGTGACACAGCACAACAAATAAAACAACAGCAAACAAAAACAAAAAACGCACCACCACCACCACCAGGAAGGCATTAGTTCTGCCGTTCGCCTCGAAGGTGGTTTTAAATTAACTTCCCACCCGGGATGTGTCACATGGCCGGCGGGAAGTTTGGCAGCGCCACTGGCTGCAAGTAACTCGTACCATGCCATCCGGTTAGCCTTTTATTGCCCGCAACGGTGAACGAGAGCGTGGCCGTGCAGCAGACGGGCACCGCAAGATGCAAGTCACGAGGCTGGGGCCAACTCTGACGCGACGTCGGAAAGTGGTCGGGCGACGCGAAACGCAGAAAGCACTTTACGCAGGCCGGCAGCACACACCGACACAGGCGTACTTCTTGCCGGAGACACAAGAGCCCAGCGGAGAATGGAGCGACCGTTGCCATGGCAACCGTTGGCTTGCCTCTTTCATCTTTCACGGAGTGGAGTGGAATCGTTTATTCTGGCGAAAGGAATTACGCTCGGTGCGTTCCACTTCCCTCAAGTGACACCAGCGCGCGTGTGTGCGTGTGGCTGTCGTAGTAACTCGGCTGTGGCACATCCTTAAGCTGTGCCTAACGTGCGCTGCGACATGCCGACGGATGCGGCAACGAGCCGCATACCTATTCATCAACAGAAATGACCAAGAAAAAGGATTTGTTTTCGGGGGTAAAGTTGTTGTGTTTTTTTTTCTTCTACTTCGGTTTCTCGTCCCTTCTGGTGGCCCTGGCTAAGATTGAGGATGAATTATTAACCTCCGGAAGTCGGGCTGGTCAAGAGTAATAATAAATGATGTTATCAAAGTGTCTGATACAAACATACACACACACACACACTCGCACAAAAACCGAGCATCGTCCTTGAAGCGATGGATGGTCCCTTAATGGGAAAATTGGCCAAGGTCGAGGGCTGGGAATTATTAATGTCCGGCTGTAGTTTGAAGCCTGCCGGGCCTCGCAGCGAGCTGGGAGGAGAAAAATCGACCGGTTTAACTTTGTGGCCGGGCGCGCATACATCATCTGCGTCGGAATTGTCCGGCAGCTGGTCCACATTAGCCGTAATTAGCCTGATTGAAGTGTTGCGCGTGGAAGTAATCCTCCGAAAATGAATCGCAGCAGCACACAGCGACGGCGGAACAGCGACGGCGGGAAAACAAAACACTCACACCCACACACGCCCAAAAACGCTGCTCGCCATAAATAATGTGCGCGATCGGGTTGCAGCGTTGCACGTCCGCGGGCAGCTGGCGTGCTGTCGACACATGCTGCACCGAGGCCGGTTCCGGAAGCGCATCATGTCACCGTCAACGATCGCTAATGAAAATTGTTTCCATCAAACGCACCCCCACCGGACAGTGGGGAGGAGGGGTCGGGCTGGTAATTGCCCGGGAATGAGGCCTCCAGCTCGCGTGTGGGTGTCAGCAGCATCGTCCCCAAAATCGGCCCGAGTGTGCAAAAGTTTAATTGAATTAAATTGATTTAAAATTAAACATAAATTTTCGCTTCCGCCACTTCCTGGGGGCCTCGTTCCCAACGGGTCAAAACAGGCGCGCGCGCGCGCTCGCCTTTCGGTGCGTTCGGATACGTCTGGGTCAGATGGTGATGTCCAGACATATTACCGGTCACCGGAATGGACTCGTCCGTGTGTCCAGTGTGCCGGCTCCATGGGAATGACATTTTACGGGAGCTGTAGCCGAAATTTCACGTCCCCCTCGTAGGCTGACCAGTCACAGGGCCGGGTGCCGGGATAGTTTTGGGTCTTATGAAGATCCTCATCACAACGCCGACTGGCAGCTGGCGAACGACGATGACATAAAGGCACACATAGACACACACGCACGCCACATAACTCACCACACGGCTGGCCCGGGTCGACGAAGGATCACATTCTGTCGCTGGCATACGGTTCGGGTCGGTTCTCCTTCCGTTTTCACCCACGCACCCCGTGCAAGCCAGCAATGCGGC
The DNA here is from genome assembly GCA_000349145.1 of Anopheles dirus. NCBI lineage: Eukaryota > Metazoa > Arthropoda > Insecta > Diptera > Culicidae > Anopheles > Anopheles dirus. The sequence continues at coordinate 1,789,938 of KB672979.1, forward strand.
GGACCTATACGTCATCGGAGCAAATCATCAGTCACGCCGGGGGAGGACGGTGGTGCCTCTGCCTACGACACGGTGATGAATTCTCTTTAATGCCCTCCACAAACAAGCTGCCTCATTTTCCGCCTCGAAACGACAGCAATTCGGTAGCAACCGCCCCAGCACCAGGTCCAGGTGTGTGCCGGCGCGTGCACGGAAAGAGAATTTCTGATGTCGGAGGCCTCACCATCCATCCAGCACGTGTGAGAAATATTGAGCCTTTTTGGGGGCGATATGTTCCGAAAAATTAGATGGCATGAGATCAAAATAGTAGCAGCACATACTGACAGGTCCGTGGATACTTTTCCAGCGCTTGCTTGGAGCCTCTGAACGAACACAGGCGCATGGTGAACTAGATTCGAAATCATGTTGACAGTTATGAGGGCCGCTTTCGCCATCACCGATCGCTTGGATGACAAATGCGTGGTGGGAAGGAAAATATGAAATTCCATTCTATGCTAAATTGTTTTACAAACTAAATAGAGTGTGGCAATTGTTGTGTGCCAAAGCATCCACATTTAATTAATCTGCATCGGAATCATCTAATTTAGAAGGCAAGTTCCAATTACATTCCATCCAATTAGTACGGCAATACAGATCGACACGCGAAGACAATAACACGCTAAACAATATTAGCATGTTTTCAATTGAAATTCCAGGACACTCCCACCCCAATTAACGTGCACATTATTCCCGAAAGTCGCATTCCCAGCGACTCCCATACACCGGTCGCTCCCAAAACAACAACCGGAAAGAAAAAACCACTTCAAAGCTACATCCACCATGTAACCGATCAACCGATGCCACCGGTGGGGGTGGAAAAACGCCGATAGAAACAACAAAAAACGGCCCAGTTATGCGGCGGTTGAAATTTTAATTGAAACCCATAGATCATAGCGACACGATGACGCGCACAATTTCGTCGCACATCGCGCGTGCACATCGTTTCCGCGGGTTGAAACATTTCAAACAACTCAACTCACACCCGACGATCGGGCGGTCCCGTTCCGAAAGGGCGCAAAACGCATTTATGAGCAGCGCCGGCAGCAGATGCCTTTGATCTAGAACTTTGTGTCCCGCACGGACCGCCCCCCCCCCCCTCGACATGGAAGAATTGAATTGCTGCCCAAACAACGGTCCCGAACAGCGCGCGGAAACCCGTTCGGACGATGCGCGGCCGCGTACGTGAGCATTGAACCGTGGCACTAAATTAGTGCATGCTCGCGTACGTGTCCACCGTCCGCGACGCTCCCGGGCGCACACGGGCGCATTATGTGCGGTCGTTCCCGTTCCCGGAGGGGGCGGCACTTTCATGTGGTTTCGAAACAATACGCCAAACACCAGAGGACGTGGCCAGTGCCAGGGGTTTTAAAATTGGGCCCACGGTTGTTACAGCCAAGTCGGGCGGACGTACTTTTGGGATGGCCGTGATTTTCTAAACAAACCTGCGGTTGCGTCACTTTCCTTCTTGCTGCTGTTGAGAGGGTAAGAGCTTTTCTCGTGAATCTTCCCGACCCCGGAGCTGCCGGTTATCCCGTAAATTAACAACGACCTTACCGAGAATCCTCCGACTCGTTCGTACCTGTAAAGAGACTTCGTTTCGAGATGCACTTTTTCCGAGCAGCACTCGTTGTCGTTGTACCCGGGACAGCAGCAGCAGCAGCAGCAGCTGTCCCTTATACACAAAACCGCGCCATTAGCCCGACGGTCGCGTCGACAGCGTGTGAGTGTGTGTGTTGTTTTTCTCGAAAGCTTTTCACACCGAAGCCGAAGTAGGCGGTGCAGGTGACGCAGGCGATGGTGCAGCATGAAATTGATAATCATGATAAATGGGGATTAGGCGCGGCTCTGCGGAGGCCATTTAACGCGTGCACGAGAGAGAGAGAGAGAGAGAGTGCGAGAGACACAGGAAGCTTTGGATGATCCTCACGAAGCCTTGTTCGGTAGTAAATAAAATCTTAAATCCTGCTTCATGTACTGCGCCGGCTACATGTGTAGTGTTGTTGCGTGTGTTTTTCGTTTTTTTGTTGTTGCTGCGGACGAACAACACCGGCCGCTTGCGGACAGTGCAACGGTCTCCCCCGTGTGCCTTGTTCGTGGCTTTGCATCTTAAGTTGTCCACTTGCGCAGCAGTTTCTAATGCAGCCCGAACGGAACGCCGGCGGGCCCCTAAGCGGTAGTAATCAGTTAAGTGGCCGGTGGATTTATTAACCTTATCGTGCAGTGAGGCCTCGATGGCTACCCCACCGGCCACTGGCGCACTGATCAAAAACGAAGTGTTCAATAAATTGCCAGATTAAGTCTCGCCTCCCGGGCAAACGTGTTTAAGTGTGCCGCATTTTGTTCCAATTGCTCCGGTCTCGACTTTTTGCTGGCCCCTCTGCTTTAAAGGCCAACGAAAAACCCGGGTGTCGATTGTTCGATAAATTTTGTTCGAAAAAACGCTCCGGGTATCCTTTGCGATAAGATGCGGAAGGTGGGGGGGGGGTCTCCCAATATTCTATTCCTATGCAATCACCGATCGCCACCGAATACCAAATGAGCCATGGTGCAATATATTCGCATTTCAGCAGCCATTAAAAAACTTTGCTCGTGCCAAAGACCCTCTCGGACTCGATTGGCTGGAGAAAAGCACCACGTCAAAGGAGGAAAAAACACGCACACACACACACACACACACACACACACGAGCTGCATGGAAATCGAGCTGGGTTCGCTTTTTGTCGAACTCCCGTGCCTCCTCCGTGCCTGGTCGTCCGAATATTGTTCTTGTCTAAGATGGGGGGAACGAACAAAAAGCACAAGGATCTGCTCCGGTGCCGGTGGTCCAGGTAGAAGCAGGAAGGTAGAAGGCAAACTTTCGGCGAGCGAAAGGGTGCAAACATAAAGGCGGGACGAGTGGAAATTGAATATCTTGCTGGTAGTGGCGGCGGCGGCAAAGCTTACAGCAGGGGCAATGGAAATGGGATGTTCGTATCACCTGATCGCCACGAGCTAGGAAATTGCGTCTGTGGGGGGGGGGGGGGGGGGCACGGAAAAAACGGGTGGTGGAAAGCGGCCAAAGGCAACAGAAAGAATCAAAGGACGGGGAAAAATTATTCCGGAAGTTCGAGTAAATATATGACCATTCTGGCACGTCGTCGTCGTCGTCGTCGTGTTCGGTGCTTTTTTTCCCTCTTTTTCCCAATGCGCACAAGAAAAAGTATGGTCTGTGGGAAAAATCTAGATGAATGCTTGCCATTTTCTTCTTCCCTGCTCGCTCACTCACTCGTATGCATCAAAAGAAAATCCTTCCTATTTATTATGTCAACTTGTACAGGGAATACGAAATTAGTTCTCGCTCCAGTGTTGCTGGCATCCCGGGCAAGGACAGCACGCTGCCCCGGGGACAAGTGGAACAAAAACATCCTCCAGTGGGAGGGTTTTTCCCTCAAATGTCCCCGTTCGATCCTCTCGCATACACACACGCACGCACGCACACATCGTTGTGCAGAATCCGCACCAACACGGTGACCACGTGCGGGTATAATGTGGGGATGATTGGAAAAGCATATCATTTATCCTTTAATTGACCTGTGGCATCCGGTTCGGCGGTGGAAGATATGTTTGAATCTTAACCGGAATTATGTGTCGGATTAAGGCAGGCGCATATATATACACAGCGAAACACGATACACATACATATCCGGCTTAACAGAAGAATGGCCACGAAATTGATTTTCCAATTTCTTCCCCAGTTCTTCCGCAAAACGAAATGCAAATACATCTGCGTGCCAGCGCGCCACCCATCAATTGGGCATTTCCGAGGGTGAATGGTCCGTGTCGCGGTGCAGCAACATGCGATGAATTTAAATTTCGCTTCCGATCGCAAAGTCCGCTCATCGATCGACGGAAAGCAGGCGATAGGGATAGGGAGAGAAAAGTTAATCTCTGAATGTAAAATGGTCTTGTTAGGAACGAAAAAAGGAAATATGCTCATTTAGGGTAGCATAAAGTTGGCGCGTCCCATTCATTGGCGTCATTGTGTGGCGTGCAGCATAAAGCAATTGTCACAAGCACGGGCCACACGCATTCGGAAGCACATGCCACCCGAACGCCGCATTCAGTGAAATTAATTAAACCCGACGAGAGACACACGCACGAAATGCAAATTGTCTGTAAACGCGCGTGCAAGACCGAAACGCGAACGAACGCAGTAGGCGGTGCGAAAAACAGCGAACCCATCGGTGAAATATTTCATCGGTGAACTAACTATCTTGCCCTGAAAGGCGCCCGTAAAAAAAAGTGAACAGTATTCAAATTGTCCAATCAAACTGTGGAAATGTTGAAAGTGCTTTCGAAGCGAGGAAATGAACGTTCGAAAATAACCTACGGTGAAACGTGCGCCCCACGTTTACAAGCACGAAAAACGCTTACGAACGTTCGCACGCACGCATAGAGCTGTGATTTCAAATTTGATTTCCAGTTCAATTTAATCAGCAACAAATAATGCAACATTCTGTTACCGCGGCGAAATTCGTTACAGGGCGCATCCCTGTTAACCTCGCGTCAAGCGTCCGTCAGACGGTGGGGGTGAAGCGCGAGTATGATTTAAATGCCTATAGCGGCACGCAGACCACGCGGACACTCCGGCGAACAATGCTTTTCACCCTCCGCGTAGTTGCTCACGCCGTCATACAATCGAGTGCATTACGCGGGAGTCCTTTGATGCATTGGGAGCATTGTGGCGGACGTACGTTTCGCTATGCGATGGGCCGCCACGCGTTCAATAGGGCAATTGAAATGGCGTTCCCTAGAAAACGACAGCGTTGTGTTGTGCGCAAACAATCGACTCAACAAGCAACGGTTAAAGTCGCGTTCTGCGTTCGGGCACGGTTTTATATTAAAGAACGTTCGGCAATCCGTTCCCCCAGCGGACGATGTCATTATTACGGCATTAATTTCCCGATCCCACTCTTTTATCAGCTGGCAGCTGCAGAGACGATAAATCGTTCCCTCGATCTTCCACGCGGACTTTCGACGCTGCCAGACGCTGCACATTGGTCATTCGCCGGGATCAAAGCCCAAAAGTCATCCGGAATGTTCAGAGAACCACGGAGTGAAAGTCCAGATTAGTGAAAAATCTGGAATCAACTTTTACACACGAGATCTTTCAATTCAATAAAAAACCAGTATGTTTGCACTATTTGTTTCAAACAAAATAGTGAATTGTTTCACATACACGTAAGTTTTGATAAAACCTCTTTTAAAAAAATGGTGAAATTCTAATATTATATTCATTTTTAAAGAAAAAACTCTCTTGAACAGAGTTTCGTAGAGTCATGATAATAGTTGTAGCACATTTTTTTTGTAAAAAGCACCAGGCGCCTCCATCGAATATCTTTCACGTGGAGAACATGGTGATTTGTAATTCTGCATGGTTTTTAGTACATAATATTAAACTCGAAAAGCTTCTTCTATACATGATACAATGGAAAATGTGACTGAGTAATATTTCAAAGATGACTTTCTACTGAGTTATTCTTAAATTGAAGAAAAAATGATTTTAAACACCATAACGCTCACTGTGCTCGTTGTGCCCGTCTGAGGCTGAGATCGCTCATTTTATAATCGTTCCCAGCAGGTGCTACCGAAGGGAGAGATGTGGAGAATGTGTCGTTATTAATACTTAAACTTTGTCCAGATCGACATATTTGACCGCACCGGAAAGCGGGCGCTCCTGGCGCGCCCAGAACGTTATCTTCTACCTTCATCTTATTCGTTCACCATTCTTTCTTGCTTGCAAATTTCGACCCTTTCTGCCCTAGAAGGAGAGAGTAAAAAAGAGAGAGAGATAGAAAGTGTGTGAGAGAGAGAAAGAGGTTTCACACCATTAAAAGCACTTAGTCAAAATCAATTGAGCAACGTGTACTTCCCACCGAAGTGGCTCTTTATCATTTTGTCGGAAAATTAATTGAAACTATAGATCACACCACTACTACTACTACTACTACTAAACGGTCCGGGCGAATGACCAAACCGGTGTGGCCACAACCACATCCGGTTAGACGCCTCGCTCACCCCCGAGTGCAGTCGTTGCAGTTGCCAGCTCGCCAGGTAGCTGGGGTAGCTTGGGAACGTCATTTCACATCTGCAGACACCACTTAATCTCATCGGAGTCTCGCAGGAAGGGGAGCACGACAAGACAGCTCAAAAATTGGTTCCCTGGCGAGTGTGTTTTTTCGGGTAGGTCAAAATTTATGAGCTTTCGTGTGAAATTCATAATCGATTCTACGGTGCCGTCCGTCCTACATCCCACACACCTGCTCCGTCACTGTCATCATGTGGATTTACGTTTCAACCGGTATCATGCACGGTTCATGCATGCTCCCTCAAAGATCCCGATACCCGAGAACCCGTGTCGCCGGATTTCCGGGAAGAAGCTCTCCGCGCACGCCACGAAACGAACGGACGAGAACGGGGCCCATTCCTACCGATAAGCGGATGAACGACCCGGTCGTGGCCCCCGCAGCCAATCCTTTCCGCAGTACGTCGTATTCGAGCGCTTTTTTGTTGCGCTCACAGAAAATCAGACGCCAAGTTGTTGTGGTTGGGCGGAAGTTTTATGCATTCAACACGAATGGAAGGAGCGGCGGAACAACCCGAACGACGAAAATAAGCTACGGGAAGGGAGAACGACGAGCAAAAACAACAAAAAAAGTTATGGGAAATAATTAAAAATTTATAATACCGCAACCCACCACAGCACACAGCCTCCGAACCGGTCGCCCGACCTTGGTGTGTACCCGCCGGTTAAAATACTTCCCATTACTTCGTTTGATTCAACTTTAGCGCACAATGCAAACAATTCGCACAAGTTCGCAGGCCCGGTTTTCATGAGCATTGTGGTGAGAGCTTCAAACGCTTCAAATGGATCGTTCACCCGGAAGCCGATAGTTGTGCTTTTTAATCCTTCGACACAGATTCCGGACTAAAGTCCAAAGTTTCTGGCAAGCTGCATTTTTGAGGGCATCTCAAAATAGGGGGGGGGGGAGGGAACCCCCCGAGGACATTCCCTATTCAGCCGGGCTAAATGACGTTTTCCCATCCGGTCCCGTTGAATGTGCGTTTTGCGGGAAAGTTTTAGCTTGAAATGACCGCGACGTGGCGATAAGTTGCACCGGGCCGAAAACTCGAGACAGTCGGACCGAAGATGGCGGTCGACTTCCGCGAACTCGCTCGCTCGCTCGTCTCGCTTTTGTCTTTGGCACATAATTAATGCAAAGGCGCCACGGCGCGCAGGCCAGTTCTTTTATCGATAGTTTGCACGAGACAGCGGGATCATTCGTAGGCGGGCGCGCCCGGCAAACCGGCTGGATCTGCTCTAAACTTGCCCGGAACCGCCAGTGCAACTCCCACTGCCTAAGCTGTCGGATAAAACCTCAATCTTTTTGTACGTGTGCGGGTGGGTGGGTGGAACGGGGAAGGGGAAGGGGAGGCCGCTTCCGCTCGTACGCCGTTCGGCAGGAGTGCCTTTGAATGCGCAAAGAGAACAAGGATAAACAAACCCATTACCATAATCATAATGGAATGTCAAACAACACAAAAGTACGCGCATAAAACGCTCGCTAGCCCCGAGCCACGAGCCCCTCCCCCCGAAGCACCGTTCAGGGTCGCGCGTCATTGCCAGAAAGTCGTCCTAGCCGAGCCACGACCCCGTACCTAGTCCGGTCCCCTGTTCGTTTGCGAAACGCCAAAGGACGTGTTGCAAGGACAAGTTTTGTGCCATTTCGTTTCAGTTTCCGGTTTCCGGGAAACCGGGGGCTAACCGTCATCGCTGTCGGTAGTTGCAGTAATTTAAAATTTTAATTTATTTCTTAATTAGCGGCCACTTCTAAATCTGACAACGCATTTGACGGCCCTCCCGAAAGTCGTACGGATGCACTCCGCCACGGGGGCTATTTAGTGCTACATTTTCGGGCGCCCTTTTTTTCGGCTTTCAATTGCCGCCCCATTATCGAGCGTTTGGCGCACGAGTGGCGTCGACGGGACAATGGTGTCTCATTTCGTTCGGAAAACTACAGCTTGTGCAACTTATAAGTGATTATGTTAGCCGTGGTTATGGGCGACATCGAAGCGTTCGAGCCCGTGTTCATGAAATGCGGTTTTTCGATGTGGACTGGCAATATTTTGGCTAATTGAAAAGTTTTAATTACAATCACGCCATTTATGAAGCTAAAAAGCGAAACCTTGTGTGGCGAAGCTTCACACAGCAAAAAGCTTCTATCCCGCCCTTCAAAGCCTGCCTCGATCGGCCCGGGGAAGACTCTGTTTACACGAACGCTAATTGAAAATATTTACTCAAGCCCCGCTCGGCGGGCGCAGTTTCTAGTTTGAAGCTCCGCTGCGGTAGATATTTCATTCCCTGCGTCGTCGGTTCGTCGTCGGCGCGTGAAAACGAATTAAAATGAAATAGAAAACTTTATCTCTTCAGGCACAGCTTCGTCCCGCCGGCAGTGGCTGAAGTACGCAATTCGATCAAATTTCAAAGATAGAACCAACAACATGGCAAAAAATTGGGAAATCTCTACGAACCCACTTCTCGTGCGGGAAGGGATCCCGAGAAGAAGGAGAGCGAAAAAAAAAAACCACATCAACCATGGCAGGAAAATGATATCTTCATTTTGAGAGCATTTGAATGTAACCAGTGAGTAGTTGGTGCAGTGTTTGAGCCTCTCGCAGCGCTTCCCGCCGCGCTGCACCCGTCGGGAAAGCATTTATTCTTTTCCAGAATGCCCAATTTTCTTCCGCTTTCAATCCGATCACGGAAAAAAGTGACGGTCGGGTGCGAGACTTTCTCATCTTTTCGTTCGCTCGCCTGCTGCGATCCCTCTTTAGCCTTTCCATACTTTTCAATCGCAGTTGCCCGAGAAGTTTTCACACGGCCGCCGGGACGACCGCAACCGTTTCCGGTCCGTTCCGCGCACACACACACACACACGCGCGCGCGCGCTGATAAGAAAAAATATCATGCCGACAACGGTGGCTCTCAAAGGATGCTCATTACTGGTCGGAGGGAAAGTATTTTCAACACGGTTCTTCGTCATGACCCGCGACCGAGAGCATCGGAAGATTAAAGTAGGATGTAGCGCTGGAAGCGTACGAAAGCAAAAAAAAAAAAAGAAAGGGGAAACCCACCCTCTTAGCTCGACAAGTATCCATCCCAGCAGGCTACGGATGGGATGGGGCGAAAAAAAGGTCTGCACGCTCACGAGAAAAGAAACAAACTCAACAACTGGCAAAGACGGACGCGGCACGCAAGCGGAGCGATAATTTGAGCGATAAAAAAGTGTGTGTAGTACGCGACCCTTTTGCTCTCTCTCTCTCTCTCTCTCGCTCCCGCTCTGTGTGTGGGAAGGGGGTTGAAATTGCGCTCACTAACAAAGTGTTTGATGGAAGTAAATGAATAAATCGGTGGTGGCGAAAGCTGAACATAATATCCGCAAAGAGATTGGCCCCAATCGACCCGAATTCAATTACGCCTAAGAGCGCTGCGAAAGAGTTACTTCTTGGGGACGTACGGGACAGGAGTTTTTCCCACTTTTCCAACATCATCCGGAAATGATGACGATCAAAACGGCATTCGGTTTCGGGAGTGCAGCCGCTCAAAATCTTAATGCCGACTTTTTGCGACACTGTGCGTCCTTGTACCTTTCCACACACACGCACACACACATACACAGTGAGGACAGGACGCACCGGAGCGCCGGAGCTTATCATTAATCTATGTTTCGCCTTCCGAGAAGCACCATTAACTGAGTGAGCACTCTTCACATTTTGTTACACAACATAACATCATCAGTGCGCTCCGGGGCCGCCAGCCACACTCAAGCACGAACTCGACATCATGCTCAATTGCGCCCCGAAATGTCCTTCACCCGCGCCGAACGATGCTACGGGCCCACGGGAGCGAACGGGAGACGGAAGCTGGTTTAAACGTGGTTTTCGTTTCTCTTTCTTGTTTCGAAACTCACGCTACGTGCGGCATTCGGCAGCTCATTGTCCCCGCCTGTCCGCAGCCGGACACTCGCGCCGGGTGGGGGTGGCGTGGGCGCGCCCGGAAGCCGCCCGTCCTCGAACGCATCCGGCGCTCAACCCGCGGTGGCAGCTGTCAGCTGACCGTTTTGTCCATCGTTTAGCCGCGGTCATGTTTACTGCATCCTGCCCGTCCGGCCCGTCCGGCCCGTCCGCCATCACGGTTGAAGGGCAATCAAAGTAAATCTCTTCAAGTGGCCAGTCCGCTCAGGCAAATCTCTTCATTCGTCCGCACCGCACATGATACCGCTCGATCCGGTAGCCACTATGTCTTTTTTTTTGTCTGTTCGTTACTGGCCCTATTCCATAATTCTCTCTGGAGTGCCTGTCGACAAACAAAACAAAACAGAGACAACACCAAGTTGTGATTTTGTTTGCTCCCGTCAAAGCTTCGCCCTGGATCGTTTATTTCCTGCCACCCGTTTATCCTTTTGAGCGTACCGATTACGGATACACAGAATCAACAAATAAATTTTCCGGCCACCCACCGGCCGCCCCGGAAGTGGTCGCCCGCGCGAAACACACCGCCGAGCCGGTTGCGGGGTTGCGGAAACCGACTACCTGTTAAGGCATTAAATTATAACACAACATTCAAAAATTAATGAACCGCACGTTTATTTTATTTCTCCGCTAATTTCCATGCGACGGCCGCGGCCGTCGCCATTATTGGTATTGGTGCAATCGCTCACCCACTAACGCGCATCGTCAGCTGGTCCCGCTGCGTAGCGCGGTGGAAACCAACACAGTCAAACGGGCGGGCTGGCAAGGCCTACTTTTCCGAACCGGTTCCACGCAGTCAACCGAGCGAAGCGAACCGGTTCAAACGTTTTTTTCTTCCCCACCCGCTCGGGTGCTACAGTGCAGTGCGATAGGGGAAAGCACGTGCCGAGTGGGTGCGCATGCGTCCTTTCCTTCACCGGAAAAAAGGGACAACCACCGGAGGAACTCACGCCGCAGCCAGCGCCGCCGAAGCGAATGGCCGGAAGGCGCGCGTTTGCCGTCGGGCGCGACACTTGCCAGAGCGCGTCAGTTTGGTGGAGATTCTCACGCGAGTCGTAACCAATCGCAGGGAGATTCCGGCGGCTTCGAACAAACGGCCCACTGAAACGGCCGCCCTCGCACGCTGCGTGTGTGAAGCGTACGCTGCAAGCGACCGAAGGATTAAAGGTGCCGGTGGTCGGTGGTCGCGGTTCGGCGTGGGCACGCGGTGGTTTGGAATAATATTATTGCCCGGTGCCAACTGGCCGTACGAAGCAATAACAACGGTTAATAATGCACACCGCAGTAACAGTGATGAATGGTTCATACGCGGCGCGTTCGATCGACGGTGCAGCCGTGTGTTTGTGTGCGTGGCGTGGGGTGTTTTCGTGCGGCTGCGATGCCTCCCCGCGGCCGGTGTAATTAAGTTGCATAAACCATTCGAACCCGTCGGCCGGGGGCGCACCTGCTGGCGCCGAAAGGAAATAATTCATCGGTGAAAGGTGAAAAGGGTGCGACAAGTCTGACAATTTGACACGCGCGTTTGTTTTCGCTCCGACGGTGGCGCTCGCGAAAAAAAAACAGGCACAACCCGTTTTACCACCAATCGTGCGCGCGTAGCAGGCGGTGGAAAGTGAAAATCGCTTCTTTTGCTTGTTGTTGTTGTTGCTTCCACTCGTTCCACCGTTCAGGTTGCTTTGATTTACCCGGCAGACGCTCGGTGTGGCGCTCCGCTGTCGACGACGGGGAAACGATTAAATTAATTTTTAAATTTAGTCGCGACGGTGATCGGATTAGACGCGCCGGTTTATAACCGGCAGCTGACAGTTATTTAGTTGACGTTGAGCCGTGCTGGTGGTCGTAATGGGAGGGAAAAAAATCCCACGCCCCTCACTGCAGCCCGTGACGATGATGAACTGAAAGCTTTCCTCCCGGCGGCACTACGGCGGTTCATAACCGTCCCCAATCGCAGTGCGGTGCACCAGTGTGTGTGTGTGTGTGTGGCACGGTGTGAAGAAGAAGAGCCAGCAGAAGAGCGCAAAAAAGGCGGACTGCATCAATCCGCTGCGGATCCGTCCGCTCGACGCGATACATACTAATGATTTAATAATGCGGGCGCGTATGCAAATGAAGGCTGCTGACGGTGGCATTTTCCGCCCGGGACACGGGTCCGCCGTCCGGCTGCTTGCCGAGCTGGGCCGATCGCGATCGTGTGCCGGGTGCGCGCGGCGTCCGGCGAAAAACTGAAACCGAGCGGGCCAGCAAGACTTTGGGCCAAAAAAGCGAGAGGACATCCGCTCTAAAAACCCAAACACTGCTGAATCATTTAGACGGCGCGGCCGCCGCTTATCGTCCAGCCAGCCAGCCAGCCAGTCAGCCAGGATGCCGGTTTTGTTTTTGGCCCGCTGAGCCACTCGCGAACCGTCGGGCCGCGTGCGATAAAGGGTCCTCCACGGTGCGAACGGTGCGTCGTACGCACCGCGGCCTGGTGCAGTGAAATGATTGATGAATAATTTAAAATGTGCTGACTTGTGTTCGGGGACCGACCGAGCCGAGACCGTGCGTGTGTGTGTGTGCGTGCGTCGTGCAGTGCTTTGAAGTGGATATCATAAATTAATCTATCAAGAAACCAGCCAGCCAGCGAAAGGCTTCTCTCGCTGTGCAAGTGCAACCGTGGTTTTCCGCGTCCAAGCGTGAAGTGTAGAAGAAAATGTCTCACGCCTCGCTTGCGTCGGGTCATTATCGGGCGCAGTGATCGTGATGGAAGAATAAACCGCCATTGTTTGACTTGCGGCCGGGCAGAGTTGCTTGCTGAAGCTAAAAGCACCCGCAAGAAGCGAAATAGTCCTCAGACGAAATACTTTTCCGCTGAGCTGAGCTGGTGGGTTCCAGTGACCGCACCCCACCCTCCCCAACGTCCTCCTCGTCGAACGCAAACTCCCGGCGGCACCCGGGGGGAGAAAAATCAACATGGAAACACGAATAGGATTATTAGGATTATTTTTCTATTACTTCGTCGTGATTTCTACGGGTAAGTGAATACGCCAAAATCCCAATTATCATTCTCCGGAGCAGGGGATGGAGAGAAGGATTTGAATAATTTCGTCCGCGATCGATCGCTAAGAGGAATGAGTGGGTCGTTGGAGCCCACGCTAATGAATTGTTTTCGGACCGTCCCGTTCGGTCCTGTAAAGCCGTGCAGTTAAACGCCAACCTGACCAGCGAAAATAATGATTCCACCGAATCGATACAACGCCATCACGGCAGAGGAAGAGAGAGAAAGAAGGCTCTTAATTATTTATCCTGAGAAGTGGCGCAGCTCAAGAAGCCAGTTTCAGAGAAAAGTTACACAATTTCGGATGCTCCAGGAACAGCGCAAATTGTTCGCGCGAAATTCTTGGTGAGAATTTCGCAAAACCACTCACCGATTATGATGCATGCATAATTTTGATACGCCCCGCAAGTTCTTCAAACACTCGCTTTCTTCCAAAGGCAGACACGCCAACACCAAAGCGACACGGTGGCATGTGCGTTTTGCTTCGTTTAATGCGTAATTGTTCACAGAAGTGTCGGATACACTCACGCCAACCATTTCTTAACCAGCTCGAGGATCTTCTCCTTGGCGGCCCTCATCTGGTCCGAATCCTGGGCCGTGATGGAGCTCAAATCGGCACAGTGCGAAGCGCCTGTGAAGAAACATGAAAAGCGATGAGCTCATGACGAATCTGGAGGACTCTGCAGGAGACTGCAGAAGCCGCTACAACTCACCCGGAATCACGACGGCCGGTGACTGGTCGTTCAGATCCTGCTGGATGCCCATCGCGCGCCACGGATCCAGCTGACCCTGGGTGAAGAAGACGTTCGTCACCTCCGGATTCCAGCCACCGTAGATGACGTTCGTTCGGTCGGCGTTGTTTTGCATTCTCGTCTCATCGAAGCTGGCGGTGGAAGAAGAAGAAGGTGCGATTTGATTAGTGTGCTCAATCTTTCGTTCTCAATCGTTCTCAATCTTTCTCTCTCCCGTCCGCCACACTTACAATCCATCGTACATATCTCCGCACAGTTTGACGTACAGTTCCACCGGGAAGCTGGAGCCAAAGATTTGATTGGACGAGCCCGAAATTTGATACCAACCGTACTCGGCACAGGTCTGGTACATCCACTGGCGCACTGTAAAGTAGAGAGAGGGAGCAGGAGAGCGTGAGAAAAAAGGAACAGACACTCGAGAGCACGTTTTTTTCGCAGCCTACTTGCGCTCTGAGCGGCACCATGTTCCCAGGCGGTGTTTTTGTAGTAATCAATCATCGCCTTGTAGCCGTAGCTGTTGCAGTTGAACACTCCCAGCGAGCTCGTGGCGTACTTGGCCACTGCCTCCATGTCGTCCGTGACGGTCGCATCCTCGATCATTCGACAGACACCCTCGATATCGCCGGCCGAGTGGTACTGCACAACGCCGGCGAACTCGTCCGAGACGCTGCTGAAGAAGTTCATCCTATCGAGCGGCTTCGCTAGATCCACATCGCTGCACAGCTGGAACGCGTCGGCCACGCGTGCATAGTCACCGTTGTCCAGCAGCTCCTCGGTCTGCTTGATACCGCGCTCGATGCGCGCCGCACAGCTCTGACCACCGACCAGCCGGATGCTCTCCGACACAATTTCCTTGTACTCTGCGAACCCAAAACCCGAACCCCAAGAGCGTCATCGTCATTAGCGCCAGCGTCAACACTCCCGAAGGCAGCTCCATCTTCCTACCGGTGAATTCCACCTTGGCAAACACGGGCGCACTCGAGGCCCACGCACCGTTAATGAGGTGGGGGTACTTCTGCCGGAACCAGGCCACCATCGTGGCGGAGTACGAACCACCGACCATGATGACGCCCGCGTTCTCCGCCCCCGGCAGCGTGCGGCGCATCTGCACGACGAAGTGCGCCAAATCCGCCAGCGCCTGATCGATGTTCAGATACTTCAGTTTATCAGTGCGCAAGTCGCTGGAATTGCACACACGAAACGAACGATAAGGACGCCTTGCCGATAAGTGAGCCGTTCAGTCCACTACTCACACGGTCGGGTGGCTTTGGCCGTAGAAACGATGCTCGGTGTAGAACAGATAGCCCTTCAGCTCGCTCGCCATGTCGTACACGTGGCCACGGGAGATGCTTCCCGCGGAGATTTCCCACTCGCCGCCGACGTAGATGAACAGTGGGCCACCTTCCTCGTAGAACTCTCCGTTTTCCATGTAACGCTTCAATCACACAGGCACACACACACACACCCACATATTAAATCTTGAAAACCGCGACTTCACGTGTAGTTGCTACTTACCATCGACCAGGTGTTGACGTTTTGTGGGTCAAAGTGGTCCAAGCGCTGCATGATGTACTTTGTCGTCACCGGGCCGGCCCTTTTCGATGCTGGGCCACCCCGAATCGGGGGCTCCCGGTGAAGCCGCTCCCATGCGGCCCGACCTGGGGCCTGCCGCTGCTGCTGCTCCTGCGCGTGGACGCCCAGGACGCCCAGAAGGCACACCAAGGCCAGGAAAGATTTCATCACGTTTCACACTGCCGAGTCTTGTCGCGACAATGTCATCGAACGCGAGCGGTATTTATAGGTTGTGGTCAGGTTCGACATCCCCCCACGACGCCCCGTACGGCTGTAATCTTATCGCGGATTCTACACCCTTCGCTGTGATTTAATCCCATCCTATTCTTTCGGCCGGCACCGAAATGGACATATCGCTGACCGCGCGTATCGCGTCCCGGCGCAAATCGGGCGAATTTATTTCTGCCACTTCATTCATCATAATCGAGATCCGGCAGGGTTGAAGAGAGACAGGGAGAGCAAGAGAGAGAGAGGGGGTGGGTAGCTGAACAGAGCTGCCAAGAGATAGCGACAGATATAGTGCCATAAAACAGCACGAGCACGAGATTGCTTTATCTGCTCCATCAATGGTGGTCAATTTCGAGTGTTTGGGGTTATGTGGTATAAACCACTACGCAACAGTTGCTTCGTCAGTGGCCATTCCGGCTGAGAGATCTGTTGAAGTAGCTTGGAACAAATAGCAAAACCCCTATCGCGGTTCGTTTGGGTCGATTGATGCTTCAGTAACGCACGTTTCAATTACCATTAAGTGTGACTAAACATTCCGTACCGAGCTCGTGCAACTCATTACGGAGAGTACCGTGTCTAAACGGTTGTTTGTAGGTTATGTTTGTTGATATTGATTTGTTTCTGAAAACGACTGTTCGCTTCCGCTCTTCTAAACGCATAATTACAGCCGTTGTTTGGCCTTTGTTTTGCTCTGAAACAGGTGGCTATTTCAGCCGTTCGTTAGCAATGGCATACACCGAACCGAATTAGGATTCCACTCACACAAAAACACACCGTGCGACATCCCACATCATTGTCACACTACTTCGTCGAGACTTGTCAGCGTCGCTTAAACGGGAAGCTAATCAGTCGGAAGGAGCATCATTTATGCTTCCACGAGCCATAACCATCGTCCTCCGGTCTCCAGTCTCCACGAGGACGCACGCGCCATCCTACACCAGCGCCGTCTAATTATGGAATTGATTCGTTAATTTTCTTATCTCTTTAACAATCTGAAGACAAGGCTACGGAGCCAACAAAACACAGCGCGCGCCATTTGCCAATTCCGGCCGATCTCGCTGTAGCGTGTCTGTGCCGGGTGCGTGAACAAAAACGCTTGATTTGCATCGAATGCCTTCCTTTGTAGGCACACACACACACACGCGCGCAAGCCGCGGCCAAGAAGGCAACAGCGACTCGCAAAACGACCGATGAAAAGTGGCAACGAAAAGAGGAAAAACCATTTCGGGAAGCTCAAGCGAGCTTCCGAGTCGTTCGGCTGCGTTCGCCTCGGTAATGGGATAAAAATATTTGCAGATGGGCCGCTCCTGCGTCGGATGTCGTGTGCCGATGCGCGATTGAAACGACGGCAGGCTCGTGTGTTCTTTGGATTGAATTTTTCACGTGGAAACGCACCGCAAGACGGTGCGTGCAGAAGCGTGCAAGAGCCGACCCGGGTGAGCGGGAAGCTCGGCGGCAAAGGGATGCCCGATACGGATGCCAGCATTCCTAGCGCTTCCGAAGGGCGAGCGCTCGTGGAAAGTGAAAAACACAGGGCCAACGTTATCGTTACATAATGCTTTGCATAAAACATAGAGCAGCGAGCAGCGAGCGCACTCGACATGGTTGCTTTCGTCTTCGGCTGCCATGCCACGGAGCTTGTTTGGCCGCCCGCCTCTCGCTGCGTGTAATGCATGTGTGCGCGTGGCACACACACACACACACACACACAATGGAGGAACGAGGAACGCACCGGCACGGGAAGCGGCAGCTTTATTTTGGTTTCCAGCCTTCCGGTTCCTCGCACTCGGCCTAACAATGACACGGCGACGGAGAGTTCGGTGCCACCGGGGACGATGGCAACGCTATCGAGCATTAAAAATGTACTATTCTCGGCGAGTGTACGTCACTTTGCTTTCACCGGGACCGGGCCGGCGCAAGCAAACGCTTCCACCCGACCGAGCAAAGTGACGACAGCGACAGCCCACGACGACGATTGACATATCAGTGCGGAGACGGTGTGTCTGCCATGGGAAACGCAATCATTCCCTTACATGAGCCCAAACACACGAACCCCCCGGGCGGCTGACGCATTGGCGTGTTTGTTTTGGAAGAGCGTGCGACATTGCGTTACACGTTACCCAAACACACGCACGCATACAGACAGAAAGCTTTTTGTTCCATTTGATGAACTTTAAAATATGGATTCAATCGCCATGCACCGGGGTGGTTGTGATTGCCATAAATAAGAGATCTTCCTGTGAGTAAGTGTCGCATAATGATCGGTGACAGATGGGTTAGCTGTGAGCGAACCGAACACGCCGGCCACTATCAGGCCGTAACGGATTCGAGTTCGAGCAAATGGCTCCCAGCCCAAGCCGTAACACTACGTAATCTCTTATCTGATACCGCAACAGGAGGCACCCGCTCTCGCTTACTTTTAAAAGCGTTGCGTAAATATTGAACGAATTCCTTTGTTATTCCTAGGGGATAATCTTCTCATAATCACTTCCTCCCTGGCGTTGTGTGTTTTGTGTCAGCCCCTCTCTCACAATCGGGTACCGGACCAATATGCCACTCAACGATCAAAGGTTGTTAAGCAAGGGAACAAACCATTGCTGGGTCGTTTGTTGTCAAAGAATACAGGACGACTCCTGGTGCTCGGAGGCTCGATACGTAAGAGGTTTACGCAGGTTTATCGATGCTTAGAGATACCTCTTGCCCACTAAGCGCAATGAGCGATGGAGGAAGAGCGAGAGAGAAAGAGAGAGAGAGAGAGAGAGACAAAGAATGGGAAGTCCCAAGTATGATGTCTCCTGAGTACACGAACAAACACACACTAGGCTCGGGAAGCGATCTTCAATGGGAAGCTCAAACAAGTTCCCGCTTACACGGGATTACGTGCCATCCGTCGCTATGGTAAACACCATAAATTGGTCTGTTTAAGATTTGTTTATTTTCAATCGCTGCTCCGCTACATTATTCAACCTGTACCTGGTGTGTCCTCCTGTGGGGACTACCAGCCACCGGGCGTCTCCATTCTCCCAGCACGGCATTAGTTAAACATTCTAGCCGTGCGCTTCCAACGGAGGGGCCCAGGGCCCGGTCGCGTGCAGTACACCGAACTAATCTTCAGTGCGTCCCACGGGACGGGAGCCGGCTGCCGAAAGCACGCAGGCACTGGGAGGCCGGCCAGCAACATCAGGAGTCATGTCAGGTCCAAGAATAGCTGCGGTCGCTGGGAAACTTTCTGCTGACGACGACGCAAACTCACGGCGCGACCCGTGGGAATCGACGGTTCGGAGGTCACTTTTTTCGTGCGCTGGTTCTGCCACTACCACTACTGCGAAACTCAAGCAGAATAATCGAAATCCCCGGGTGGATTAGGGAAGTTTAGCAGCTACTCTCGCCTTGGCGCGCGGCGCTCGCTTCGGCCGCGCACGTGCGGCTGTCCGCAGAACCCGCCACCTTGCGTGGTGCAAATTTAAACTCCCACCGTTTGACGCGAACCGCCCGGGATCCGATACGACGGTGCGGCAACGCCACAGCAAAAAGACCAACGGCAAAGAAGCCGTCAGAACGATCGATGACAGCGGCGACGGCGGCGGCGGCGGCGGCGACAGCGACGGCGGTTCCGTCAACAGCAGAGCGAGCAAAACTTTCCGGCTCGATTTTGCTGCCCAACAGGAAGGAGCGGGCCCCGAACGGCCGAACCGCCCGGGCGCACGGGCAGAAAATGCAAACAACCGCTCACAGAAGCTGTTTATTGACATCGTCGATAAATTTTGTGTACATATTTGCAAACACAACTTTGCTGTGTGCGCATGCGAACGTTCTGTTTCCGGGTTCTTCGGCAGGCCCGTTCTTACCTTTGATCACCGCAATTACATGACCTCGGCGGTATGAAAAGCGGCCCGTTCTGCTGGCATCATCGCAGAAGACGCGTGGCGTACTTCATTACGCACTCACGCAATGCAACGGGCTTGCGTACTTCAAACGCAAACACGCGGAGACGTTTGCGTACATGATAATCCACTCGAATCGAAATGGAGCGAACGGAGATGCGTAAGCTTGTAATTAACGAGTACAGTTGTTTAATGTCCCCCAACGCTATGCGTCCATTTTGTAACGAAAGCATCCATGAACTCTCCACGAAGGAGTGCCTGATCAATAGACAACACATTAATCAGCAATATGTTCGTCCTTTCACACACTCGCCGTCCAGCGGTCGTTTATCAATCTCTTGAAGAACCCCATTTTTGGGGGCGAACTTCCTGCTTCGTGGCGCAGCTGCCGGGCGGAAACTTTACCACTCGACAAACAAATGCTAATCACCGCTGACAGCCCGCCGAGCCCGAGCCAAGACACGCTCACAAAGGAAGCGATTCCATTTTATCCAATATTTACCCGTTGGGGTATAAAAATTCAAATCTACTTTAGAAAACCACCACCACCACGAACACAACCCTATCGGTTTTTCGAGTTCCTCCCCCCCCCCCCCTTTCAGCTGCTCCCCGGAATGGAATCCGGAAGGTCAATATTGACCCGGGCAAATAGCGTCTATTCATCAACGGCATTCCGGCCGGGCGGCGAAACGACTCAATCAGGCCGGCCCAGAGCCGGGGCCGCTTTTTCCGTGGCCGTGGCTTAAGCGAGGGCGCTTTTTATCGACGTCCTGTCCTATCGAAATCGTTGTCTCGACGATGGGAGCAACCGCTCGTGGCTCCACCGGGCAAACTCTATGAATAACCAATTTTCCAGCCCCTCGTTCTCGCGTTCTGCGCCTATGCTCGTACGCTCGTGACGGTAGCGCGTTACAAAGTTAACTCTTTCCACTGCCAGCCAGCCAGCCAACAATCCTCCCCGACATCGGTCTTCGGCATCGGGGTGGCCACTCCTCGGCGATGATAAAGTACGTCAACTTTTAAATAAACTAATAAATTGCAATTTCAATTCGCTCACTTGCTCCGTAAACTGATAAATTTTATGAATACATAAAATATTAGACTGATTTCAATGCTGCTGCTGCTGCTGCCACGGGTGGCGCTCCTACGCCAGCTGGCTACGCCGGGCGACCGCATACCGTCGTCGTCGGTTGGAAAAATGCCAGCAGCATCGTCAAGTCCACGACACGACAAGACACGCGCGCCACACGCCACACAGCGAGCGTCTTCCCGATGCAACGATATTGGCTTTCGCTTGCATAATTGAATTGTGCGCTTGGTGCTTGCTGCTTTGGAACGTTGTTTCGTATCGATGCAGTATTTTCGAAGCTCCTTATTTCAATGACTGATAGACGTTTGCCTCCGCCTTTCTTGCACCGAGCGTCGGAAAGTTTGGACGCTTTTCATTTTTGCATACCATAGCGTGGAGCGGAGCAGGAGCATCACGAACAAACAAAAAACACGCTGGAAAATGCTTCACTCTGAACGCTGAAAAGAAAAGCGCTACGTGATAAGCGAGTTGACTCGAGCGAGTTGATTTCTTTCGAGCTGATGGAGGATAGCGAACTTCCAACGTAATCTGTGAGGCCAGCCAGCCAGCCAGCAGGCGAAAGTTGCGCCTCGACACGACACGGAGACGATAAGCAGAATAAATAGCGTGTAAGATGAATCCACCGGGATGTTCATCGCGCTCCTTGGAACTTGCGCTGGCTTACGGATGGAGAAAAAAAAAGTCGAACTCCGAGGCGGGCCAGGGATCACGATAAACTAAAGAAGCGATAAGTGAGTTTGAAGCATTACCGTTCTGATTTAATACATTGTGCCGGGTTACTTCGTCGGAGGTCATTAGTACAGTGGGTCCAACATATAGATCCATGCGACATACCATGCGAACTTCCCGGAAAAAAGGTCCCATAAATCCCCAGCCACTGGGGGACGGGTGGGTGCTAAATTCTCGTCTGTTAAATATCAAACTAATAGCCCGCAGCTCCAGCGTCCAGTGATAGAGCGAACGGGAAAGCGGGAAAATCAGTGGTGACTGTTTGAAGAGCATTTAATAAAACAAATTCCTCCGGGCGGTCGGGCCGGGCAAGTCCGGTGGATATTATACATTTTCCGGCCGGCTCGCTCGCACAACTTTCAATTCCGGGAAATCCTCAAAATAAACCTATTAGAGGCAACACCGAGCCAAAGGGAACCCAAATACTTCCTCTCGCTCTCTCTCTCTCGCACACACACACACTTTGCCTCTGCCCGGGTTAGCCTTCAGCTATTGTAAAGCCAATTTGTTATTTGAGCTGCTAGTTTTTCAACTTCCACCTCGCCCCCCCTAATGGATTAGGCACAACTCGACGTGAACAATCTGTTAGCTCTCGTACCCTTCACACTTTCATGTTTGTTAATTAATCCGTACCCGTAACTGCGAAGCTGCGGGTTCCGTCCGTGCTGGGAGCCAGGCAGACTGGGGCAATAATCAATCACACGACCCGTGCCGCTGTATCGAGCACCTTTCGTGCTTCGACGGTGCGATCATCCATTGGAGACCTTCACGTCACGTTCTTAAACGTGTCTAATGGTTTAAATTGTGAAAAGAGAAAAGAAACTTCGAACATTTGTAACCGGATCGTGAACCGGGGTGAACCAACTTTCCCTTCGCCGAAGCAAATGCCCTCCGAACTGATAGAAGCATTCGTAGAATGTGCCGCAAGCTTCGTAAACCCCTGGTCGCCGGTTTAAAGATCCTTTACGGGAGCAATTTCGCCCCTTTTTCCCAATTTCATCACCCATCTCAAATCCCGTGTCTGGGTGGAGCTGAAAAAGAACGATTGTTGATGTGGTCCACCACTTCTGTCGGCGGGCTCTGTTGCTTAGGTGTATGTGTGTGTGTGTGTGTTGGTACGAAGAAAAAAAACACACACAAAACTCCCCCAAAACTCCCCCAAAACTCGCATCACCGTCTCCGGGAAACATCGGTTTGCGTTGGGTTGGGTTTTAAAAGTTTTTCATTTCCTTTTTTTCCACCGTTTTCCGCTTTCTCACGCCAGAGCTCGTGTAAGCCGTGTATCCTTTCCGTGCGCGCCTAATGCGCTTCCTTGCAGCGCGCGCTCTCTCACACACAGACACACTGTCACTGTCTTCGTCGCCGTCATCGGAGGTGTGAACTGCTCGCTGAGGGCCAAACCAACACCAAATTCTGGTGTCGGTCGGGCAGGTCACACCGTTCCGTGTCCCGAACCCCCCCTCCCCCCCTCGGCCCACCCTTTCTGGGGGAGGATTTCGCCTTACCGGTTTCGTCGCTTTACCTACGGCCAGGTGAAATTGCTTCGAAACAAAACAAACGCCCGGTTTACGTTGGCCAAAGAAGCGGCGAAGCTCGTTGCTGGAAAAACGGAAACCATCCTCACACCTTCCCGGGAGGGCAAAGAACCCCCTTTCACTCGTGCAGCACAAGTGTTTTTTTTTGTTGCTGCTGCTGCGTCCCCTTCCCGGCGCTCAATGACTCGTGTTTTGTTTTGCCGCAACGCTGTTTTCCCTCTTCGTCTCCTTCATCTTCCCGTCTGCTGTGCAACGCTCTTGTAAAGTTTGTAATTTGTTCGTTCATTCGGGGGTTTTTTTTGCCCCCTGCCCCGACCAGTCTCAAACGCTCAATAGTGAACGCCACATTTTATCGCGCCAAAGGTTGCGCCCGGTGCAGGCAAACCGTCCCTTATTTTAAACTATATTAAATTTTTTGCTTCGCCTTTGCCCGAGGCGAACGCCACGCTCTCGCGCTCTCTCTCTCTCTCTCTAATTGGAACCCGTGGCTCGTGCTGTTCGGGGCTGTAAAATGCAAAACTCCTCATGGCCCTCCCACCCACTGGAATTCGTCTCGAGCATCATCAAACACCATCGGCGGACGGAGCGACGGAGAAATCGATTTCCATTTCGGTTACGGGAGGCCTCGGGTACCGAGTGGCCGGTTAAATTAATTTTACTCGTCCTCGTAAACTTCAAACTCATTGCGGCGGTTGCGCCGTTGCTGGGACCAACGGGACGCCGGGTGATGCGTAAAATTGTCATTTTATTCGATCATCCTAAAGCCAATGCTCAACCCACAGGAGTCGAGCGTTGCGTATCCTTTTGTGTAATAAAATCACTTGACCACTCCGAATTACTTTTTTCGTGAAAAAGGCTAAGCTTCGATGGTGTGTATTGTTATACTTTATGCCGCAGTGCTTCTGTGGCTTGTGGCGATTTTAAACACATCTTCCATACTATGGTACAATTTCCACGAACAAGTTCATTCTTATTTGTATCACTTTTAAGCTCACTCTAGAGACGTTTGGTTCCATTTTTGGAAACATTCATTATCCACACCGAGCATTGGAAAAGGAAGCGAGATTTTCCTCGAAACACGATGATTGAAAGTTCGTAGATTGATAATAAATTCACGGTTTTTAGGAAAGCAATTCAATCATCAATCCAATCATGCCGACATGAAACCGTAGAATTGTTCTAAACCCATCGTACCATGGTAGAAAATAGAAGGGATTTCATGATCCTCGGTGGCAAAATTAGCTCCCATCATAGTAATTTCCCTACTGACTCCGGGCCGGATCGGTCTTCGTGGACGAAACAAAACCCACCTCCCTCCCAAAGCTGGCCAATCGGGCCGGGCAATTTCATCAATCATTTATGATCCACGTATTCCGCAACGTTCCCACCGAATTCCTCGAACCACAAGCGCCACCGGGAAAGAAGAAAGAAGTTTAAATTTCAATCCAGCAAACGGAACAATCCATCCGTGACCATTTGTCCCATTTTCCGATTCCCTCGGCTCGTGCAGCTTCGGCTGCGGAAAAATTGTCCTCGTCGGCCTCGGCTCACTATTATTATTATCCTCTCGAGGCAGCCCACCCGACGTTGCGATGACGAAGACGGAAGGGTTCGGCCGGGTCCCGGGCGAAAACAAAAGCGACACGCGAGCCCGGCCGAAATGAAGAAAACCAAATCCATCCGAAATCCGCTTTTTACGAGCGGAGCAGAGCGCGTTCGCCCTTCCCGACAGCAGCTGGATTTTTACGACACTCAGGAGAATAATTATGCCTTGGACTCACGACGACGACGCTGGCAATAACAACGGACCCAGGCCCTTCGGACAGTGGACGGTCGCAGATGTGGACCTGTCCGTGTTTCATTTTACATTTTCCAATCACACCCGGGCGGTGGAGGATCTGGGGGAGAGAAGAAAGAGAGGAAGGGAAACGACCACAATCCTTTTGCGTTATTTGTTTTCCGCACCGCGCTGTCGCAGCTAGCGCAAAAAGGGGCCAAACAAAACACGCCCGCTAACCTAGCGGAAAAACGGAACGAAATCATCCCAAACCCGGGGTCAGCAGCAGGGCTGTGCGCATCAAATAAGCAATGAGGCGCCTCAGTGTGGGAGGTGTGGGGGGGGGGGAGAAATGGGCGCAGTTCGCCCCCCGTTGTTTGCGCGTTGATTCAAACAAGTAGTGCAAATAAATTTCTTGCTGCCCTTTTGCTCGGGGTCCCGATCGGAAAATGTTGCAGATGCATGCAGAATAGTGAGTTCCTCCCGGGGCCAGCGTTTGTTTTTCATTTCTTCGCGCCACATCGCATTGTGTGCAGATTTTAAGGGGGTGGGGTGGGATTGCAAAATGGCAAGAATCATGGTTATGAAAAATTCCGCTCGCAGCGCTGTTTTATTGATTGTTTACATCCGTTGCGCCTCGGCGGTAGTGGTAGTGAGCCTTGTCGTTGTGGTGGTGAATTATTGATATTCCTATCTTTACCACTCATCACGAAGATTGTGCTTCAATGTCAATGTGCTTTCACAGTAAATCGCATGAAAGCTCATCGTGTTTTCTTTTTTTGTTGCTTCGTTTGTTGCCCAAAGCTAGTGACAGATTTATCGGAACATTCGTTCCTGGGGAATTGGGAATATGGAGGACAAGAAGAAGCTTTCGGCGAATGATGAATGAAATAGACGATTGAAATAGACGAAAAAACACACACACTACCCTACATCGTTGTCCCAGTGGGGCGCTTTGCTACACCGAACGACACCAAAGGGATTTATCGAGCGATGAATTATATTTGTACACCAAATCGTCGAGCTGTCGAGCTGTGTAATCGGCCATAAACGGTGTTCCGCTTTTAATTCCGACCAGCATTATTAATCGACGAGGGCATTGGGAAAGTTAAAAAAAGCTTTCCTCTCCCCGTGGGGGCCGTTGCTGGCAACGGTGTTGACACAGTGCCCTCTCCCTTTCTTTCTCTCGCTCGCTCCTAACCTTTCGCTGTCAAGAAGGATTTGATTCGGTTCGACCTAGTGTCCTGACAGTGAGAGGAAACGTGTTTTTTTTCACACACTTTACGAGAGATCGATTGACAGTTGGGGTTGGGTGCTTCAACAAAAGTTTGTTTCCTTCTCAACGCACATGCACACACACAGACAAAACTGCCACAGATCAATATTTAATAGCGCACCGAACGGAGCGAATGCCGACTTAAGTTAATCTTGTTTCCGATCCGAAGCTAACGCTTGCCCGTCTTATCCGCCAATCCCAGACTACTTGCAAGCACAGACACAAATTCGATTAGTGCCAGGCGATACAACAAATCCCCATTCAAAAGGCTTACCACACACACGCGCGCGCGCGCGCTCACGCAACGCGAGAAGTGTACGCAGGCTGGCTGGCAACACCTATCAGGCACGATAGCGTATCTATTTTCAGCACCTCCGCCGTGTTTGCGCCCTGCTCAGCCGATCGGTCGAGAAAGAACCTTCAAGCTTCGAGCCACCCTGCGTGAGCATCCTTCACGCCTTCGTCACCGGGGTCCGCAGCTCTCGGAACGCATTTACCCCGCAGCAGCATCGGGCCGGGCAGACACGCACGGTGGCTCCGGTTAGTTTCAGCCGTTCCGCGAAGCGTGCTAACCCTTTTGACGGGCGCCGGTTCGAGTTGTACCGAAACGGATCCGACCCTTCTCGGGAGGGCGGCAAAACCCTTCGACCGAACAGCGCCAAAGCCATTCACAGTCGTTGCTCGAATTCGACAAGTTCCGCGAGCGCCTTTGTGATCTCGTCTTTCTTTTCTTTCTTCCCCGCCCCAATCGAGGGTCTCAACTTTCACGAGCGGGATTAGTGTATTATTCGCCCGTCGTGAATACGTGAACACACCGACGGCGGACCCTTTCGAAGCGTCCCTCCGGGAAGCCGTGTCAGCCGGCGTGTTCGGCAGGTTTGGAGAAACAACTCGGTTGTAAAGAAATTGGGATGGGCTCGTTTTCAGTCACCACCATTCTCAAGCACAGTTTAATCGTTTCGCTAGCAACCGAGAATCGGAAAGCTTAACGAAAGAAAGCCCGACTTGTATACGGGACCATAATCTTCCCCCTGGCCACGGGCATGACGTTCATTCGAGACGACACGCATTTAAAATTGCATTACAACATCAGATTTCATTTCACCGGGGTCAAACATAAAGATGTTATCCATGTGTGATTGAAAAAAAAACGACCGGATCCTTCCCACCATCCCCAGCCGTCATCGGGAACGACAAGAACGGTCGGCCCTCAAAAAGCCTAATCAATCATCTTGCCATCAATCCGAGACCTCGCTGCCTTGTAATTGTTTGCCCTGCACATGTGTTCGTGTTTGTCCCCATCTCGGAACGTTTTGTTCCCACTTTGTGGTGGATGGTGTGTGTGTGTGTTTTTTTTCTTCTCCGTTCACTCGTTCACTCGGTTTGCTTTCAAATCCGAACGACAATCAAGCAATTAACTTTTCCCCAAATCGCAAATTACGCCCTGCCGAACCCGAACCAAACGCCTGTCTCATCAGCCTGGGCTCATCCATCACGAACGGCGCACGTGTGCTGGAACGATTATCCACACCACGACATGGTCTTGTCGAACGCCCTCCGTATCACTCGGCGTGGGACAAATATGGACGAGAGAGAGAGAAGAAAAAAAAACACGATCGAGATGCTCCGTCAAGCCTTCCGAAAAAACGCTCCCTCCCACCGGGGCGTGGAAATGTAAACATGCGGGTGGGTGGCTGGGTGGGTGAGTGTGAAAATATGATGGCTTATCACCGAAACATCATCCTTTAGCAAGCCTCTCAATCACGGACGCTCCGTGACGGATCTCCGTCGGATGTTCTAGAGAGCCGCTGCTGCTGCTCGGATGTTCTCCCCGGCCGGCACACCATGTAACGCCATCAGCCATATCCATTCGGGCAACAGTAGTAGTGGCAGACGGCACCCGGCTCTTTAAGACACTGACGATGATATTGCTACTTTTTTGGTGCCTTGCTATGCGGCCCATTCCCTTAAGTCGACATCCGTGTTGCAATGTGTGGAAAATTGTCGTCCTGGTCGTCGTCCTGGTCGTCGTCCTGGTCCTGGTCCTGGTCGTCGTCCGTGCCGGGTTTTGTTTCCAGCACCACCCCGTGATCATCATCATCATTCATAACGCAATAATGATGAACAACTCCCCCGTACCGTGAGTTACGACGCTCGGGACACTGTCGGTTTTTGGCTAGACCGTGGTAGCATGTGTTACTGTGACTACTGCCACAGGATTGACTTGCACCATCCCAGCCCGGCGCTGGGGCTTCTCTTCCGGAATAGACCGCACACTCGCACTCGCGCCTCAACCATCAAAGCGATCATCGTTACGAGGACAAAGAAGCACTGCTCTCCACTCCGAGAGCAATCTTTTCTGGGTGTGTGTGTGTGTGTGTGTGTGTGGGTGTATGTGTGTGTGTGCCAAACCACTTCACCGGAAATGTATTCTTTCTGCGAAAAAGAAAGAAGCCCACCAGCCGAGGGATTCGAAGTATCGTCACTCTTTGTTGCTTCTGTTTTTTGCTCGTGAATTTCGACACACTGCTCCGACGTCAGAGCGCGCGCCCTTGTGTGTGTGTGTGTGTCTGTTTATAGGGAAATGTGAAGGGTGCGAAAAACCGGCAATTCCACAGCGGCTCTAACGAGACACTCATTCTGATCCGGTTGGCATGTTCTGCGCGTATGCAGGCTCGTGCAGCTCGTGCAGAAAGGAGCGGCCGTGGAGGGAGGCTAAATTTCATTACACCCACCTGAAAACCCCCACCCAGAAAGGCTTACGGCTCACGGCTGGCTGGCAGGGTCTGTGGATCTTACCGGCCGGTCTTCATCCAGCGCCTCACGTGATGAAGGGCTTTGCCATTTCGCCTCAAAACGTTGCGGTGAATGGAGTTTATTAAATTAATGAAGAATTACTGTCACAACATGCCGCTAAATCATCCTTAGATCCCACCCCTTCTGGCCTGCATACCAGAAGCAGGCGGCCTCCCACCCCCAAGGGCACGTATGTCTGTTCGCGAGCCTCGGCAGGCAAGAATGCAAGCTCGCATGAACCGGGTAAGCCCAACCCAACCATTTCTAGTGTGTAATGAGATAAGTTCGAGCTGCGGCGCTCTAACCCTCCAGCCCGGTGCCGGCGACTCGAGCAATTAGAGAAAACTTCCTTAAGGGCAGGGATCAACGATCCCCGTTACAACAACAACAACAACAGC
>KB672979.1:1830932-1976899 GCA_000349145.1 Anopheles dirus
CGGCCACATAAACGGAGCGGAACATCATAAAACGAAGTACGATTGTTTCATAAAAAAGCACAACACGCCCGCACTCGCGCAAACAAAGCGTAACTAGTTGCGCTGCGAAAACAGCAGCACAGCAGCAATAAAAGGCTCCAACAGCACCAACATCGATTGAATGGTAAAATATGTTTAATCTAATTTGTGTTATCATTCCCGTGTACCTTTGTACGCCGGGCGCCCGTTTGCGTTGCGAGTACCGAAAGGTCCTCGGGAGAGAGAGAGAGAGAGAGAGAGAGAACAGGTCCTTCACACCACCCGGGCCTCCCGGCCAAGGGCGGGAAT
Source organism: Anopheles dirus (assembly GCA_000349145.1). Classification (NCBI taxonomy): domain Eukaryota; kingdom Metazoa; phylum Arthropoda; class Insecta; order Diptera; family Culicidae; genus Anopheles; species Anopheles dirus. The sequence continues at coordinate 1,831,260 of KB672979.1, forward strand.
TGTAATAAAAGTTTATAGACCGAGACGAAAGCGAACCTAAATTCGTTTGCTAGCTACTTCTGCCTTTTCTCACCAGCACGGGGCTCGGGCGAGGCCGTGTTTCGCTTCTGTTGCCTCAACTTCTCGCACATCAATAATAGCACTTGGTCACGAAACGTTAAGCAGCAGCAGCAGCAGCACGGTCTGTTCTATGCAGGCGGGGGCCCGCGTGTCCTTCGGTTTTGTTTTCGGAAGGTGGGCCACTCACTAACAATAGCTCATTGGGGCTAGCCGAGTGGGAGGTGAAGGTTCAAAGTGAACGGAACGAGAGGGAGAGAGCATTTGCGACACTTCATCGACGATCTGTTAATTGACGAAATGCGTTCAAATTTAGCGCTCAACAGTTAATGCTTATTTTATTCCAATCTAGCACAAATCACCAACGCGAAAAAAAAAACGAAATAAGCGACATTAGCCAAATAAAAAGAAACGCCTTTCGCTTCCCTCCTTTCGGGCTTTTCAATCGGCCCTATCGTGTCCGCAAACTCGTTTGCCACACAAACACACACACAATAGAAGAAACCCCGTGCGGAACATCGATCCCGGTTGGGGAAAAGAATTTGAACAGCACCCGGCCCCGGCCGAAAGTGGAAAGCAATTAATTTTCCACTTATCACCGGACTCCGATCTGGCCGGGAGAAAGGAAAAGTTGCTCCCCGGAAATGAACGCGGTAAGCTGGCTTTCGGGACGTGGCCTTATCGCGGGGCGGTGCCTTCCGTACGGAAAGGGGCCATAAATTGCACCCGGGCAAGGCATCGAAAGGAACCTCATTTTCAGCACGATTAGTACGGCACGATGTACCACTTCCGGAATGGGGGAGGGGGTGGTTTTCACCCCCAATCATCAATCGTACGCGCAGGACGCATGCAGGATGTGTTGCCCCATGTTGCACGATACCGATCGCGCGATCCACACAAGGACGCGATTTGTAAAACGATTGCAGTTTGCAATGGGGAGAACGCTTACAAATTGCGCTTCCCACCGGGCGGATTTGCTGGTAATTCTATTTTGCAACAAACAAACCGTTCTGTCCCTCCGGGTGCGGTTGCAGCGGTGGCGTTAGCTTGTAATAAAATATTTACATCGCCACATTCGGCATTCGGAACATGCTGAACATGCGATTTGAAATGAATTAATTTCTCCCAACGCAAACCCTAACCAAGCTGGAAAATAACGCACGCTCTGTTAATGGCCACTAAAAGTTGCTCCGAGTTAAAAAAAACACCAACCCACAGGATACAGGTATGGCGCGCGCGTAATTTATAATACTCACACACCGCCTCCCTTCGCAGTGGGAACAATTTCTCCCCACCCGGCAGCCTGAGAGAAACATCTATTTTACGCCACATAAATTTAACCGATTTTGCCAATCTAACCTAAAAGCCACCCCCTCGTGGGTTGAACGGGAACAAGCCCGGGCACAAAACGTTTAAAATATGCACAAACTCTCAAACGCACAATAAAACGCAACGGCTGACCTCACGGGAAGTGGGAACGGTACAATAAGGAGCGAATAACAGCAACAGCAACAAAAAAAACCAACGCGCGACTTTTAAGGGAAGCCTACTGGCACGAGGCGCGATAAATTCCCTTTTTATTATTCATTCATTAGCTGCTGCTGCTGCTGCTGCTGCCGCCAGTGTTAGTGTGCGAAAGATCGCATCGAGAACCTTATCATAAAAGAGTCAACTTTCGTCCTGCCAGCCTGCCCTTTTCGGAATACTAAAAATGCCTTATCGCGGCACGTGTTTCCGCACGTTCTCGACTTTGGGCAGCAACATTTGAGAAGAGTACCGCAGAAAAAAAAAACTCCACTCCATCAACACACCACCACCAATCGCAGTAGGCACCGGAACAGCGCTGGTGTCGACATTTGCACACACTGTGCGTCGCGCCTGGCGTCGGTGCGAAGAAGATAAGCGCACTTCGTCTTCATCTCGCAGGCGGCGCGGCGAGTTGGGTTGTGATGAATAATTATTACAACACTTGGCCCTCTTGGTGGGTGGTTGGGCTGGAAATTATTTAAAGATACCCTCCTCCCCTCGGCCAAATCCGCGAAAGAGCACCCACCCACCAGAGGCAGGCAGATAGTGTGAAAGATAAAACTTCCGACCGCGCGCATACGTGCCGCGTACGCAAACACGTTTGATAACAAAGCCACACGCGAGCGGGCTCGCTAAGCCCGCGGATAAATGCTCGCTTGCCTCCTTGCTGTCCCTTTTAATGAGCAAACAGGGCACGGTGCGAGGGAAACCGCGCGCGCGCGCGCTCGGGGAAGAAATATATTTGCTCAGGAAATTATTCAAATTAATTTCAAACCCACCTGCACCCACCGGGTGTCTTCAGGTTCGGCGGAAACTCGTGCGCCACACCGCGCGCAGCTGGCACGAAACTACTAACGCCGCGGCGATTATAACTCAGCCCGTCGTGCTCACACCAACTTCGCGTTTGAGTTTTCGCTCAGCGGGAAAATCAACGCCTGCTGCAACCGTGTGCAACCGCCGTGATGACAGGCGCGAAACGTTGCGTAAGCACCAGCGCAACACTTCGCCCCCCCCTGGAGGCGGGGCGAGTGTCTATTTGAATCACTTTCGGCGCACAAAAATGCGACTGACAGGCCAAGCCAATCACCGGGCTCGCTCCCACTGTGTCCGGTGTATAGTTTCGCGCACCAAAATGGAAAGTTTTATTCCATTAAATTCAATTTCCAATCCGCACCTTCCCACCGAGTTGGCTGCCCTGCGTGGAGTGGAGTGTCCCGAGCAAGGACACACATATCCTCGCGCGCACACAAACGGAAGACGACGGTTTTGTGGCAGGAGGAAAGTTTCGAGCTCGCTTTTTTCCCCAGCTCTTGGTGCAAAAGTTTCCGATAAATTCAATTACCATCACGGTGGCGCATCCATCGTATCGTTATAATCAAGTCGTTTCTAGTTTGTTTTCCATATTTTCGCTCGCGTGTATGGGTGGGTGGGACAGGGCAAGTGTCAGTATCCAATCCCAGACTTAGCCAGCCACTACTAGCCCCGTGGAGGAGCCGGCCGGATGCGCGGCGAGTTTGGCAGTGGGGCAATAATTAAGTTATGAGTTACCTGCAGCGACGGTGTCCTCTTGTACGGTGCCTTCGAAACCCCACTCCCAACGTACAGTTTGGCGTCAATGGCATTTTAAAATGTCGCCGTACGGCGGCGGAGGCGGATTATGCTCACCCTGGCCACTACGGCACAGCCGCACCGCAGCTCGAAACACTCCAGCCAAGAAGTTTATGGTAATGTTCGGCGAACGAATTCACGACAAACTTTTTCGTTCTCGCGCGCCGGAAGAATGGTCGCGATGTTTTTTAGCAGGAACTGACAGAAACGCACCGGACCGAACCCGTGGCCCGCTCGTTAATGGGAAATATTATCGAAATGAATTCAACTGCTGGCCGCGAAGTTTGCCGGGGGTCCGAGAATGGGTCCGACCCGGCGGGAGATGAATGGGAACGATCAGCGGAAATACCAAACAGCCAAACGATTCCATCTATTATGGCAGGCGTTGATGGATGTTTATCATTTGTTACGCCATCGATCCGTCATAATTGGTAGTCTTATGTCAATGGTGGTTCCATTGACGCAAGAATGTCCGCTGGGATGACGCCGTCCGCCTAACGCGTTGTTAATTTATGTGATTGAACGTTCCGGGCGAGAAATATCCGGCAAAACTCACTTTAAGAAACGTTTCAATCCAGCGAAGCAATACTTCACAGGAACTGGCAACAACGGCCGCCCTTTGTGGTCCGCATCACCGACAGGCCACCGACATCAAAGTCCCCGGCGGAACACATTCTAAATGCACGCCGAAATCCGGCCGCAAGGAAAGATGCTTTTCAGCACAGCCCAGCGAATGACCGTTACTTTTGCTCGCGGGACCACATCTCCCAAAGGCACAGGCAGTGAATGGGATCACAGAGAGAGACGGCGTCGAGGTCATGCACACGGTTGGTGCGCGCAGGATAAAACAAACGCCCTCCCCATCCCCGACTGGTCTCCATCATTATTCCTCCACTCTAAAGCCTGAGTTATTAGGGAAACGTGCGGCAGAATATTTGCGCTGGGCTGTCCCCCCACCCCATCGCGCTCACTAAATAGAGCTAAACTTTCGGGGATAATGGAAGCGCATTTTCTTGTACCAAAAAAAAAAGAAAGGCACAAGAAGCGCAAAAAAAGACGAACGGACAGTCGTGCGGTACCCGGACTGATCTCCATGCCCGTCGACCTTGGGGGAGGGTTGCCGCCATGGTTATTCAAATGAGACACAGATTTCAAAGCCCCCGAAAGGCCCCTGGGCCTCAAATCCAGCGGAGGGACGGTGGTGGCCGGCGAAGTACCACAAGCGAAAGATAAAAGCCTGCGGGAAACGCCTGAATGCCGTCCCGGGTGTGTGTGTGCGCGCGCGCGCCTATCTCCGTGCAAAGAAAGAGCCTTGCTGCCTCAAATATGCTTCCCGGGTTCTATATCGGGTTTGCCAGCTGTTGGCCGACCCTGAGTCCTGGCTACACACACACCCGTGCACGCGCGCGCGTGGTTGCACTCAATGTTTGTCCTGGCGGATCCGTCCGTCCGTCCGTCCGTTTCGCAAACGACACCTGCACCGACCGTCAGCGTCACCGTGACACGCGAGATCATTTCACACAGCGGCGATTTTATTTTCTTCTTCTCCACTGTTACTTTTTCATCCCACTTCGGTGGGACGAAGGTTGAATGGAACGTAGCTGCAGGGCGCCAGCCACCTGGACAGGCCCACATCCGTTGACCCGAAACGACACCGTTTGCTATCAGCCTTTCATTATTCATATCACTCCTTCCCCGGGGCACAACACATACACACGCGCTCCGGTGGTGGATGGCCGCGGGATGGCGCCCGTATCCTTACGTACGCACATGGTGGACACGCCGCAGCAACCCAACCTGCCGGGTGTCACGTTCTGCAGAATGTTTAATTTAAAACTGGAGTATAAACGATGAATATTAATTCTCCTTCCCGGTGCCTCTTCCATTCCTTTCTCGCTCCGTACGTTCTAACCCACGAGGACATCATAGAGCGTTGCCAGTAGTTAATGTGGAGGAGGGACAAAACAAACTGTAAGAACCTGGTTCTTGCCGCGCTTGATCCCGACGATGTCCGCCGAAGGTGATCATGAACAGCAGCCAGCAGTCCGACCGCAGTGACAATTGCGAAAGGATGCTGCACACGCACACGCCGGGGATCTCTGCCGGGAATGGAGCGCCCGGAAGGGTTCTTCAAACTTTCCTCCCGTACCGTCACGCCATCGACGTCGGGCGACGTGGAATAATTAAGAGTGCGGAAAAAAGTGCGGGAACCAGAGAGCAGATAAAACGGTGGCCAATTCCCCCCTGGGTAGTGTGGTGGTTCAGGGTGTCTGTAAGATGGCGCAGTAGCGAACAACACCCAATTTCCCACCCCCTCCGGTGAGAACGTGAGTCTGAAACCGAGATGCACGTGGAAGCCGGTCGCACGTGCTGCACCGCGCCAACAGCCTAATTAGAATGTAAATGAATCGGAATGAGAATGAAATTGATAAGCGAAACGAGCCGATTCGTATGAATATGGTTTAGATCATGAAAATGGCCGCCCAGGAGTGCCGACTGTACTGTTGCGCGGCGGATTAGGTGGCCCTGGGAGTAGTTTAAATGATTTTAAGCGTTCAAGTGCGCTCCTCTAATTAGTCGACCCAATTGTGGCTATTTCCAGAGAAGATCGTTCACCGACCCAGCCTTAAAGCTCATCGAGCGAGAGACTTTTGTTGGCATTACACGTGTAATTTGTAGGTTTATCCGTTCTAAGCAGCCTGCCAAAGGCACACACTGACACTAAACAGCGGTTATTTGATCAATAAAAACCTTTTTCCACTTTTGGGAATTTTCATCGTTTTTTAGTATGCAAAGAAACGTTTCCCGGGACATGTTTTTGTTTCCACACCCACACACACGCACACACTTGCACGTCGACCCTGCTAGGATCGACCCGCCCGCACCTTCATAATCCCCGGGACACGGGCATTGAGTGCGAGACTAGTAATGGACTTTTCTGGGTCTTCTTTCTGTACGCTTCTTGTCCTTCGTTTTTTTGTTTTCGTCCCCATCCCCAACCGGACCATCCGTTTTGCGACGAAATGACGGACGGACGAAATGAAAGAAAAAGCTGCGCGTGTCAGCTGGGGCATCACCATAAACCAGTCGCTGGATCATTTCGCAATCAGAGTGTGCCACGCCGGAGGGATCCCTTTTTTAATCGGTTTTGCATCTTTCCCGCAGCAAGCGAGGCGGCTGCTCCCGCACGACCGCCGGCGTCCGTGCCTACTGCGGTGATTTGTCCGATGCGTTTCCTTCCATCGTCGCTTGGCAACCACGCCTGCTTGGAGCGGTTCCATGTCCGTTTTTTCTTCATTTGTTTCGCTTGCCATGCGTACGAGCGAATAAACTCGTCCGATACTAAATTGCCGATGAACGGATGCAAATGTAAATATGGCGCCCCCTCCGAAGGGATGGCCGGGGTGACTAAGGGCAAGTGGAACACAGAACAGCAACAGCAAAAAACACTCTCCGATCCCAACCAAGTCCATCGTCGTCTAGCGGGTGCATTTTGAATTTGAAACTCATGAATAAAACAGTTTCGCGATGTTCGTCTCCCCCACGTGCCAATGTCCTGGACGATAAATGGCAGGTTCTTTTTTGCAGCCCCTTCAACGGAGCCCGAAGCATGTTGCAAGCGAGTGCATTTGCGTATCGTCCTTTTTTCTGTGCGATTAAATTACCACTATCGCCAGCAGTGGACCGAGCTAGGGATGGACCGAAAGGGAAGAACTAAAACCGACCCACCCACCCACGCATTGCCAATTTATCCAGTGCGCCGGGCGGCGTTTCTATTAAATCTAGTTCTCGGCCAGACGACCCGACAGCAGCACGGACGTTAATGTCCGATAACAATTAGTATGTTAATGTTGCATAAATCGCGCTCGTGATATGAATCGGACCCGATAGCGATTAGCGTGTGTCGCTGACCGCGTTTTGGCCGCCGGGAGCCGAGTAATAATGAGTAATGAATTTTATCCATCATGCGCCGCAGCGAACAGAGCCGCGGGCGAGCCAATGTTGATTAAATTTAAATTCCAACCGAACCGAACGATTTGTCAACGATTACAACCGAATTACGGGCTCCGAAACGAGCTCCCCGCGCACAGGCACTTCAAAGGCAAACAGCACGGGAAGAGGCTCAATTTGATTCATAGGGCGGTCGGTCCGATTCGCAAAACCCGATCGTAATCTCGTCCCCAACTACTAAACAAGCCGGCCATCGGTCGAGTGCAAGTTATTAGCCACGCTTCATTCGCTCGCAAATCCGCGGTTCGCCGGAACAGAACCGAGCGTTCGACCGGGTCCGCTTTCCGCGCACACATTAATAACCATATTTTATCTTCTTCTCTCCCCTACCCCACCCTGTTTTCGTTCGCAGACTCCGCCAGCGTCGTCGTGCACGTCATCAACGGTGAGCAGCCCGCCGCAATGCAGCACGGCAATAGTAGCGCTAATAGCGTTTTAATAAATAATCGCGGTGGCCGCGGGCCGCTGGACCGCTGGTTGGCCCACGTGGGGGGCAGTAAAAATTTAATATTATCATTAGCTTCGTCCGGGCTGTGCTGGCTGCTCAAATCGATCGGTGCGGCCGCCGGTGGCCCCGGCCACCGGTGATTTACGGCGTAAAACCACCGTCGGCAGTCGCGACCAAGGATGGATATCATGTGAATATTGATAGTTAGAAAAATCTAGTTCTAAGCGGCACACGGAGACACGGCGTGGCCCTTCCTGCGGCCTGCATATGCCCATTAGCGTGTAAGAGCCGCGAACGCTACACTTTCCATTTGCATTTGCAACCAATCAAGGCAGCGCAAACACAATGCAGCGAGTCACAATGCACACACACACGGAATGCAAGACCCCGACTGATTGCGCTTCCCGAATCCGATTGCAATCTCGATTCCGAATGTACATAATCCATTAGCGATCACTGGCACGACACCGGCAGGCACACATCGCGGGAATCGGCAGCACGACGCCATGCATCTTTCATGTCCACTCTCCACAGCAACCGACATCATCCGACTCAGAATCAACGACAGCACCAGCAGCATCCATCGCTACCACTCCACAGCCTACTATGCCAAAGAAAACAATCCTCCCCAAGCTCCATCAATGGTGTAAATACGATGGCTGTCCAATGTGTTTGAATGTAAAAAAAAAAAACGATACCCGTTACACGAATAAAGTCATGCAAATGAGAAAGAGACGGTAAGTGAGAGTGAAAGAGAAAGAGAGAGATAAAAAGTTCACTGACTCCAAGGTGTAGTGGTGTAAGACTTGTTATCATTAGCAACAGCAAAAAGAAAACATTCACCTCCCGAGCGCGACCTGCCGGACTTACCGGCGAAATGAGTGGTTTACACCGCACTAAGAAGTGGTAATCGTATCATTTCGCCCAGCATCCTTTCCCGGGAATTCAAGCGTGGATGCTCGGTGGTGCTGCATTCAGCCATCGTTGCATGGTTCGGTCGTTCCACAGACTTCGGGCAAAGACTTTGTAATGCGTCACTCCCTGGCTACGCTTTCCCTCCATCTCCTCCCTATCCCCGTCGTCCACCCAAGCGCGTCATCTATCTGCAATATATACGATTTTACTGTACGTAATGATGTTGCATAGACTCAAATAAATTGATAATTTCTTTTTCTACGAAAACACCGGCGCTTTTGTTTTGATGCCTGCTTTTTTGTTTTTGAGAAAAAGGAAGGTTCTCTTTCGAGATTTTTGTTTCTCCGCTGACGGTTGATGAAAGAAATGAATGTTTGGAAGCAGGAAAGAACCCCTACTACTGTGGGTGGAAATTTGTGGAAGCGAGTAAGTAGATTTCAGGTCTTCATTTCGCGCCTTCAATTGCCAGGTTGGATGAAGCAGGACGGCGAAGTATTCAAAGGTAAGTCTGATGAGATTAAATCCATCCCCACACTGCTGCGTACTGTTTGCTATTAATGTGATTCTTTAGGTTTTGATGGCGTGGATGGGCTGTCAATGTGTAATCTCAATCTGACAATCTCACGTCCAAAAATGGACAACACATTTACACGGCTCCGTTTACAATGAGGTATTTTTGACGTGTTGCAGATATTCCTTATTGGATCAATTAAATCAACACTTAGAGGCAAGCAGTCCTCTTTTCCAGTCAGGTGACTTTGCGGAGGGATTTCAATTTTCGCACATGTCTGAACAATCTATTTCTCTAGCTACCTAACTTTCGTCTTTTCTTCGAGGGGGGTAAGTGACAAAGTTAATTATAAAGCAACTTCCGCACCGACTCCCTTTCCCGTGTGTCTTTTTTTGCCCATCAGTACACCTTCCATTCAGCTGATCCGTGTTTCTACCAACGAATTAGCTCCCATAATCAAGCCTAAGCTGCAATCCGGATCAATAGCCACTCCACAGTCAACTTCGGTGTCGTTCGTCAATCGAACTGTGGCCCTGTGTTGTTGCCGGTGATTAGTCGCATAATGTGGATTGTACTGGTTGCGCTTTGATCGGGGGGGATTACTACAAAAGCCCATTTCCATTATCGCCCGGTAGGTCCACAGGCGGCAGGTCACCGGGCGCATGTACTTCCGAACGATTAATGCAAATTATTACCATTATTCTGGGTGTGCATTCCGACGCGCATTAAACTCCGCCCGTCCCCCCAGAGGACTCAGCTGCGTCCCGTGTGCCATACCATCACAGGAAATTCGACTCCAGTGGCTCCCCTAACGACCGCGTTTCCGAGCGCTGGCAGTTTGCGCGCTGGCCAATAAAACAACGAGAAATGAATTCAAATCAGGCTTCGGACCAAACCGAAAAACGAGAACAAAAAAAACAAAGCCAACGGACAATCAGTTCCAAATGCTCGCCCGTTCCGTTCGTGCCCATATGCATAATTTATGCTCGATGTACCGCCAGCAAATTGAAAACCGTTCCACCCGCCCGCTGGGGCCGGGGCTCGGGGCGCGGGGAGCGGGAGACCGGGGAGAAAGGTAACAACCGAATTAAATTCGTAACAAGCTAATTTGATGTTCATTTTCCAATGCCAATCCGGGGCTCGTCATCGGATTACGACCAAACAACTGCGCCCGGCCGTGGCCGTAAGTGATACGGACGGACACCCGTTTGGTGGGTTTGTGTGTGTGTCCCTGTGTGACCGCCGCAATTAGGTCGTTGGGTTGCATTCCCGAATGCACTTTTTGCCGCACCGTCCCCGGCTGCACCTTACACGGTGCTTCCCAATTCGTTATGCATGCGGGATGAAACAGTAATGGAATATCCGCAAAAGTGGCCACGGATGCTGGCGATGTCTCCGGCAGAACGGACCGGAATGCATCAAAACACCGGCAAACTGTTCGATTCCACACTCGCGCCCTCGCGGACATACAGTGAGTTCCATTATTCCAAGGTGATTTGTTTTCAATATGTTTTCCCTCGAACAGAAACAGGTAAAACAATGTTAAAGTTAACGAATAGTTGCAACTTACGTCACCAGTCGACTCTTGAGAGCCGTGTATCACCTTTTTTGGGCTCATCAATTGGATTTGTTCTCAGTTCCTATCTGACTCTATGAAGTATACTATACGTGAAAGGTGTCATGGGACAGTTCTGCAGAAAAAAGACTAAAAATAAAATGTATAATAATATCACTCATCCAAACATTCGCCCCGCACTGTACTGCATTCCACCAAAAAGCAGTGCGGACTGTTATGAAAAAATAAACACTTTTGACCGTGCTGGCCCCGGCCTCTCAACCTGTTGGACAGCAGGAATGGAATTAAAATAATTATGTTATCGGGAAATAAATTATTGGTAACATTAATGAACATTTATTCCGGCGGCCGTGTGCCAAACACGTGGGCCGCGCGAGCATGCATCCGAGCTGCCGGCGGAGTTCGACCGGGATGATAATGATGATGGAATAATTTAGTGCATTTCGGTTGCATGCATACCGTCACCCCGGCAGTGGCAGCACGGCCGTGTACTTCTGTGTCGAGTGGAATGTCATTTTAATTAAAGTGAGCCTTCAGGCGGGATGGGAGGCGGGTTTTTTTTTGGTCCGTGCTTTCAAACACGACACTCACGACACTTCGGTTTTAGTGCTGGTGGGGCAATTAGGAGGCATCACAGAGTTGGTCTTGTCGGAGTGTTTTTGCACCACGTGAACGCAACGATATGGGGCCACTGTTCGCGGCAAAGTGATTTCCAATCGATCTGTCTGGCGAAAAGGCACGATCGACCCGCCGCAACGGATGAGCCGTGAGTAACGCTGATGAGTCGCTTCTAATCAGCATCTGCGATAGTTGATTTAGGCGATGAGCTGCCTGCCGAAACGAGCATCGTCGGGGTCGGTGTAATAATTAATTCGATGAGTGCGCACGGAGCAGTATCACTGCACGGTTCCTATTGAAATTTGGATATTAGTTTAACTTCGAAATTGATGAGCAAATTCACCGGTTTCAGCAGGCCATGTTACGACGGTTGCCATGTTAGTTACGGTCGGTGCCTTCTTCGTCAAGCATTTCCTGCACACACACACCTGCACACTAGCAGGATACAATTAGCCCCGTCAGGTCGGTGCACTGGTGCACGAGCAGGAGAAAAAAAACCCACCATCCATTGTCCGCAACAAGAGCAGAACACAGGAAAAAGCGGCATCCACTACAACGGCACACCAGCGCGCTAAAAGTTTGTCAATTAAACCAAGCGAAATGAAGCGCAATTAAAGCATGGCGCTTTTTGCCCCGACTTTTGTCCGCTAAGTGGACGTACCGGCGGGCTCAGCGAGGCGGAAAAATGGGTGAACATTTTTATGTAGCAAATAATAAGTGCGTCGTTTTTTATGTGTCTTTTCCGCTAGCACTCTGTGCCTGAAACGGAAGCCACGTCATACGCCGCGCACGAGTTGAATGCATTTTTTGAATGCAGCGGTTGTATCGCGTATCGCGCGGTCACAAATCGTGTATATCGTGCAACGCGAAGGGGCCACGCCGGCAGCCCCACTCCGAACGGGGGCGCGATCGGTTTTAGGATTTATGCACCCAGCAAGCGTTACCCTTATCGGGCGAATTCAAATAAACACAAATTTCATATGATTTGCTGCACTTTCTGGTACAATCTTGATAATAATGTTGTTATTTCCCCTCCATCGTTTCTCACTGTCCAGACGGGCGGGGAGAAAACGCGCATCCAGCAAAACCGCAAGACACACACACACAAACAAAGTAAGCAAACCAAAACACCAAAATCATTCATCAAGATGATGTATGAAGCAATTAAAAATTTAATCGTTTTGCCTTCCCTTCAAGTGTGTTCTTACAGGAGCAACTGTGCCGGGTTCCACCACGGGGTTGGTCACAATTCGCTCCACTGACCGGTTCGGAATGGGTTTTCTCTTTCACGCTCTCTCTCTCTCTGTTAGTGTGTGTGTGTCTGACCCATTTGCAAGCTAAAAATCTAATTTCAAACACAAGTGCAGTGTATGCACGTGGCAAAAGCGTTCCAAGCGTTCGCGCACCGTCGTTGTACGCGCCGCCACCATCGTCCACGGGTGCGGGAAATTTATTCAAAACATTTTAAAGCGACATGATTTATCTTGAAGTTCAGCAGCCCCGACTAAAAGGTGCCCCGACGCCCGGGGCAGCTTTCGTTGCTTTTTTTTCGACGGTGTTGGATTCTACTTTCGTTTGAAGAAACACAAATAGCGAGTCGGTATGTTTGATTAGCGACCGTTTTGCTCATTTGCCCAGCCCTCGTACGCTTACCTGGCAAAGGAAAACATTTTCCCAACGGCAGCCCAACAGCACTGGTCCGACCCGACGTCGCCTGCGAGCAAGTGCTTTCCAAGTAGTTTTTTCCGAGCAAAGGAGAGAGCGAAAAAAAATCAGGAAAAAAAGAAAACACATCCCTTTCGAAAAGCATGTGGTACGTAGTGTGGCAGAAAAATGGCAGACTCCTGCACAAAATCCAAGCGAACTTTATGTAGCTTACGGTTGCAATTATCCGGCAGAGGAATTAATGACACGGTGTAAGAGAATTTCGCCAGCACTGAGAACCAGCGGGTAGATGACACTTAAACCCGGGAATGAATGTGTGCGTTGACAGGCTTCTCGTTGCGTCTCCGGCAGGTGTTGCTGTATCGCAGCACCCATTGCATCGCGACAAGGTTGTTTCAAGGGCTGCTAAGCATCGGAATGTTCTGTCGTCCGTGTTTCTCCATTAGTGCACAATCTCCACCACGGTCAGCAAATTCGGGTGTCCCTCTGTGTGTATGTGTCCTGCTATTCGGTTCGGTTCGGTTCAGTGACGCTCGTTAAGCTTCTTCGCCGTGGCCGTCCGTCGTTCCCCGGGCATGTCGGCACCAAACATCGTCACAAAGGCGGTCGTCGCAACGCCACCACACGAAATCGGTATGTCCTGTCCACGATGCAATTGCTGTTTATTTGCTTAGCCGTTTTGTGTTTAACCAGCGTCCACCGGTACACGCTGCCCTCGTCGGTGACGTTTAAAAAGATACCATAAAACACCAACGGCCTGGAAATTTATGTCCCGCTCGGAGCCCCAGCCGGCGAGCTGTACGAGCGCCGCTTTGTTGCCTGGAAGAGATTAAACCTGACCGTACCGTAGTGCGCGTCCCCGTCGGCACAACGGTCCCGGGTCGTCTCCTGCGGTCCCGTGGCATCCCAGGCGTAGGCTCAAGGTAGCTTAGTAGTAATCAGTTAATGGAACGCGAAAACTTTCTACTCAGCAACATTTCCCCGCCGCCGGCGGGGAAGACACGCCGGACAAATCCGCAATCAAGTACAAATTCCCAGCCGACCCAACTTTGCCGTTCGCTTCGATATTCGCCTCCTCAGGACCAGGACTAGGGCTAGGAGGTTCCAATCTGGAACGTTGTCCGAATGCACCTAAAATCGAATTCATCGCCCAATCAACGTAAAAATAAATTCAGTTTTACTTACCATCTCGCTGCAGGCAGGAAGCACCGACGTTTCTTTCTCTTCTTGGGCAGCCCAAAAAAAAAGCTGTGCGTACTTGCGTTTTTGCTCATGACTCGTTGCCTTCACACACCGGTCCTGCACACTTCGAGAAGGTTTTATTTTCACTTTCGATAGGCTAAACGTCCCGTTCCTAGGTTCCAGCTAGCAGCCTGTGCATCTCGTTTTGCGCTTCTACCATACGTTCCTTTCGGAGCGGATATGCCGGGGACGGAAGAGGGGTCCAAACCGCGTGCGGGAAGCGATTCACCTGCGCCGAGATGCGTTCATTACACTCGTGTCGAGAGCTTGCCTTTCATTCCTGTCCGGTTTCCGTTTCCGCTTTGTTGCTTTCTTTTTCTTGTTTGGCTTTGGATGGAGTGATTTATATTAAAATTGGTTACAAGAGGAACATGTGTTCGAATCGATTGATTGTACCAGAGCGGCTACTAAATAAGCTTCAAGCTTTCCTGCTGCCGAGGGTGTAACACGTTTTTAGGCCAACGTGATCTTTGATTGTTCGATTTTCGAGAACGACGTACGGTCTGCTGTTATGCATTGAGAAACGCTCATAAATGTGTTTGTTATCTTACTAAACGTGTGTGAGGGATAATTTCGGTGTGTGTGTGTGTGTGTTCCTTGACTTTGGAAAATGATTGCAGTGGATCTTCCTTCTTACTTGATGCTTGATGCCATCGGTGAGGCTCTTTTGCTATTATAAAATAGTTCACAACTGGTATTTCTCTTAAGTGGAGGCGATAGAAATAGGGAACATTCTTTGGATTGGGTACTATTGACGTAAGACATTGCTATCTCCCTATTCCCTTGGATAGAGACGCAGGCTCTTCCGGCAGATGTTCTGTATTGAGCGTCAGAGTCATCTCATTATCCTGTTGGCTACAACCGTTTCAGTGTTACAATGTTCGCATTCGCTCTCTCACGTTATCCTCGCACTTCGTCACATACAAACATACACACAGCCGCACATGCAATACACACACACACGTACGTACAAAATATATGAATATGCCATACCGCGTTTCAACCGGGCGAGACACACACACACACCCGGCACCGGTTTTGAGCTTCGAGACTGATGGCAGAAGTGGCTATGGCTGCCTCCGCCGACAATGGTTAAACATTATTAAACTTTCTTGATATATACTCCAAATATGTGAACGATTGTATTTGCATAGGATTCATTTGGGTTTCAGTTTGGCTAATGCTACAGCGTGCGGGGCGGGAAGTTCGAGATGAGTTTTCCACCCGGTAACGCGCGGAAACACGGTGTCTGGGTGGCACAGTCAACAAGACACGCCCCGACAAGCTCCGGTCGCCGAGACCACTTACCGCATAGGAGAGCGAAAAGGGGTGTGAATAGAGTGAATGGTATAAATACGCTAGATTAAATTGTAACCATCAGTCAAGTGTGGAGAGGCAACGTCTAGGGACGAAACAATGTGCGCGAAGCGGTCAGTCTCCCCAAAATCCACCGCCAACGGCAACAACAACAACAACAACAACAATGACAAAACTGTCCGTTTTCGTTTCCTACGGCTTTGAAATGTTTATCTCGCCTGCCTGCCAGTTCCGAATCTGCTGACCGCTTTCGCGCAATAGATACATCACAATCGATTTTCCCCGATCAATCCACGAGAAGGGGAGAGAGAGAGATAGAGATGGAGAGAGATCGGAAATACAACTTCGCTGCAGGACGGTAGTCCATCGGCCAATGGCAAAGCCAAATGTCCCAAAAAATTCTATCCCAATCCTGGGCGGAAGCTAAAGGTGGAAAAGCTTTTCGCCTCAACGGCAACTTCTGTTTATCCTGCTGCTTTGCTGATTACTCCATTAGGCAAATTAATTTACCCGCTTGCACGGCTCCTGGCACACACTTCACAACATTTCCGATCCAGGGGTCCCAAACGGTAAGCGCGATTGGTTAATTTTCGGCATAGTTTATCACGGCCCGTCCACGATCCGCCAGGGTGGCGGTGTGTGTTCTCAAATCGATCCCACCTGAATGCAAACCGGGAAATGGACCACCGTCCTGCAGGCGCGCGGCAAGTTCGACCTTCTCCGAATCCTGATCCGGGGCAGGAGATATGTAACATTGATTTTAATTAGTGATTGAGTAAAGAATCTCTTCTACTGCTGCTTCCTAAATACACACCACCGCCGTCGTTTTCTTCACATTGGCGCAAGACGAGAAGCTCGCTTAATCCATTCCTGATAGTTTCATTAATCTTCGGGCCCATCCGCGGCCGACCCCGAGTTAACATTTATAGGTTGATCTTTTGGGAGCGCAGGGAGGGGAGCCGAGGGTCCAGGGACGGGAAGGAATGTTGGAGCATGGGGAGAGACGACGATAGTGCCACACTCTCGATTTTTTTGGCTACGATTCCGCTCGTTTAATCGATACGCGAAAGTTATGACCAGCATAACATGGATAAATGGTAATATTCTAACGATAATTTTGTATGTTTGTGTTTACGCGTGTGTGTCTGTGTGGTTCTCCTCACCTTCCTGGTTCACATTACAATACGTTCTTACATTAAACAACTTCAATATGTTGCGTTAGGAGTTTTTACATTTGTGCTTTTCATTGATAGTTCCATTGTTTTCTTGCTTTGATTTTTCCAACGTTTGGCAATAGCTTCTCTGCCTACAAATGCATTCGATCAACGCGAGATCAGTAAAAAGGTTCATTTCTTTTTCCTTTTTTTGTTTTTAAGTTTGTAATACAAAGGCAGAGCAGGTTGCGTGTGGCGAAGATGTAAGGGTAAGGTGTCAACCAACTATTAGTGTTTTGATATTTTAAATCGAGATAAACGTTCTTGTACCGCTGCAATGCTTGCGTTCATTCGTTCATAACTGTCATAAATTGTTATGTTCTGTTTTTTTCCCTTGGAAAGCGGGATTTCTATTAATTAAACTATCATCCTGCTTCCAGCAAAGGGTAATCGATTTGTCAATTCCGCAATAAATATATACTCACCCATCGCGTCCACCGCACACTGCCCGTCTCCTCTTTCGACGGTCATCTTATCTTGTACTTCGTTTCCGATTCATGTCTCCTTCGGTTTCAGCGTTTCAGTACGCCTTCAGCTGGCTATCATAAGATAAAAGCTCTACTTTGTATATGGATTCTGTATTCCATCCATTTTAAATCCCTCCCGGTAATATCCAGACCGGGTTCTATCACTCCTTGCAGGATGGTTGAATGTTTCGAATACCGATTGATACTGGCCGGTACTGCACAAAATTCATGTTTTGTATAATTGTTTTCCTTTAGTATAAATTTGTATGCTGCAGCGAATGACTGCGCCTTCATAGGTAGGGAAAATGTTCGACGGGCATAAGAAAATTTTCCTGCTTTGAAGCATTGACGAAACTTTAGGTATTTAAAGGAGATATAAAATTGTGAGAAGCTTCGAACGATGGATAGGTGCGACTGCTCCTGGAATAGAACGACACAAAACAAACGAAAGAAATTAATAAACACTCATAACACGTCAACACGCAAAGAACATTCACCATAAAACCAGCTGTTTGCTGAAAATGAGTTCACTTCACAGTTACAAATTATTGTTCGACCGTACGGTGTGACTACTTCACAAACTTTACTCGTCGTCTCCATTCCTCGTATTTTCAGTTATACTGAGAACTACCACGGAACACTTGGATTTTAATCTGAAATTAAATCACCCAGCAGTGGAACTTCTTCATGGCATTCAGCCACCAGATGGAGTGGACCATGCCTGATAGAGGCCAATTTCAAATATTTACTTTACATAATTATTTCAATCTCATTTCTCCACGGCACCATCTAGGACGGCTTGTTGCTACTTAGTGCCATCTGCTGAAGCGGTAGCCAGCAGATCGCTCAGCCCAGCCACCTACTGGTGATGGCTACTTTCAGGGGATTTGGATTTTTTTGAAATTCGTGTCATAATAGATTTATAAGAATAATCTATACCTTGTAGATACTTAAAAAAATATAACAAACACTTCATAATTAGCTCTTGTTCTACCAAACAAAACACCGTTCTGACTAATTCAAACCCGCTTCACCATCACGGTGGAAAAAATAAAATAAACCCAATCCATTCGATATGCTATTCTGCAGGTCCCAGAAAAGGATTGTTGTGATAAGAAATAGATGATAATTTCATGGCATATTAAAATTAAAGTTTAATAGTTTCTTTCAGATACAATGTGAACAGTAAAAGCCCAAGAAATTCGTTTCAATACTATTTTAATACATTTCACATTAAAATTTACTAAGCAGTAAATTACGCTCATCACAATGCAAGAAAATATTTCCGTAGTGATAATATCACATTTCTCATCGTTCCACACGTCCTTTCGGTATCAGTATAAATCGTAAAAATTTGAAAGAAATTTATGTTTTCATCGTCAAATGATTACAGTTATTTTTGAAAGAAATTTAAGTGGTCGTTTTCAATCAGTTAATTCGAATTACTTCAATTCATGATGACTTTTACAAAAATAATAGTTGCTGGAACTGGAGACCGAACTGGAATTAGAACTCTGTATAGTCGCGTATCTTAATTTCAGTGGTATTAGACCAGCTATACTGCAGTTGCATCAGTTGCAGCAACTGTATCAGATAAAAGGTGCTCTCTCTATTAACCTGAAAACACCTGATAACATTTGGCGCAAAAATTTAGGGTATAGAAAATATTGAGAAATTTAAGTGGTTGTTGTTCAGTTCGGCTGATTAATAGTATCAGCTAAAACATTACGCATTTCAAGCATAAGATAAGTAGTTTTGAAAGAAATTGCAGTGGTTGCTTCGATCGAATAAAACCTGGCAAACTTCACCACCACGCTACTACACATCCGCAAATGTTCTCGTCGCACTAACACGTTCGCACGGAAAGTCACTGAGCATGCGCGTCGCTACAGTTGATACAGCACGCACACATACGACAACGGCATAGAGATGGTTTTCGTGTGGACCGGATACTGCAACAGCACAAAAAATCGCCGTGCGAGACGATGGGACGATGAACGTCGTAACTATCGATGCTCCGATTGGTAGTAGGCCAGACATGATGCGAAGGATGCCAGGAGTGAGATGATGGTCGATGATCCGGATCCGCAAAGCGGTACACGCTTCTCCCGGACCATCCCCGAGAAGCGAATTGAGGTTAGGTGAAGCATATTGCTCAGTCATCTCGTGAGCACGTCATCACCCCACACTAACACATCCAAACGCCGTGTGCCGTAGCTGCAAGAAAAGAATATCTGCCTGTTAGTTAACCGTATCGCGGAAAAGTGTGCAATAAATCGGAATATAAACTATGCGAAGCTATACTCACTCATTATTGACTACGGTGAATCGATGATCATTTCTCGTGTTGAAGAAAGGAAACCACGTGTCGGTGACACCCCGCCTCATGATGCTGCATGCTTGGTGACGCCATTTTGTAATTCGGTTGAACCACGGACGGAAATGAGGCTCACTCGTAGGAAAAGCGTGGCGAACGACGATGCCATCTACTTTTCACCTCGCGAAACACGTTACACAGGTCCGTTTGAGTCTCCTCCGTGGCTACAGGTTGAATCACTTGGGGACACTGGGGTTTCACTTTCTTCTTTCGCCGCCATTTTGCCGAGCGCCAGGGCTGCAGGGCAGAGCCCACCCTGGCGTCGGAAGCAACAACAGCAACAGCAACAGCACCTCGAAGCAACGACTACACACGGCGGCGAACACAGAGAAATGACGGCTGCCGAGGCCGCTGTCGTCAATTTTGTACTCTGCTGCGGGTACGCGAAACGGCTTCACACACACTATCGCACATCCCTGTATCACACCCGTGCAGCCGGCTTGCTCATGCGAACTTTACCTGGAAATTGTACTGTAATTTATGATTCCAGTGCTAGACTATCCGTGAACTGCTGGAACAATTCGATAATTTAACATTTGCACTACCTGTAGGCCATTAAAACTGCCTTGCAATGAGGCGGAATGTTCGCCCAAGCCTTGCGTTCCGTTTAGTTGTGTACGTGTTCACGGGTTAAATGTCACACACACAAGCGCATTTCGTTACCGGCATTTCGACGGTTGAATGTGACGCCGTCAATTTGCCGCCTATTTTTTCAAGGCACATCACATCGTTTTACTTTCCGTATTTTACTGCGACTCTCGAAAACACAAATTGTCGTAAGATTTATCAGTACTTTCCCCAACTTGTGGTCAGTTTACGTCATAAGGTATTTCCACAGTTTTTAGAATAAACGAAAGATTCGATGTTTCTGTTGGGCGCAAAAGAGATAGCATGATACTAGCATCGTTTGTCACTGTTCACTTCGATCGTAAAGTCGACCCCCGCATTCTTTGAACCAAATACAGAACGCTCACGCACACCAACGTACACCCAGAATACGCTAAGTTTTTCGGGTTTTTATTACTTTTTGGCTATAATTAGGCTGACTCTTCTAGTCATGTGCGTCCGTGTATCTGATGCATTCGTGTGCGTGAAGTGACTTTTCGTTGGCTGCATTTTTGGTCATTATTTCTTTGCATTTAGAAAAATTATTACTTTTTCTTCAAAATTCATTATTTGTTTCACAAATCGAGAAGGTTGTATTCCATTCCTTTCTATGTTCAGAAACTAATAAGTAGAATATCTGAAATCTGCTTGGCGAAACGGCATTAATCTGCTTGTCGCTTCTTGTAAGTTGAAAACCCCTGGCAAGGTTTTACCCGATTTCGCTCTGGGTGTGTGCGATTTTCGGGCACGAAAGCCGGTTTGATGGTAGTGTGTGTGAGATACTCGTCGACCGATTTATCACACACTCGCGCACGCTATGGCTTGCTTGAGATGGGCATAGCATTATGTTTCTGAGAAAAAAAAGCAAAAAAATATCTAAAATATCTAGTTAAAACATGTGTTATGGGATAACGTGGCATGATGCTCAGTAGTTTGTCATGTGCTAGCCTTCCTCTCGTAAAACTACAAAAATACATTTCGTCTGTCGGCATGCTCATTCCGGGCGTGCCTATTTCTTCATGGAAATAATTTTTAGCACAGTCCATCGCACACCGTAGCATTTATTCGTTTGCACCGCTTGTTGATGATAGCACAAATCAATGGATACCACCGGAATATAGGGAAAACTCATCATACCGGATGTTTGCAAACAACTTGAAGTCATAACCAATTTGCATAAAATATTGATGTTGTTCGGTTGTTCGCGTTAAAGTGTTTATTTTGCCCCTGCAAATGCGATGCTGGTGCCCGCAACATACAAGGGCGCTCACACAGGGATAAACATCCCATAAACCGGAACAACCGGAGCTCCCAGCGGCACAGTGGTACGGCAGTGCAAGCGTCGAAAGTTGTGCGAGTTTCATGCAAATGAAATTGCATCGATCGGTTCGGCGCTCGCAGCGTTACAAAAGTCTAGTTTTTCCTTGCAAATCAATGCATACCAGCACCAACCCTCTGCTGTGTTCCTTTTTGTATGGCTATTGCTGTAAATGTGTAGTATATAAACAAGCATGCATGAATACCATACCGGTCCAGTACATTTATAACAAATAAAATGATCTATTTTCGAAGGTTAAGCAGAAAACGAGCGTAAACAAACGGGATTCATTGAGGTAGGTCTTGCTTTCGTAGCTTTTGAGAATGGGCGATCACTTGAATCGGAACTCCAGAACATCATACTTCATGCTGCCATGTGCGAACAACATGCGCACTATCATGCACACCGTAATATTATCCGCGAACCAGAATATCTTGAAATAGAATACAGCATCGAAAGGCTCTTCTAATTATATTCACAGCTCTCATACATGCAAAACACATCTAAACATGTTATAGGAAATTCAAATTACACGCTTTACATTTCAAATGCTTCAAATGCCGTTTTGAGCAGTAAAAAATCTTTAAAACCTTGAACGTGTTCCCAAATGTTATTGCCTTTTGAACTGCTTAACTTCGCTCTGTTCCTGGTGGTTCCATTGGCAACAAGAATTCGGGTTCACCGTTTACCTGGCCATCTCGTTTTTGCATGTTCCCAAAACTACCCCAGGTAGAAGTGCAAATGCAATTTTACGACCTCGAACCGGTGTGTGTGCGCGTGTGTGTGTTTGCGGTACGCTTTATGTGGATGGCAATTTGGCGGGCACGGATAATATACTGTAGAGGCGGCTGAAACCGACACGAAAACGACGCCTTCGGTGGCCAAAGTTTGTGTCCCCTTTCTTATGGTCCGCTGTGCTCTTCGACAGGTAGCGGAATTTGTTTCGCAAGCACGTGCGCGGCCACCGTTCGGTTTTTCTGGAAAGTTCATTTGAAGAGCTTTAAATTACCTGCGCTACGTTACAGCTATGTTCCACTTTGCTGGGAAGCAACTACCGTCTAAAACGGATCCAATCGAACGCTGGTTTGCGGGAATGGTGGAATGGTATACACTATTTTTTCCTGGGACGTAAAAGAAAGCAAGTGCCAAAGTGTAATTCTTCCGGTAGATTTAACGAACCGTGCCCGGTTATGGTAGAAGACAGACCACGAACTACACTCAAAAGTTGGTTTGAAGCGAGTGGATGTGAGAGTTGAATGTTCTATATTAACATTACTTTGTCATTTCTACAGCGAACAAACAAAACGCCATTACATCAACATAAAGTACGGAGAAAACAACAATAGCGCCGCTCGAAACAAGTTTAAAATTCCGTTTAAAAGAATGTAATACGCTGGTAAAATACAGCTTCAGTGCAGTAGTCAAGCGCAACCCACATCGCATAGTGCAGCGCCAATTGTCGACTCAAACAAAAGGAACATACGCGTAAGCGTTTTATCACAGCTGGTTCAGAGGGCGTGAATTGTAACAAACCCATTTAAAGTTTCATCTAAAACTCAATTATCAACATTCGTGCCGGGCGCAGAGAGGCCCTGCTGGGTAAACATGTTTA
The DNA here is from genome assembly GCA_000349145.1 of Anopheles dirus. Classification (NCBI taxonomy): domain Eukaryota; kingdom Metazoa; phylum Arthropoda; class Insecta; order Diptera; family Culicidae; genus Anopheles; species Anopheles dirus. Next base: position 1,854,349 of record KB672979.1, read on the forward strand.
CCCCGAGTTTAGCCTTGCAATTTCCGTTTTCTTCATGCATTTCGCAGCACTTTACGGGATGGTGGCGCTGGTGCTGGCTGCTGCCGGTCCCGGTCTTCACTCGTGCCTATGTCAGCATACAAGCGCTACAAATTACTTTACCCAGCGCGGCTTCCGCGAGCCGGGAGTCTGGAGCTCTCTTTCCGTGCGCCAGAAATGGGCCTCCGGTAGCTTCTTTGCAACTAAACTTTCGAACAACGCTGAAATGAAATCTACCGCTATACGGCGTGCTTGCCTTCTTACCACCCACCGGCAAGGAGGGAACTACTTTCGCTTCCCAACTGTTCTTGACTTCTGACAGAGGCTTTTCTGCTGTGACGGTTCGGGTAACACACCAACCAGGAGTACCTTGGAGCTTCCCGAAAGCACAAAGCCCGAAAGCTACCCTTCGCCATCGTCGTCGCCATCGTTGTCGTCGTCGTAAATAGTGCTAGCAAATGAGCAAAGCGACATGAAATTGCCCATAAAACGATGTTCCCGCTCCCGGTCGCACGCCATAAATAACAAGCAAAATATTTGCACGAACGGAATCATTGCGCTTCCGTCGAATTAAGCGCCGTGTGAAGTGCCGTCGCGCACGTCCCGAGCCACCGTGGCGCGACGAGATGAGATTAAATTTTGCCCTCTCCATTTCCGGTGGCAATTTAAATATTTTGATTTTGTTCCCCCCTCCACCGGGGGAGCGGGTTTACACGCGGGAACACGCCGCAAGTCCCGGTACACATGTTTGCCGTCGACACCGGCGTGCAGCCGGCGGTGACCTAGACGGGTCCTAACGGCTAGGTGTCACGTACCGTTCCCGGGGTCGACATTCTTCAGCGGCACGAGCGTGAGTGAACGTTTGTAGCAACGTCTTCAGGCTTCTGCCCGTCCCACGCCGTAATTACGCTTTAAAAAGCTGCTCTGGTTCTGGCAAAGGTCGTGCTTAAATGAATCCTTCTCGGGCTCTGTGCTCGGTGAGCAAACAAAAGCCCATCGATAGCGTGAAGATGGTGCACTTTAAAGCCGAAAGCGTATGCAAAGCCCCGACCAACCCACCTCCGGGTCGCAGGGGCTAGGCTCAGCTGGCTTCTCTTCCTTTAACCGTTTCGAATTACGATTCCAGCGTGGTTGTGCGACCGTTCGAGACCTTTACGCGGGGATACACGCGGGGTGGTTGGGATTTCTTAAGCCGTAAGAAAACGATGTTTTGCGTAGCAATGTGGCCCGTGGAACGGAACCGAAACCGTTACCCCACGCGTAAGGGGTTGGCGGCCCAGTGGCATCTGGCTATCCGTTTCGTCTGCCTTTCATTTGCAGACTACTGCTACCCGGCTGGCGAGGCTGCGTAATGCTCAAGAATTTAGCGTAGAATGTTTCGCCGAATGCGAATTGTTCCTAAATAGGGAAAATATTTCTAAATTGTTCGTACCGCACTGACATCGCCGCCACCATGTGCTGGAGGAAGCCGCTGGGAAAATGGGTTCGAGCTTACATTCGTTACTGTTTCGTGTGGAAGGGTCGCTTTCAGCTCAATCCGGGATAACAAAAAAAAAGTGTGGAGAATACCCTTGGAAGCGAGGGCTTTCGGCGGATAAGAATCCCCATAACAGCTTTTAAAAGAATGAAAATGGTCTGACAAGCGAAACACGATGAAGGTATAACATTTCGAAATTCTTTTCTATTAGTATTGGAAGAATTTGTGCCAATCGAATGAATATAGATTGTTTTTGACAGTTTTTTGCTCTTCTCTCCAGCATCTTTAACACAACCAGTGTTGGAGAGGAACATGACAAGCGTTTTCTCATAATTGAAGTACAAACTGAAGTCAATTTCTGATCGTTTTTTTCCGAAGAAATCAACGCTGCCCCAGACGTTCACGCGGATTTCAAACTGATCGTCCACATACTCATCGGTGACCGACTCGTACGCCGGCTTTATTAATCCCAATCATCGTTCAAAGCCATTTTTGGTACGTTACGTACGCGGTTGTTCGATTGGGGTCGGCATGAACGCATTCACGATACGCCGAGGAAAGCAGTTTCCCTTCCCAACGCCGTCCCAGCCCATTTCTTGCTGCAAGGAAACCCCAGAAGCCGAGAACCACCCAGTCGGAAAGGGGCGGCCGGATTATAGCCGCTGATTATGGCTATCAGTCAGCTAGGATCAGCGTCCTTCTTTCGCCGGTGAAACTCTCTCGTCGCCACTAATTACGTGATTGTTTGCCAACAAGCAAACAGGGTGTAGCGATATCGGTGCAAAGCAGATTCCACCGTCAACTTCTGGTAATGGGAGCGGACATTGAGGATTTCGGATGACGTCGCATGACCGTCGTGCTGTCGGAAGGCGTTTGCTGCAGTGTAGCGGCTCGATAATCAAACCTTTTCGGTGGGGCGATAAGTCTAGCCCGGCGTTCCAACGCGCCTTCGCGATAACGGAACGGGGACGGGGAAGCGGGCGTCTGACGGGCCAGCCCGGCCATTAATCCCGATAAGCCTAGGTATCGACAAGAGAAATTATCCACCAGTGATAGACGGCCGGAGGGGTTGGATTCAATTGAGCGTGCTTCTTCGGCGCTGATTAGTGCCGGGAGTTACTCATCAAAGCTCACCAGCGCTCGTTAATTGTTGCGAACGAAAGCTGCCGAAAGCTTTATGAGCTACTAAATGATAATGGGACGCCGGGTGTCCGGGAGTTTACTCGCACGCTTACGCTACATATAAAACAATAAACGAACGCTTATCGCTTTCCTCCTGCACGGGTAGACACATTCAATCAATAGTACATTAAACGATTTTCTGGCGGGTTCCAGAAGAGAGATGATCTTCGGCATCATTAGAGACTGAACTCGTTAGGCGCCTGCTACCTGCTAGGCCATTGTTGGTAGGCTGTGTGTTGAAACAAAAACGATGGGTTGTTTTCATAAATTCATCCCAGCTGCCTCACAGATTGAACGCCCACGTCGCTGAAGCCGTATCCAAACGCAACCACAAACTGTGACCCACTGGAACGAGAAAGTGTACAGCTCAATCTTTAAGCAATTTTACGTGTTTAAGTTGACCGCAACGACTGCCGGGCCGAACATGTCCGATAAGGTTCCTAATTGAATTGGAACATAAAACCTAATACATGTGAAAGCACCAGCTCGAGCTTGTGTGTGTGTGTGTGTGTGTGTGAGAGAGAAAAGAACTCTTACAAAGCGTGTGCTGTGGCCGAGACATTCTGGAGATACGGTCTGGCGGGGATTACTGGACGCTCATCAGTGGGGACACTTTTAAGAAGTTCGTTCGAAGGAGTGCCAGGACGACCGATACCCACCAGCGTTTGGAAGTGATTTGTCTGTCTCGTGTTCCAGTTTCGTGCGAATTCATTACGTCTGGAGTAGGGAGACATTCGTTTTGATGACACTGCCCCATTACGGCACACAGGACCGGCGCGAAAAGCGACTCTGCGATTGCATTGCATTAAACCGTAATGGATTTATTAATGAGGCCAAAGAAGCCCGCACGAAGGTCACGCGGGACATTCATTCACGAAATATTAAAGCTATAAAAGTAACTACTGCGCACAAATAACCGGCATGTGTACGCTTTGTGGACCCCGGAATCGGAATATGATGTCATCTCTTTAGGGCCCAAAGTATATCCCTCCCGCGCTCGCTTAATTGGGAATATCCATCGCAATCAAGGCTTTGCCCGTGGCAAGACGCCTTTGTAGTTGAACGAGACCGAGCGCGGCACACACTACTCCACCGCCAAAAACCAGCGAACGAAAACAACGATCCACCTTTTTGTTTGTGCTCGGTGCTTTTTGGAGGCACAGCGAAGGAAAACTTTTCCCTTTCCACGGCCCTTCCATGTCGCTTCCCCCGCCTGAAGGGAATTGAAGGAAGACACTCGCGCAAACTGGGAATCGGTATAAATGGTGCAATTTTTTTTCCTTCGCCCTTTCCGGGGCTCGTAAATTTTGCTCCATTCGCCATATTGAAATAAACGATGGCCTCCGTCGAGGCAGAGACCGCGGGGCAAAAAGCGTACCGGCGTGCGCCATACGTGCAGCGAGCTGGTAGGAATTCGATAACACTCTCATACACGGTGTGTAGCGTAAAAGGCAGGTGAAACAGAAGCGCTTGCAGCAAGCAAGCAAGCAAGCAAGCAAGCAAAAAAAAGCACGCAATCCTGCTACCAAAGCAATTTTACAGATGAAAGGAACATGCATGGCCCTTGGAAGAAAAAAAAAGGAGAAACGGAGCGTACGAAAATAGTGTTCCATACATGCCACGGCACACATTAGTAAGCTGTTGGGGCTGCCTGCGCGAAATCTGCCAGCTTTAATTTCCAGCATCCATTGCTCCAGCTGCAAAGCCAGCAGCAGGACCGGTTTTATTTCTGTTTTAAAAGCTTTTCTGCCCGCTCGCAACACCCAAGCAAAAAGAAGAACGCTACGGAAAGCCACATCGCCCCGGTGTGGCGGAGCTTTCATGTTTCCTCGGCAGCGGGCAGGGTTGTGCAGGGAGATCCCTTTCGCTACACTATCGTGGCAGGCGAGTCAAGGAAGACCGGGCCACATCATCGTTGTCGCAATCGCCGTCATTCTGCTCCATCTCACCGGCTCACAAAAAGCCTTTTTGGCCGCCGCACTACAACGGCCACGCCACCGGCCCGGAACAAGTACTCCTGCCAGCAGCGGGAGGAACGACTGTACGACCTCGCCGTTACAGGGACGCTGCTGGCGCAAGGATCATAAATAAGGTTGTTATAAAGTTTAGTGAGCTCGATGCCATCAAAACCCGAAAAGTACTGTTCGCTCTCTCTCTCACTCCCCTTTCTCTCTCTCTCTCTCTCTCTGTATGTGTGTATATTTGCTTCACCGATGCAATCTGCACCTCCGAGCATCCTAGAACAAGGCCGGCTCTAGTGTGCAAGGATTCATTGTCTCAAGTTATTCGTCGGTTTTTGGCCGTAGGATGCCGGGCCTCGGTCTCGGTATAAGCTCGTCGGTGCCGGTGCTCATGTAAAAACGATTATAGGAAAAACCCCAACTATAATTTATGTCCCTGTATAATGTCGACCGAAGCCGGCGAGTGCAAACGGGCCGAGAGCCAGGCCGTGGCCAAACGACACCAGCCTCGTAGCTCGTACGCATCGAGCCTCGAGCCAATAGTGGCACGGGTGGTGTTGGCTCGGTGTTCCCGATCCTTTTGCCGCCAGCAAGTGGTTGAATGAATGAGCTGACGTTCGCTACGAGAATGAAGAACCGGTCCGGTGATAATTTATGAATTTGACACTAACACACGGACGCAGCCGGAGAAGTGGGAGCGCGGCACAATGAAACAATGATAAAAACGTGGCGGAGCTTCATTGAAAAATTGGAGTGGAAAAAGTTGAACCGCTTGAAGATGAAGAAAGCAACAAAAAAAAAAAACACGCACGAAAAGTGCGACTAAATAGAAAAGTTGTTCTACATCGGGGCGGATGTGTTTTACACGGGCATTAAGTGAAAATTAGGAATGCATTTCCAAACCCCTTTTCCCATCAGGCCGCCGTCCTCGACGCCGAACAGCAAGAAGCAGAAAAAAACGAGGAAAGAGCGCATAAAACGAGCGCATAATTTACGAACCCCATCAACCGACCGGGCGGAAGGAAAAAGTTTGGAAATAGATTTTGAAAAGTTTCATTAAACTAATTCGGCCGCTATATCATACGTCGGAGAAGGCTAGCGTCGTTCGCTCTAGCGCCAAATTTGATATGTCGCTCCAATACTTGGGTGGGGGGAAATAATTTACTTGTTCTTCGAAACTATTTTCAATCTCGCCAGCGATAGGCCATGATTTGTAGTCGGTTTTTGGGGGTGATGATTTAATTAAAATTATTTTATAATTACATTCTCCATTCTCCATTCTCAGCCATAAACCGCTTCAGGTGCAAACGAAAGCGACCGGCTGCATGATGCACGATTTTTCTTTTATTTTTCGCCTCCTAATTGCCATCACTAAACGGTTGTTAAGTGAATGGTGCCACTGGCTAATGAGCTCGCTTTGTACAACACGTTTGCCTTGGTGTTTATACACTTTTTTCGGTGCTTTCTTGCACCGAAATAGTGGCGCATGGTGGCGCTGTGTTTGCTGTGGAACCGCAGCGTAAAACAAGCATAAGCACCATTTTCCCATTAGAAATAAACTACACGCTCATCCGAACCCGCCGGAGCTGTTGTTGTGCGCTTAGCGCCCCCGGAGGTCAGTTAGTCTAGGATATAAAGCTCGGAGCGGCCGACCGGAGCGGCTGCGATATGCGGCACCAGCATGTGTAGTGCCGAGCCGTACTAAAGTGAACTCGTATTGGCCCCGGGGCGGCCATCTGCGGCCGCCTCCTGCTGGACGCCATTTTCGCGCTCGATTATGCTAAAAACCGCGGTGCAACGAATCGAACCTGGGCAAACGAGGGCCACGTGCTCCGGCCAAACGGTTCCTACTGCAGCGTATTTACACTAAGCCCGGGTCAAAGGATGCTGTAGTGAGGCTCGCCACCGTGCAGCCAAAGACAAGCTTCGCCCCAACACAACATGCCTGCACGCGTGTAATAATCTGCCCTGCAACTCAAACCCGTCCTGGTTCGGCGGATGGACAATTTAAAGCGTGCGAATGCTATTAGTGTTATGCAGCGAGCATCGCATTGATTTTTGGTCTCTCCTACGTTGAGACCGCGCAATGGGTAACTAATTTCGTACCGATCCACTGCAGACAAAGCGTGTTACTCGTCCATTTCGAAGTTTGCTAGCTTCAGCAGAGATACAGCAAAAAAGCGATACAGAAGGGAAGCCGGCGACATTGACGTTGCATTTTATTATTGCGCTGTTAAAACATGCCGATGATAAAACGGACCCATCGGTGTAAGCAAAATGGTTAACAGCTAGTTAAACAAATTCATTGCTTCTGCCAGCTTGGCGTGGAATAAATTCCGACGAGCGAAAAAGTCTATCATCGGGAACCATTCGAGCGAACGGGTCCGGGGTCCGGAACACATTCACAATCCCGTATGTAATTACGATCGCACGAACGACCGGAAGCCCCCATTAGTCCCCAAATCTCAAAAAGGCAAACAAGAGATTTTCCCATTTCCCCATACACACACACGCACGCACACGTGCCGCGGTGCGTGTAGTCTCGGCGGTCTTTCGGATATTATAAACAGCATAAACATTTTCATAATCCGTACGTGTTCCGGGGCCCTGGGTTTCGGGGGCCATATGCTTAGCGGCATAATTAATTCGCAAACATGCAAATAGTGTCGCTGTCCACAGAGGTGGCTCCCGCACACGAGAGCGAGACCCCTTGTATATCGCATACTTTATGGCGCTGTTGAAGGTCGATAATTGTCGGCTCCGCTTCGACTCCTCCCCAGCACGGTACGTGCCGCTGCCGCTCGAATCTCGGCCGGCGACAAGATGCCATTGCTAGGCAACGCAGATTTCAACCCCTTTAGGGGAAAGCCGTGATCACGGAAGGACGGTCGCCTCTCGTAAAGAACGGACTTTTATGGCATCTCTTGAGTTGGAGAGCCGGTTTGTCGGTTTGTCTCCGTATTCAGCGAGCGATTATCGGCACCCCTTTTCTGCCTGCAAAACGATAGTAAATATTTGCTTCTCCAAATCGATAGAAAGGGCGCCGGAACCAGCCGCAATCAAGATCCGTTTCGATCCGTTGCATAAAAGGCGTTCGTTCATTTCCTTGAAGCACCTCCGCTCGGAAGGTGCCGTCTGTTGATTTGTTGTGCTGATTAAATTTCATTCGCCTTTTAGATACCTTTCCCGACGAGTGCGGCGTTGCTAATACCCCATAAACAACTTATCAAGTGGCATCTAGAGCAGATGGCTGTGTGCCCAACAGGAGAATCGGTCGTTTACCGAAAGTTTTCCCCACGAATGCAATGTGTCGGCGTTCTCCTGCTGCTGCTGCTGTCCCTGTTGTTGTCCTAGCTCCTAGAAGCCACGCCGAGGACGGACCTGGATAAATCAACTCAATCAAACCGTCAACTTTGGCCTGGCTCCCTCGGGTGTAGCAAAAGTTGGCGCTCGATTTGGGTGTAACAACGCGCTTGCACTTGCAGCGAACTAATTTCCCTCCTGCTCCTTCCTTTTCCTGCCGCACATTACACAGCGAAGCGGCAGCGGCGATAAGTGCTTGTGCTTTTAGGAACTTTCTGGCCCGGAGCGCTTCCGACCGGGCGGCACATCAATCTTCAAAGCAACCGCCCGATGAACGGATGCTTACCAGGCGCATCGAATGAGCCATCCGTCCACTGAGTGAAGGTCATCGATGGCATGTCCGATGCTTGGCCGCTCGCTAATAAATCCATCATCGTCCAGCAGACTAACGATGCACAATCGCTTCAACGGCACGGCAGCACGCTGTCCTGTATGGGCCGGTGGGAGTTCCTGGCGCGATATGCACAAACACACACACACATTTCAGCTCGTACGAACTTGAAACAGTGAGTTGGGATGTTGGAGCAGGGATTCTCGAAGGATGTGACGGATATTGACGTAGATTTATTGCCGCACCAGCCAGAACTTTGCCGACTTCTGGACGCCTGGAATGCAACTCCACCACGGTAGTTATAATATGCGAATGAAATTATCACTGCTTATAGTTTGGACGAGCAAAAGCTTAATTTTTGTGACTCACTTCCGTGACTTCATTTGAACAAACGTTGCGAAACCTTGAAAGTTGTTTACGCATTGGGTAGATTCCAGATCTAAGGTTTGGGAAATGCAAAACAAGACACTGGGAATTGATTGACGGCTGAACAAATATTTTGAATGTTAGATAACGGTGCGTACCAGACGCTTGTAATGTTGCTCACCGCTGAAACTTGTTGGACGTGTTTTAATGGTGGATATTTCATAACATAGAGCAACACTATGCTGGCGTTCCTCTTACTATCTTATAAGTTGTACGAAAAACATGGAAAACTTCTAGTACACATGCAAACTTTGCTTACCATAGCCCGTGGGGTGCCCGGGTTGGGTTGTCACAGCAAGCGTCCGTTTATCTGTCGGCGTCCTCCAGAGGCTGAACGTCCATCACCAATCCGGCCACCGAGGGAAACTGCCTCCAAGAACGGCGGGAAGGCTGGTGCTGGTAGGTTGGGTGCGGTAGTTGACGTGACGGAAGCAGAGGAAGCAATACGGCCCCCCGGAACCGCCGGGCCGGATTAAACGTTCGCCGTGTTCGGTGCACTGAGACGCGAGCTTCTCGGTTCGATCTGCAATGATTTGTGGTACAATTCGTCGTCGTCCAGCAGCAACGATGTATCCAGGAGGTAGGATGTAACTTTCGGTATGTGATCGATTTTGTACGGCGTCTGTTGGAAGTGGCGTATCTCGCGTATCACGTGAGCAATCTGAAATTAAATCACGAGAGCCGGTCGCCGGAGCGTTCGATCAGTCGGCGCCGTCCACCAGGCGGCCAGCCCACGCTCCGCTCCCCCCACTTACCATACGCATTTTGGAGAAGTTCAGCAGTCCATCCGGTGTAAAGTCGGGCGTGCCCTCCTCGATGAAGGACAGGTCGGTCAGATACATGCCCAGGTACGGAATGCAGGGTGGATCGCAACGGTGCAGGGCCTCGCGCATCACACGAAACCTCCCGTCCGAGCACACCACGGCCTGCAGTTTAGTGATTGTCGATTTGATCTGGAGTGGGCGGTGGGCGTGCGGTGGGAAGAGACGGCAAACAGACCGTACGATTAGCAACGGCACGGTCGGTCCGCATCAGATGCACGGTCCGGAATGTGCCATGGTAAATACGGGTTTTCGCAAACAATGAGACAGTTTTCGTGACAGATTTTCCACAAAGTGGCCGTAAAATCAAATACACCCATCGGAACCAAAGTCGCCCACTTTAGACCGGCGGAGCCATTCTGCATGTCCGAACGTACAACGGCTTCGCACCAGGGCCCGTGCCAGTAGGTGGCATCTTCTTGCGGACGGTTTCGCGCCCGGGAAGTACAATCGAAAGTGGGGGGGAAAATAAAACTCACCCATCATTTCATTACCGCCGCGTGCAACGAGTTTCGTTTGCAAATGAATTGAGCAAATAGGTAAGTTCCGGTCGGGAGTATTTGTTTTTATGACCGCAGAGAATGCGCCGGACGCGAAACGCCAGGATATCGGATGCTGCCTGCACAACCACACGCCTTTCCAGAGCATGTGCCGCAGGAGAAAGCCGTGCGAAAGAACCCGCGTGGATCGTAAACCGGGAGTACGAAACCGGGTTGCGCGGTGGTGATTTTATTGGCCACTTGGATGAACTTTTTGCTGACCTCCTTTCACCCGACCCCCCATCGCACCTCCCACCCCGGGACACGGGAACATTTTCGGGGCGGAAGCGATGCCGATTTTGCGTCGTTCCTGCGCTTCCGTGCGCTGTCGGCCGTGTGCACTAAAGTTCATCATAATAAAAACAAATAGAATAACCGGTGGCGCGAAACAATACGACCGGCAGCAACCGGGTCGCTGCTGTAAGGCCGGAGAAATTCTGGAGCTGGGCCAATTCTTATCATTGTTGTGGCAGACAGCAAAACAAACAACAACAACAAAAAAGACTCCTAGTCGCAGTGGAAGCTGAACTTACGAGCGTCCAGCCCAATGAAATAAGAAGTAATACTCATTGTTTCGCATTTCAAGCGACCCCGTTTGGCCGCCCGTTGGGGGGAGAGAGGTCGGAACGGGCGAATGAACCTCCCAGTGCAACTGGTACTCCAGCCGTGCCAGGTCGAATTTGTTGTCATTGGAAGATAATAAATTACAATTCGCAAAAGTTTCCCCAAGCCGGCTTTTTGTGTGGTGTGTACTTTCCCGGACAGGAAAATGGAATTTTCACGCTTTGTTGGATGATAATTCCACACACAGACACGCGCGCGCTTTGTATGAGCTATTAAACCCCATTCAAAGCAATCCGCAAAGCTTTTTCACTTCACTGCTGTTGTACGGGATTAGACAACCGAATTTACAAAGCAATCTAACTTCCTCTCCGGTGGGTAAATAATTCGTATGTGTCCCGGTTGCGGCATGTTCCACGAAAGTCTTCATCACATGTTCCCTGGTGCCTTCCTGGTGTTTCATTCACCCCACGGTGTGACGGTCGGTGGCCGATTTTGTTTCCTTAATTTTTAATGGAAAGTCAACTTATTCTTTCCTATCCGAAGAAACACGCTTTACATGTTGCCCCGGAACACTCCGGCAGACCCACGCACACAAACACACGCTCGGATGGTGGGGAAAACCAACGTGAAATCCCTCCGGGGAGCAGACGGCAGCGCCACGGTCGTGGTGTTGTGCTTACGCTAATTGAAATAACGACAATGTAATTCTACAGCGTCAGGAAAAACAGTTTCACATGTAAACAAACACATGTACGCGTGCCCAACCCAACCCAACTCCGGCGCCCTCCCGAGCATTCACCTGTGCTCACCACCGTCTTGTTCTCCATCCAGCGCGCCCGGTCTCGGTGAATGTATTCCACCGAGAAAATGGCAAACACCGCTCAGCAATGAGATGAGTTGCGCGTGTGTGGGCATGTCCTCCACTCCGGGGAAGCGATGCTGCCACGGTGGCATTGTAGCAAAGAAAGCTTTTCCGCCAGCACCGCTTCTCGGGGGTGCGTGAGAGTTGGAAAGTTGTTTCGCCGTTGTCCCAAACCGCACGGCTCCACGCCCGACACGCCCAAACAGCAACGCTCAACAACGTTGATGGAACACCAGAAAAATGATGATATACGCTAGAAAAATTGCGGAGACGGAATGTGTGAACAGATGTTTCCCGGAGCGCGGCGTGCGGCGTGCTGGAGTTGTTGATTTGTTTTACGAAAGTGCTCGTACATACTTGGTTCCGCACGCGCTCCCATCCCGGGTGGGTTAACAGTGACACACCGATTACTCCGGTCGGTTTCCAGCTCTTGCTGAAGGCATGTGTGCGGCTGTGTGCGGTGAGGATTAGCGATATCCGTGTCCGCTTTGCGCTCCCGTGGCCACGTCGCAAATTGCGGTAGCGGATAATTTTAATCCACGCAGCATGCTTCTGCACGGAGCAACTTGTTCCGTGGAACGTTGCTTTGGAACTTTCACAAGAAACTCATCGTGCAACGGAGAGGCCACTTACTGTTCTAGGTACTTTATCCCAGGTCTTCTTCAGTCGATACACAGCCGCGTTCGTGAAGGCAGCACAGATCTGCAGCACCCCGTTGAAGTTGTGCAAACAGCGACAAATGTCCGCCACTGCTGTCCACTTTTCGATGGCCGCTACCCGCGCCGCCATGTTGCTCCTGTTTGTGTGTGTGTGTGTGTGTGTGTTTGGTGCACATGCGAAAGAGACGAGCGTTGCCATTGTTACAAACCGTGGGAAAGCACTTCACTCCACGCTGCTGGGGCTCCTCTGGCGTTCGTACCTTGACACAATTTCCGAGCAAACTAACCGTGAGCCGTCGTTGAACCGTTTCGTCATAAGAATGATATGCTCCGCGCGCGACTTTTTGTCCGACTTCATCCAGGCCTGACCGAGGAACTCTCTGCGTGGAGGGAGAAACAAAAACGGGGGCGCTAATTAGCCAACTGTGGGGCAGATGCGCCCCGGACCGCCCCCCGGTTACGTACTCGCTCCGTATGGCCAGGAATATCTGGTGATCCAAGTAGGTCATCTGTTCCGCGATCTCCAGCGCCGACAGCGTCTCGATGCTCTCCTTGCTCGGCGTCTTGTGGGAAGGGAACGTGCGGAAATAGAGAGCCTGGCGGCAATAGAGCTCCAGTTCCGTGGCTTACCTGTGGCGGCGTCAGCAGTATCTCGAGCTGTTGCTTCCCGCTGTCGATGTCGTCGCGGCAGAGCAGTCGCAGCAGCTGGGATGCAGCTCGGTGCTCAGTGGGCAATAGGTTCGGACTGCAGGTGATGTCGTCCAGGAAGGCTATCGTCTGACTGCGCAGAGCTGCATCCTGCTCGAAGTCCTGGAAGTGCTTCGACACCCAGTGTCGCAGCACGTTCAGCACCCGCATGGTGGCCGGCGAGCTGACGACGGATTCCTTTCGGTTCCTAGCTTCCACCTCGGGGGGCTCGTCCCGGGGGTTGCTGGAAGCTGAGGTAGCGATCGCGAATGCCGCCGCTGCCGTCGATGTGCTACTCCTGTGGGCGTGGGTGGGCGTGGGTGGAAAGTGTCGCGGGGACGGAGCGGCCGCACACGAGTGCGTCGCATCGCGTGAGGCGAGGTGATGCGTGGCGCAGGTTTAGGTGAGAGTTTAGTGTTTTGTTTTAGTTTTTTTTAGATCCCGACGTGTGGCATACGTGTTCACAGAGCAATATATGGTGCAAGAAAGATAGTGATGATGATGGTGGTGGTGGTGAGCTCGTGAAATGAGAATAGTTTGTAAAGCCCTTGACACGGGGTATGGATATAGCAGGTTAGCAGGGTAGCAGGGAGACCTTCAGACAACAGGGCGGAAAGATTGGAAGCTTTGCCTTCGAAGCGACAGGACGGTATGGGAGTGGAATTTTCCACAAAAAGCTTCCCAGACTTCCAAGACGGTCCACCGATCGTACCAGGAAGCACCGAGCGACCTATTAAAGCGATATTCTCGCGTTCCGACGCACTTTCTCCGAGTGCTGCTCTCCCCTCCCGGGGGGAAATGCGAAAGGTTGATTTATTCTCACAGGTGATTACGCGCGCGAAACAACCAACACCGCATCAAGGCGCGAACGGCCGGATATAAATCATTCTCTCGCCCCGGCCAGATAAGATTGTCGTCGTCGACACCGCCGCACGCACCTGCTTCATTACTATTCGCGGCAGAGGCAGGGGAGATTGCGTGGAAATTGCTTTCCGTCTCCTGCCGCGCATTGTTGCTGCAGGGAAAAGCTTGTAAATAAAACATCTCCCGGCCGAGCTTGTTATGACACCGCGAACCGCAACATTCTTGCCGAAGGTTCGCCCCGAAAGCGACTCGTCGCGCCTTGAGACACATGCATTATTTATCTCCTCCGTAAGCCCCAACGTCACCGCCTACACCTTACAGGCCGCGACCCAGTTCGCCACGCTAACCTGTGGCGAAATCCAGGGCATGAAAGTTGACTCTTTTCCGTTCAATTAGTGTCTCGATTATATATTAATTGCCAAATCTGCCCGTACAGTTTTCAATTTCGAGCTGTAAATTACCCGATCAGCCAACTGATTAACATGAAAGTCTAATCTACACAAACAGTGTTCCACCCTCGTCGCTGTGCATTAGAAGCTCGTTAATTGGACTGATCGAACCATAGCATCAAAGTGTTGTGGATACTCGACGGTCCGCAACTGCTGAGTGGCGTTTGAAGGGCACAAACACTCCACAACAAACAACGCTAGCGTGCGCAATTCCAGTTCCGCAATATCTCTCCCCTTCGGAGTGCTTCAGCTGAAAGCAACCGATCCCGCAATCGAACCGCTCAATCCACGAGCACTCCCGGGTTTAATAATGGCAAAACGCGCAGTGGTGCACCATTGACTTACCAGAGCGGGTCCGGTCCCATGCTGTGGGCGCATAAATATGCAACCCAAACGAACCGTGCAAAATTTATCCAACATGGATAAGGGGACGCCAATACCACGCACAAAAAAAGCCCGAACCCGAACGCGATAGTGGTGCAGCATCCGGGAGCGGACCAGCGCCAGGTTATTATTCCCCGGTTTCAATTGGGCGTCATCAATTTCATCGTTTGGAAAATTGATAATAAAACCGAACCCATTCAAAGTCACCGGAGTATAGGGGAGTGCACGTACCGATAGATTTTTTTTTGTTACCGGTCGGTTCGTTGGAAACCCCCGGTGTGGGAAGGTAGAGAGGTCACAAAAACGGGGCACCACGGCATTATGAAGATGATGTTGATTATTGGCACACCGGGTTCGGGAACGAATTTTCCCAGCAGCAGCAGCAGCAGCAGGGGCAAATCCGTTCATAAAATCCGAATCACGAGAATGAAAGAATGCGTGTAGTTTGTGTGGGTGTGTGTGTGTTGAGGGATGAGATGAATCGGAATCCAGCGATCCGCCGATGGTAGGTGTTCCCATTGCGGTTCCAGCCAGGTGAAAAAACGATAAGACGCGAATTCGTGCCGTTCCGGGGGTTTCCGGTGAACGTTTTATGGCATCCGAAATACGACCGGGCACGACATGTGTATGTGTGTGTGTGTTGGGGTATTACATATTAGTGTGGGTCATTTGGGGGTTTGTTACGAATGAGTTATCACCGTCATCGGCCACCAACAAGGAAGAAGGACGAACGAACGGACGAACCCGTCAGCAGATAGCCGGAGTTAGTAGGTAGCGCGTATAGATTTTGTTTGTGTGTGTACGTATTTCCATTTCGGCGGTACCGACAATAAAAAACCCCCACCACATTCCAGATGGTTCGAGGGCAGAGACGGGTCGTGGACACAAATCCGCAGGAATTTCGCAGGAAGGGATGGACGAATTTAGGTCCAGGTCCAGGCGGCCATCAAAACGAGCGGCGGACGGCCATTGTCGAAAAGGTATTTTAATACCATGTCCACCATGATGGAATGGACACATTCGGCCCGGGTCAAAACGAGATGGAGGCAGTGTGTCCACGATATTTTTCACATATCGTCGCATGAAAAGCACGAGAGCAGCGTACAATAATCGACCCATTCCGCGCGCGCACAGGTGGATGATTTTTGGGGCCATCGTTATTTTCACGTGTTGAATCAACGTTCATAACAACGGTGACGATCGGGAAAGGTAGTTACAGTTTTTTGGACCGTTTTTTTTTGTTTTGTAGTTCGTTTGTGCGGATTGCATTTTTGCCGCATTTGCAGCGAGCAGGGACATGGTTTAATGTCCAATGCAAGCGCCGGGTAGCCGCACAAAAGCAACCCCCAACAAACCCCCGACGATGTAATCGATTGGGTTTTTTGTTTCATTTTCATGTTTGTGCAGGGGTAAACAACATCGGGCCAAATACAAACACGGACGCGGTTTTTTGCAATGAAAGCGTCGTATTTTTATGAAGAAATGAAGCAAAAAAAAAACAAAAATGGAGTCGTATGCACGAACGCAAACGAAGCGAAAACGTGCCGAATAGCGTTTGAATTCGAATTCGCGCGCGTATATTGAGGATCGATTTTAGTAAGTGAAAATCGTACCTCCCAGCGTGTTTGAAAGGGTGGAAAGAGAGAGGTGATGTCGATAAAAGCAGCGGAGCGGTATTTGTAGGAATAGATAGCAACGGCAGCAGCAGCAGCGGGTTCAATAAAAATGAATTTGAGTGTTTTCATCACATGCACGAGCGGTGAGGCGAAGTTTTCCCGATAATTGCGCAGGATGTGTGCAGGTTCGATTTCGTGGGGTGAATGTTGCACACGTTCGCACAATGGTTGGCGAGAGGATTTGTTTTAGCAAAAAGCATTCGGGTGGGAAACATTGGCAATGCACGGAAAAGTCAATGCCATTTCAAGTCATTTTGGGCGATACCATCAGAAGGTAGTTCACAAACAAAGCGCAACAATGAGAGGTTTTTGCAGCCGGATGAACAACGGGAAAACACGATCAAAATGTAGATTACGTTGCAATAGTTGCCATGGAAGCGTCGCGTGAGAGAGGGGGGACCCAAAGGAAAGCAGGGATAAACGGACCGTGCACGGTTCACACACCACGATCAATCAAACCAGCCAGAGCCAGTTTCAGCCAACATTTGGACGGACAAACGCACACGGCCGTCAAACAGGCAATCGACGACAGACAGACAGACAGACAGACAGACAGCCAGCCAGCCAGCGAGACACAAACAGACAGCACAGGCAGGACAGACAGGACACAGCCAGACAGCCAGAGAGAGAGAGAGAGAGAGGGAGTACAGATAGACAGATAGATAGATGGGTGCGCGTTAAGACAGAAACGATCCCGGGCGAACAAAAGTTTCGCCCCAAACACGGTTAAGACAACGGCGTGTTCCACGGGAGAAGGGGGTGATGTGGGTGGGTGGGTGGGGAGGGTGGCGGAGGGAGGTAGGAAAATAAAAGTACAGTCCATCCCACGATTTAGTTTGTCACAAGGAGCAACAAGAGATCAACCGGAAGATTGATGGACCACGTGTTTGAGAGAGAGAGAGAGACAGAGAGAGTGTGTTTGGGCAGCGTTTGCAAAGCGTGAGGATTTGTGCAAATGTAGCGTGGAGTGATAGATTGGGAAGTGATAAGAGTGTTATTGGAGCAAATTTATATCGAGCCAGGATGAAAGAGAGATAACGCCCCAGAAGCGCGGTGGCGTGACCAGATGAGTTTCGGGAGCGTTTTTGTTTTACGGTTTATGCGTCCGTTAAGGCGGTTCGTTTATGAAGGCAACATGTGGCATATTTAGGATATTTGTTTCGTGTTTTCGTTCGTTCGTTCGTTTGTTTGTTTGTTTGGTAGCAGGTTGATTTTGTCCACATGTTGTTTCATTCGTTGATGATGATCGTTGGATGGGATTTGATGAGTCGATGTTTGTTGTTTGCAGGACCACGATGGAGTTTATTTTATAGCGCACGATTGATTTTTTTTTGTTTTGTTTTGTTATACAGTCGTTACAGAATGCACACAAGAACAGACGTAAATATAAACATCCAGTAACACGATCACACACGGTATCAGAGAGCAAGTGAGAGCAATACATTCATATATATATAGAGAGAGAGAGAGATAAAGAGAAGAGAGTAAGAAATAGAAAGAGAGAAACAGAGTATAAGAAAACAAGAAACAACGAGTAAGTAACAATTAACTCAAAGGATAAACATTGCATATAAATACACACACGAGAGTTATGCTAATCATTGGGGTTTGCATTGTATTTATTCAAGTTCGGATGAGTACACGAGCTGCAGATGAACGAGGTAAATCAACAAGATATCAAATACAAAGACAGCTAGCGAGAGAGCAATAGAGCAAGAAACCCGACAGAAGGAAGAACAATAAGAGGAATGCTGCGTTCGATGCGAACAAAGACTGAGCTATGGGTTTCCTCTGGAGCATCATTACCATACGCCAATCTGTTCACCTGATCTGTAACTGTGCGCAGGGATTAATTGGAACATCCTATCAAGCATTTCGCCGGAATTGAGATTCTTTCCGTGAATGCGGTTGCTACAAAGGAACGGAACTTTTCGCATGTAAATTCTTTCCATTCTTCCAATGCCAATAGCGAGCACATTCGAATACGACGCTCCCGTTGGAACCGTACAAGTGCGCCTGCCTCTGCGTGCGCCCGCTCGTATGCTTTTCCGACAAGCGAGGCAGCAGCAACGAGCCATAATTTGTAGCTCCCTCCCCGTTACGGCTAAACAGTAACGGAAGTTCATACATCACCCTTGGAAATACATTAGCTCTAAATCTTCATCAATCTCCGATAGTGTGTCCGCTCTTCCGGTGCCCTCGGCCCTTGTGGCCCGCTGAGTGGCTGGCGCCTTCCTTTTGCACTTGCCCTTGTTTTCACTCTCACTGACTGGGGCCTCTGACTGGCAGGCAACCCTTGCCGGGCGAAATTCCGGCACACTCTACCGCACGCCGCGCCACGCCGTGATTGGCCCTCTTTAAGGCGGGCATCACCAGAACCTACGGTACGCCTCATCGCCATACGTGGAGCCGATGCCCAGAACGACTGTGTTTCGATGGGAAACAAGATTTATGTAGCAAAATACGTTTTCATCGTTCCAATTGCTATAAATCTTCTGCCAAAACGATGGCCACCAGCCAGCCAGCCAGCCAACCAGCGTTCCCTCCGCCGCGGTCCGTTGTGCGTGCACTCGTTTGCGGTAAACCATAAGGCTTACGTAGAGCGGAACCTCGTAACTACCAAGGCGTTATGCGCGGAGGAGCGATGGCAGGGACGAAACGACCGACCGGCAGAAAACTAGCAGCAACTAGCGAAAGAAAACTCACGCTTCTTCCGCTGCACTTGGCGCGCGTTCGACGGAGGTGCTCTGGGAGGAGAACACAAGCATTATCCTTTTATCGCTCGGGCTTGAATTCTTTCTCCACTCCAACGGTCGGGCTTTCTTTTCGTTTCGTGAGCGCGCACGGCACGGCGCAGAGATTTGAGGACTGGAATAAACTGTACAACTGTCGACTGTGTCTTAACGGGACAGTGGAGCACGTCTGGGGCACCTTGCAGCGATGGTAACGAGAAGTCGCATAAAAGCAAACAAATCGTATGGCAATAAAAGTATATTTCTCCTCCCAACCGATACTGATTTCCACGCCACTTTTCCCGAGACAGCACCGGAGATCGCTTCCTTCATCTTCCCAGTCGTTTTGAGATTTATCTCGTCAGCGTTAGTTTATGGTTTGCGTTATTCCCCACTTTATTATGCTCTGTTTGCGTGCCCCCGGCGTGGAGGAACACAGCAGGATCGCTACCGGGTTCCCTGCTGAGATTATTAAGAACTATTGAAAGGAAATGAAGCGTCCGCTACGCTGCAGCGAAACGTGATACTGAGTTCCGATTACAGGAGTTGTTTTTGTTGCACATTCCGTTCGCTCTTGGCGCTTCCAACGATACAATGGAAGAAGAAATCCCGTCATACGTCCCGTCTAGATATGAGATATGGGGAAAAATTACATTTTAAACGAAGCGCTTGTGTGTTTTCCAAGCGTTATGGACCCTCTTCGGTAAGATGAGTTGAAGATATAGACAAATAAATCTCTTTCGATGGCATTTAGTACGAAAAAAGGTTCGTTTTTTTACGCCCATGTGCATTGGTAATGATTTTGCAAAAGACAAAGACCATTACCATTTGCCGAGGAATAAATTTATAATCAAAGCGCTCGATTGAATCTAGCCTCATGCGCTCGAGTACGGGGCGAAAAGTCGGGCGACGGCTTCGTCCTGAGCAAGAAATCCACTTAGGTAAATATTTCCCAGAAGACATCAACTAAATTCACCACCAACCAGCTACGCGAGCGGGCAAAAGTCCTTTTCTGCAACGGCTCGATATTTTTTTTGCTCCCTGCTCCGTCTCGAACAACTCTTGTCCCAGCGGCTTTGGCTCGATCTGTTGGGGTCGCCGTTCGGCTCATGGCATGGCATGTTCAACATCGTCGTGCGGATAAGAAGCAATAAATCATAAATTGTCGGAAACAGGACTACGTAAACAATGTTCACACAACAAGCACACACACACATACACGCATGGTCGAGAACGGATACAACGGTGCGGAATACATCGTCGCTCTCGCTGTACCGTCGCAAAGGATCGCATTTCCCGGCCGTTCAGTGAGCTGTTGCTGCTGTTGGCAGTCGTTTTTGCTGACGGTTGCTGATCCTCTAGCTCAGCTAGTTCGCTTCTTTAGGCCGAAGAAAACTCAACTCCCTCACGACACGTTCTCGTGCGATACACAAAACACATCCAAGAGCATGTGTTTGCATATACGGCACTCGTGCGTCGTCGTAATCCTGGAACAGCGTTTTTTCCAGCTCCTAGCAGCAAACTAGCACTGTTCTACTGGCGTTTGCTTATGTGAAAACATGTCAGCTACGATTGTCTTCTCACTTTAGAATTTAATACAGCTCGCAAAAGGAAAAGGATTGGCGAACCGTGTACAGATGCTGCTACTTCGACATGTTCTGTAGCTCCATTCGACTGTCGGCTCGTAATATCCCACAGGGGTGGGGGCGCTAGTCAGGCACGTGCGAGAGACATCCGTACTGACATATTTCAAGATTAAATTCTGTGTACTTTTGCCACAGAGCAGGCGGCATGCATTGTCATGCCGTGATTAGTAACGTTGACCTTAATCCGATTCTCACTGTGGATAAAAGACATTGGCCGTTCCGTTTCCTCAGATACATCGGATGTCAAGAATTGATTAATCCTCAGTTCTGTTCAGGGGGAACATTTAAATTCACAAAAATTGGCATCGTTCGCCATCGATAAAAGATGGTTCCAATCACTTAAAACCAGTTACTTCACCGCAGCGAACCAATCTCGTGTGCCTCCCATCGTTACGAACCCTTTTTATTTATGATTTTAATGGGAAAAACTGTACTTCAGGTCGAAAGCTCCGTTAAAAGTACCCAAGTATTCAAAGGGAAACAAACTCAAAGTAGGGAGCAAAGTAGCTTAGTTCCGTAACTCAACACTGCCTGGTTTTTATGTCAATACGAACGGGCGCTATTGAACAAGCAATTAAAGGAAAGCAAAAGGGTTCGTTTCGCACAGTTGGGTTGGGACGAGCAACACGGCAACACGAAACGGATCGTTGTAAGAAACGGTGTAATTAAGCTGTTAAAAGAATTTATCGGTCCCGGACCAACCCCTTCCGGGGGCTCTATCCAAACAAGAAGAAGTGAAACTCGTTTCATGCCCTCCACGATGGAGCATATTTTGAATTACTTGTTTTTTTTTTTTAACCTCATAGCTCAATCTTTGAACGTACAGCGAACGCAGTCTTCGGCATTTCTATTCACACGCGCCACGACTTATTGCAAAATAAAAAAGGAAATGAAAACGATGGAGTTAGCCATAAGTCACACTGGCAACGAAATTAAACATTCCAACACCGGGTTACGGAGAACATAAATCGACAAAGATCGAGAACCGCAAAATAAGGCTCCCAAGACTTCGGTCGACGAAACGAGGAACGTCCAGAGGAAGAGTAGGGTTGATATGAAAGTTGATTGCAAAAAGGGCAACATTTCGCATAGGAAAAACAAACAGCTCAACAGAAAACGGATCAGCCCGAAACAGTTGGAAGAAGAGCGAAAACATCTTGATCGAATTGTACATCGCGATAGAAACAGAAACAAACTCGAAACAGTCCAACACAGCGATATGCAAAAATGAAACAAAACAAAACGAAAAAACGGGGAACTCTTATCCTCGCCACATGATAATGATCATGCGGTTGATGAAACGGAACGAAAGAAATGGCGGAGCCTTCGTTAAGAAAACCGCTTAAGAAGTCCTGCAAACGGGGGGGGGGGGGCTCTTGCAGCTGCGAGGACGCAAATTCGTGCAAAAACGCAAAATGTGGGAGGGCGGGCTGGGAAGGCTTGGGGGTGGTTGAGGGGGCCGTGAGGAGCGACTGCGTTTACCTGCGTTGCGACTGGCGGTAGGAAGTGATTACTACGCCTACTTTGCTGGAGCAGTGAGGAACGTGATCGTGCTGCATGGAAGCTCGGGACGAAATGGTGTTCAGCGATACACCACCAAGCGATCCACGGGGTGTGGTGAAGATCGACGTGGCCATGTCGTCGTCGCTTTCGGAAAATCGGCGCGTGCTGAGAACGAACGGTGAAGAGAAATTGATAGAGAGAAAGGGATGAAGAGAAGAAAAAAGAAAACCGTGGAAAGGGAGTGTGTCAGATGCGTGTACGTGTGTGATGTGCGTGAAGGTGTAAGGTGCATCGGCAGCTATGCCTGTTTCCGGAAGTAGGTTTTGCTTTGGGATGGGTTCTAAGCGGCAGTAAAGGGGCTATTAGTTTCAGCACGCTTGGGGATGTATTGTACATAATTTTCTTGTAATAGTCTGTGCATCTATGTAATGTTGGTCATACTTTCTAGAGGGGATACGAGCATAATATTATTGCACTAATAAAAACTATGGTAAATATATACAGATCCGTCTTAAGATGAATAGGGAGGAATAGGATTACAGCAACACAACGACAGTTGGTTCTTCCAAAGTTGAAAACTGCCTTCAAGCTTACATTTATTTACAAATCTCGTAACATTCAGCAAGAGCAAATTCTCTCCCGCGCACGAAACACTCCCGGGGGAGCGAACATCGACAGATTGGATAAAAACGTCAGCATTTACAAATGATAACACGGGTACTAATTGCACACAAATCACTCGCATAACATGGATTCGCTAACAGACCTCCCGCTGGCGATGAAATGTGGTAACAGAACAAACGTTTTAAAACGATGTCAAAAGCAGACGTATCTACGACACATTAGCATTTGCTGGCCACAACTGCCATCGGGGTGAAAACTTCAAACTACGCCGGGGCCAAACGTCACAGGATCATTCACATACACGGCGCGAAATGATGCCTCCCAGGACGGATACGTGCGATATGTGCCAGAGGCCCCCGTTGAGACATTGGGCCTGTTCTCTACTTTACTCATAAATTAGTGCACAATTAATCACCACCCCCCAACCCACCGTACGTACTGCCGGCGTCGGTAACGATGCTGGGCGATAATCTTTCACCCCACGTTCCGCTGCTGGAAAAGTAGTAGAATGGTCGCATGCGGGCGAGGAACGGCCAGCGCGTGGAGTGATGATTTATCCGGCGAAATAATTGTACGATGGATGGGCACTTCTAAACCACTCGCTGTGGGTGCAGACGCGCACCATCGCTCCCGGTGAATGTAATTGCAGAAAAGACACGGACCACTGAAACGTCTGACGAGTACACATAGGCTGAGCATACGGAAACACACCGAACACCGAAAGGAAATGCGGAGTACAGAGCGGGATAGAGCCGGAATGCGATAGAGTATCATACGTTGTGGTCAACGTGTCAGCCTGACAGCTGCTCCGGAGCGGAGCACCTGCGAAGTTCCTTCCACACAGCGGATGATAAGGTACCATACATACCTGGATGTATCACGATCCCGCTGGGGTGTTCCAAATAGACTCTTGCGCTGTCGTTCCGGTGTCTTTGGAGCAGAGAACTTCCTCGTCGTCAACCGCGGGCTGCTGCTGGTCTTTTCGCTCTGTGGTACGTAGGATAAATGTGTAAAAAAAATAATTCAATGCAAACAAATGATATGGTAACGTTTTTTTCCACTACGCTCAATACTCTCCTTGTTCGAAATAAGGCTGCAACAATAATGGAATGCTATCGGATCTACCATTGATGAAAATGCAATAGATGGCTCAACATAACTAACGAATTCAATTTGCCCATACCACCTACAGTGACGCGCACAGATTTCGGTGGAAGTGTAACGGAAAGGAACTGTAAAACTGTACAGCCCGCCTCATGCAGCGCGTTACGGTTGAGCCGTAATAGTGGCTTAATGGTAAAGGTCGCCCGAGTGGATGGTGGGCCGGGTGGGCCGTAAAGCCTCCCATTGCCGTGTGAGTGAGTGAATACTAATCCCCGAGCCAACCGGACAACTGGCCCGTACGGACGTACCTTGTTGAAGAGACTGCCGTCCCCGTTGAGCTGCAGGCTGTGCCGGTGTTGACAGAGGGCCGCATGCGGAATGGCGATGTTGTGGCCAACGCTCGGGCGGCGGTCCATCGGTAGCAGATGAGGCGGCGAAATGCTCTTCGTGGACGTGGCCGTTGTCGTCGTCGTTATCGTAACCGTCGTGGTGGTCGTGGTCGTCAGATAAGGTTGAGTTACGATTTTCGGACCCCCGATCTCGAGCCGACCCTGCACGATGGTGGCCTGTTCCGTTTTCGACGGAAGTGATTGCTGCTGCTGTAGCGGCTGGTGCAGCGGGGATGCCCCGTTCGGGGGTTGACCGTTAGAAGGGCTGTAACATGGCGTGGTCGTTACGGTCGGGGGCGTTGGAGGTGTTTTAATTTGTTGCTGCTGATGTTGTGGCGAATGATGCTGCTGTTGCTGTTGCTGTTGCTGCTGATCCAGCGATGGTTGCTGCTGTTTGCCCAACCCGGAGTCCTCCGTTTGGCTTGTGTCCGTCGTGCAAATGGTGGGCGTCGGAGGTGTTGTGGTGGCGTGCGTAGGCAGTTTGTGTGCCTTCGGATTAACACGCTCCGGCAGCGGGCTCGTTGGAGCTTTGCCGTACTTGAACGTTCCCTCCGTCGGTGTGTCGTCTGATTTATCCTGTCCGCCGGAACCGGTCGATCCTACCAGTGTAACGCTGCTCAAATTGGACGGTGAGGAGGGCCCACTCATGGCCGTTTCTGAAAGAAGCACAATGCAACAACACAACACCGAAAGGCTTAGCACGCGGGCGGAAATGAGACTGGATCGAGCCGGAATGTGTAATGCATCATAAACATTGCCTAATCACCTGTTAAAGTATCGGAGCTGCTCGAACCGGGCATCGTCTTCGGTATCACCAGGTACGAGTCGTCCTGCGGCTGCTGGTGCAGCTGGTGCTGAGATTTACTCTGCAAGTGCGCGGTGCCGCCCGTCGGTTCGATTGGTTTTTCCTCCACCACCTTTTCGCTCAGGTGGTGCGCGCTGTGAACTATTACCGGACCCACCTGCTCCGGTATCCAGGACAGGGTTTCCTGTTCCGAGTTCTGGTGATTCTGATAACCCCGTCGGGAGCCTCGAAAGCGCAGACCTGTTGAGTCACCGCTCATGGAGCGATCTCGGTCCGCGCCTTCCGAGCAGTAGCCTGCGGGATTGGAAAGCGACACCATTCGGTTGTGTTAGTACAATACATCATGCATGCAATAATTAGCTAAATTGAGTACCGGAAACGGAGCTCGCTCCCGAAGTACGCCGAGGTGAAGCACGGCCGTCCTGGTACGGTAGCTCCAGGAAATCTGTTTGGTGCTCGCAATCACACGACGGCTCCACTGGGGGGTCGTAAAATACGCTTTTCAGTGCATTCAGCACCGTTTCGCCGTCGGTAAACACGCGATACGTTAGAAGAAATGTGTTCAGAAAGTCTATCGACAGGAACCGCAGGTCTGTGAGACGCTGCAGCAGACGCTCCGGTGTGGCGTAGCGCACCTGCGGCAGCTTGCACGAGTTCAGCGTTCGCGAGAAGCGTATGTCGACGTCGTCTTTAAACAGCCGCGGATCGGCTCGCAACGCCTGGTGGCCTGCAAGAAGAGACGCTTCAGAGTTCATCCGACCGGCCGGGTGGGGCGGAGAGGGTGACATGAAACATGCAGTACGAAAACAGAAGAACACAACAACGCAAGAACATCCAGTTTCCATCGAGGACAAGTCACATACAGTGCGCAGGAGAAAGAGAGAAATAGAGAAAGACCGGATCAGGATATCAGCAGGACGCGGATAAACAACGGATATCATCGCACTGGTACTGCACTACATTCAACATTCAACAACACGACTGTAGGTCCGGTCCGGAAACCCGCTGCTTACCTCCCGAAGAGCCGCCGATGCCCGGCGAAAGCAGCGAGTGCATGTGGATGTTGTCCAAACACTGCGAGATGTCGCTTATCCATGCCTCCTTGTCCTGGATGGTTGGGGCAACCAGGTGAATTCCGTGCCGCGCACCGGACTTGGACTCTACAAATATCTTGAAATCCCTGTTGCCCGCATTAACTGACTCCGTCACGCTCAGCGTACTCCCGCGGGTCGAGGCGGAGCAAACGGAAGCATCCTCGTCGTCGTGCTGCACCTCACTCGGATCCTCGACGAGCGTCGCATCGGCCAACGGAATTTTCCCAACATCTGGCAGTAGGTGCAGCCGGCCACCCGATGTCCTTAAATTAAAGCGAACAAAAGGATGGATATTGTAGCATCTTTTTTTCTATCTGGCCTGGAACTGCTTCCGCATCTTAAAAGCTCCCATAGACCGTGTCCTGAAAAGGGCTCTCTGAAAGCTTGCACCTACATCTTGGTTGGTGAAACATTTCGTGAAAAGTTTCAACACCGGTGAAAGCTCAGTAAAAGCTGCCTACCTGGTTGCTATAATCATGTGGTTCGAGAAGAGGAAGCACTGCCGAACGGCATCACGTTCGCTTTTGAAGGACGCCAGGCGGCTGCGTATTCGTCCTCTACCGGGCGGCACTTGCACCAAGCTTCCTGCGAAAACCAAAATTGACAGCATGAAGCTTACAGCATGCTGTGACGGAGCTTTCGGCGCTGCGCCTTCGAGTCACCCCCGTCGTCTCACCTTGCCGCACAAACACCTGATTGACGTCGAGCAGAATATCACAGCCCTCCACAATCATCCGCTCGACGGCGAGATTCTTGCGCAGGTTCTCCGTCTCGGACACCTCGTCGTGCATCTGGCGCGACAGGTCCTCGAGCTGCTGGCGCGCGTTCTGCAGGCTTTTGCGCTCGACATGGTCGTGCGGCGTGTGCGCCAACAGCTCGTGCAGCGTGATGATGTAGCGCGGGATCTGATGCATCGGGTAGGTGAGGAACGTCTCGAGACTGCGGCCCTGGCAGGCGGGCTTCGCTTCCAGCCGCTTCAGCACGGTGGCGAAGTTGGTGTTGCTCTTGCACTCGGTCAGCACCTGCAGACTGTAATGGTGGTTGCGGACGTACTCCTGGTAGATGCTCAGCATGGGCAGCAGCATGTCGAACAGATCGCCTAGAAATGTATTCGGAAAATTAAAGCTAATTTTATACAACATGGCGAATGGGCAGGCTGGTGGTGGGATGTGAGGCGGGCGCGTAGGGTGGGCCAACAAAAGAGTCAGGTGCGGGTGGTCCAGAACCAGTTGCGCTGGATGGGCACGGGGTAGAAGCAGTCTTACCAAGCACTAGCGTCGGCCACGACTCCAGCCGCGAGGTCAGCCCCTTCAGGAAGATCTGGTGCAGGAACAGCACCGTCTCCGAGTTGAGAAATATCGAGTTGACGTCCTCGTGCGAGCAGGGCGGGCGCTTCGAGCTGGCCGCCATCTTGAACGGGCGCAGGAAGCACGCCACTAGCACCTCCAGCTGCTCCAGGTACTCCTCCTCCGCCTCGACCATGCTGAACACGAGGTGGTTCCGTTTGCGCATGCTCTCCGCGTGCGGCGACCGGATGTACTCCTCGACGATCTGCTTCCAGCGCCGCCGGCACAGCCACCCGCGGAAGAAGCTCTGCACCTTCTTGATCTTGCGCAGCTCGATCGAGTCCTGCACCGAGGCGCACAGCCCCGGCAGCGACCCATGGTCGTCCTGCGCGTCGGCCGGCACGCTGAAGCTGCCCCGTCCGACCGGCGTGGCCGAGTAGCTCGAGCGGGTCTCCTTCCTGAGCACACAAATCTACCAGAAACGCCGCAGGAACCGCAGGAAGTGTCGTGAAAGCGGAATGTCGACACGCGCCAACACCGGAAACGAGCAAAGTCAAAACAATAATTAGTTCTTAAGTGTGTGTGTGTGTGTGTGTGCGTTCCCTCCCTCGGCGCACAGGGAGCACAAACAGTTCTGCCCCAATTCTGCTTCTGCGCCATCGGTGCCTTCCCAGAAACCACCGAATGCTTCCGGAAGAGCTTCCGGGCCGTTGTCGCTGAAGTGTAGTGAAGCGAAAGGCAAGCAAAAACTAAGGACGATTAATAACCTTCCGCTTCGTCCCGGCGGACCGGTGGCAGCGAACACGCACACAAACAACCGGCCCGGCAAGCAACGCCGACAACAGGTCACCCCCACCCCACACCTCCCGGACACTTACCTCGGCGCGGAGCTTGCGTATTTCCGAAGCCAGCTCCTCGCACTGTTGAGTGTACTGCCATTTGGCCGTCTTCTCGCTTTCCACCACCTGCAGCAGATGGACATGCTTCTGCTCGAGTTCCTCCTTCTGAAGCAGCAGTTTGTTGAAGCTGCCGCGGTGTTTATTCAAGAGCACGCGTACGGTGGAGAAGAGACACAAGAGAAAGCGATATGAGCGGAGCTGGGGGGTGGGTGAGGGCGAAAAGTGCACCCAGCGCCAGGGAAGGGGCCTTCAGCGCCGACAAGTGTACTAATTAAAATGCAATCAGTTGGAGAGCGGTTCGGATTCGGGGTTGGCGCTGCTCCGCCTGTTGGCTTCTCGCTTTCTAATGAATATGCATGAGGCCTGTGTGGAGAATTTAAATAAGAAACCTGTCCCAGGCGTGGGAAAATTGGAGTGGGAGCGGCGCGGAGTGGAAAATTTATTGCTCAGTCCTCAATAGCACCAGCAGCACCAGCACAAAAAAGCTCATTAAGCATGTAAAATTATACTACAACTATTGCTTCCTAGGCCGCAACAGGCCGTGGGCGCGCCTGACCGCAACTTACCTTGCCTCTCGTATGGCAATGATCCAGGCGGAGCATTCGGACTCGGTGGCCGCGCGTAACTCGTACTGTCTCTGATTTTCCCGTCGGTAGCAGATAGTGAAGCAATGCTGTGGAAGAAACAATCGATAGCCGAAATAGATTACCCTAAGCGTGCTGCAGTTGGAATCTGCTCCCATACACCACATATGATAAGTCAGGCTAACAGTCTGCAGCTAAAAGAAGAGAAGAATATCCATTCCCAAATTTTCCGTCCGTAATCGGAGCCCCTCGTCTGAGTCTCTTGGGATATCCGATTGTTATTACGAAGCGACGCTTGATTGCAATAATTGAGTTATTCCGATTTCTTTCAACCGAACGCTCGCTTTACTTCGTTAATTTGGCCCCTTTCTTGTGATTGCGTTCAGCGGGGATTGCAGAAAAGGAGCAAAGCGGTCGCAGGACACGGGCGTGTTTGGTACAAAATGAAATGCTACACTCCAGCCGAGCATACGGGTTGCGTTCCGAGCAGGATCGGATTTATGAATCTATAAATACCGAGATGTTTTTTTTTTTTTGCATACAGTGATCTTTCATCTTGTTGTTCCAGCTCGACAACTCGTTCGAGAGAGATACAGTGAGAGAGAGAGAAAGAAAGAGAGATAGAGAGCCACGGAAACCACGTATGAAGAAAGATTGTAATCAAATTTCCCATCGTTTCTTCTTCACGCTGGCTCGCTCGCCCAGTGCCGCATTGTTGAAATCCATTTGTTTACATTCATACCCCAGGGCAATTGCACCGTTCGCACGGTGACCACGGTGAGAGTAGAAAGGAGCTGTATCGTGCCCGACCCGAAAGGACGCCGCACTCGGCGATGATCCTGTGAATAACGAACTCGTCCCTGTGCGCACACACTCTCTGTGTGGAGACTCTACGCCGAGTCGTTTCGGTTCATTTCCGTCCACCTTGCTGGGGTGCTGGGATTTGCAGCCGTGGCATAGTGCGGGAGGAAGTAAAAACACAATAAACCTCCCGAAGTGGACGCTCTCCGCGAACGCGAACGGGAAGCGAAACGGTCGTTGTGTTTGCGCTGAAAAATTCATCCACCACAAAAAAAAAACGCCACGCCGTCGAATGTCCCAGAAGTAAATCGCAGCGCACGGAGCGCAGCGTTGGCAGTTTTGCGCCACGATCGTGCCCATGTTAGGTCGATTAATTTTTAAGCACGCGGCATGTTTTATTTAAGTAACTTATTTGCGGGCTGTCGGATGATGCAAACAAATTTGATTAAATTGTTTCCTCCGCCAACCGCGGAGAGTACTTCCTTGCGCATTCTTCGCACCTTTTGCATCAAAACCACCCAGCCTCACTGGGAGAGTGCATTGCCGCAATGTTGCTTTGCTTCTCGCACCGAACCGGTGCGCAAAGTTCTTCGTCTCCTCGGAGCAGTTCCATCATCCCATTTCACTAATGGCAATGTGGTGCAAAACACCCCAAGCTTGCTGGCAAAGCGCTTCAGCCAAAACCACGAAACCATCCCCAAAGGGAACACCGCCGGGAAGGGTTCCGGCTGCAGCCAGACCGTAGCGGAAAACTCATTACACAACCAAAACCGAACGAACGCGAGGGCTCGAATTAAATTCCTCTCGGCAGCTTAACGCCTCGCCACGGCGTTCAATCCGTTCAAACGCAGCTGCAGGCGGCTTCCGAAGTGTGATTTCGCCCGTAATTGCCAGCAGCTGTGACGTGGAGGCGCGGGATTAATTATTCGCACCATAAACGCCTGTTGCGCGTGGGTTCGGCACCAGGCACTTGGGGACGCCGGATTTCCCCGGCCGGGGCCGTGTTTGCATGTTTGAAGTGAATAAACTTGCGCCGTAAACAGGGTGAACGCCGAAAGTGAAAGCTCTTTTTACGCTGTGGTTTGTTCTCCGTCTTGCTTCAGTGGTCGTAAGACCAGGCCAGAAATAGTATATTTTCAAAAAAAAAACGAGCCTTATTTGCTGGTAATTGTTTTGTGCGCTTTCGGAAATTGGTTACAAAGTCGTGGAATTAATCAACCGTTGCCAAATGACAACCTAACACCACTTTCTTCCGCTCCCAAGAACGGGCTAAAATAGCGGCCACGTGCACCTGAACCGTTCAATTCATCAGCGTTATGAATTAATCATGATGCAAGCAAATCGTAACCAAAACTCGGAACGACGTTCGTGACGGCTATCGCATGAAGTTGTTGTAATTTCGTTTGATTGCCCCTGATGAGGGACACAAAGAAGAAACTCAAAAATATCCCTCCCACTCAGTTCGCCCACCTCCTCCGAACTGGATCAATCGCTCTGACAAGCAAACACAACCGCCCTAACAAAACCCAATCCCATTCTCCGAGCGCTCCCGTCGCTACGAGACGAAGCGATGAATTTTCGATCCAGCAGATAAGCTGAAGCAGGAAAACTTTTTGATTTCAACGACAACATCCAGCATCCAGCGCTTACACGTTCGCTTCGGGGGTTCGATTTCTCCAGCCCGCACACGGCTGCACACGCGGCCGCTCCGGCCCTCGGGGACAAACTCCCGACCGAGCAAAGTTCGGCTCGATTCCTTTTTCCGGGAAACGAAACGTGGACCGGGGAGGGGTTTTCGAGTTCGGACTTTTCACTCCGCGGAACAAAGAACATTAAAAGTTTCGCTTTCTGGCGTACGCCCATTCTGGCGTTGGTTCTGCTAAACTGAATTTCAAAATGGCCGACACGTCATTGAACTCCAAGAGACACGCACGCACTTGAATTCCTTCCTCTCCACGTGCCGCTCGATATCCTTGCCCGTGTGTCCCGGGGAATGTATCTTCCGCGATTAACATCCTGCACCGGAAGAACGGAAGCAGGACGAAACAATCCATTCAGTTGGGGTGAATGCGGCGAGGGCGAGTCTTCAGCATATGGTTTATTCATGGGGCTTTCTTATCAAGTTATCAAGGAGCGGACCCGTACCGGTGGCACTAGAACGTTCGCCCGCTCTAATGCACATCTCCCGTACGTCTCGCGTGCACTAGTCAACTCGCTAACACCTCCCTGAATGGGTTTGATCACGAGCGGTGCGCTCGTCTTAATTTTACCGTCCTTCAGCTTCATCGCAGGTTGTTCATGAATATCTGATTAGCTATCCGCCTGTTGCCGGATCCTTTTCAGCCGACCTTCCGTCGGAGGTTCGCCCGCTCGCTATTAAGTTGTTGTTTTTCCGCAGTCGCTTTCACTTAATCTCAGGCCGCTCGCGAAGGAAGCTCTGCTGACGCGCGCGCGCGCGCTGCCGAAATGGAACGTTAGCCGGGAAGCCTTTTCCGAAAATAGAACGGAAGCAACATTTCAAGAAGAATTGTCGGTCGTCAAGGAATCCATTGTGCAGTCGATAACTGGTGTTTATTGCGTTTTTCCGCCCATTTCAGTACCGCGTAACTCTTCCAATCAACAACGCACACACACCGAGTGACGATTGTTTTTCATACGGCAAACGGTGATTTATATTCTCATTTTTTCCCGCGAACGCTTTGTGTGCTTTGCCTACGCACGCTTACATTGTGCCTTTCTCCTACACGTCCCTTGTTTCATTTTCACCGACAAAAAGTGTGCAATCTAACACCTGCCGGGCGGCTTACAGTGCATGAACGCGCCCGACAATGATTGTCACACATTTCCACGCCCGAGCTGCGCCATAAAAGCTCCGAAACGAATGTCTCACGTGGTGGCAATAAACTGCGTGTGATGTGATAAATTGGTCTCATATATTAATTTTTCTTCCAATCACTCTTCCAACGCACGCGGGAAGGATTGCTTATCCCACCCAGCGAGTCGGATTCCGTAACCGAGCGAGGATGAAACATAAGCGCCAAAGCCAAAACCCCAATCAAAACGATGACATTCTCCCGCTACGCGACCCGTGCGGGTATCCTGCGGGCGGGGCGGCGGAAAAACCCAGCTGGTGGTGCGGTCGCGTCTATTCGCTCCGGAACATGGCAAGTTCAAGGGCGCACGGCCAAAAGTGTCCATCGCAAAGGATCGCAACAAATTGATTTTCTTTACGTGAGCGGTTCTCCGCGGACGCGCGTCAAGGGCGGACGTACCTGCAATTTTTCTTCCTTGATAATTTTCGGAGCTTGACCGGTGCTGGTTGATATGGGAGGTCCTGATATCGAGGGGGCTGAAACAAGCCGCTCGCAGTAGCAGCCCTCCAGGAAGATGAGTCCGGAGGGCCGCGAAGACTGTTCCGATTCGTAGTAGAAGAGCAAATTCTGCGAAGAGGGTGGAAAAGAACACACAGCAGGAGCTAGATTAATAACCCGGTCGACGATGGTCACGGTACGCGGTGGAAGGCGCCCGGCCCAGCGTTTTGAGTGCTGACAAACTCACCTGATAGAGCACAAACCATCGCATCTGCCATTTATTGTTGTCGGATGTGCGCTTGTGAAGATGTCCATGCTGAAGAGGAGCGCCAAGCGAGAGAGAAAAGAAAACAAATATCGATCAATATATTGTATTGGAAGGGACGCAGAACCAGACATTAGAACTAATGCGAAGGGAAATGGGAGTTTAAGTGAACTTTATAAACGAGAGGGAGAGCTTTTATGTCACTCGTCGAACAACAAACGTACACTCATCCCCGAGCGGAGGCATTATGTGTTGAATGACGATATTACCTGCGAGCCTACGACACTGTACAACCAACCGCTCCCCACGGTATATCCCTTCTAATCCCGCCCGGTGGAGATGCTGTTTTCTTGTCTGTTTTTATATCCCTTTTTTCAGCCCATCAAGACCCACTTCCACCCGGGCAAACACGTTGTACTCTAAATTGATATTGGTTTAACCCACCGTCAATCCACAGTTCACAGGACCAACACATGGGACCAGCGGACCGGTACACCCGTGATCCGGCTACACACACACACCCGGATGACGATGCTCAATTAGAGGAAAATATGTGTTCCACCCGGCAAGTGGTAAATAACTGTTATGAGAAAACTTTTCCCGTACCTCACGGCCTACTCGGGGCGGCTCTACCAGTGCGAAGTTTGTTGTCGAAAATGAGCACCATACATACATTGGCACGCTGTTTGTTCCCATGCAAACGTATGAACTTTGCTGCATGGGCACACACGACATCCGGCACCCGGGGGCCGAATAGAAATTAAATATTCCAAAAAAGCAAAAACAGAAAGGCAAGCGGCAGTGACGCTGGCTGTGGTGAGAATGGGTTCCATTATCTTCACTATCACTTACCATCGAGTGATCATACTGCGCCCGGTCGGACAGCATAATCAGCTGGTTCTCGTTGACACGCACGGAACGCTGCATTTTGGGGCTGAGCATCGATGCACCGTTGCAGGAGAACTTTCGTTCGCACAGTCCCAGGGGATGAAGCGGAGGGTGGACAAAGGCGGAAGATACGGGGTGGATTCAGCAGCACCAGGATATCACACCAACACACACGCACACACTGTCACACACTGTCACAATAGCTATCGGTAGGCGAAGGCGGACACACACGACAATCGAAAACTCGTCGTCAACCTGTCATCGCTGACGCGCGGTTCACCATAGCAACGCGGAAACCACACCACGCGCTTCACTGCTGACGACGACGGCGACGATGGACGAGGTTTTCGTTCCGTGCGCTGTCGCTAAATGTTTGACGGTGTCGCGCGGCCTGTACTGTCATTTTCACTTTGGCACAATCCGCCTGTCGCGTCGCGCTTCACTTACGCCGTCTTCGATTGTCATAATATTGAGCACGTTCCGCGATCGCGATTCGATTGCCACACAAAGCGGTGCATTGTTTGACCATTGTCACCATTGCCCGCCAAAGTCTTCCCCGCCAGGGGCAGTCGTCACCCTTAACGCCACCCCAACACGCGTTTTTTCTCGCTTCTGTTTGCTCAGGTTTGCTGTCTTTCGCCGAGGCTTGTCACGAGCGGTTGCGGCGGCAGTGGCAGCAGCCCAGCGGCATCGTTCCGGCGATGAGAAAACGTCATTGTGCCCGGCGGCACCCTCGTGTTTCAGCCCCCTCGTCGACGGTCGTTAGGCGCTCTCCCTCGCAGGCGGGATGTTGGCGCGCTTCCCGCGAATAGCACCCGGTCGAAGCCGCGGTGGTCGGTGGGTTGGCGCCCGGCCCGGCTGGACGGACGAGGCTGCGACGCGAACGGGGAAGCCCTCAGAAGCTCATTACCTACCGAGGGCTTGTTGATGAGCTGCGCGCTCGCTGTACCCGCTGCACCCGCCGGTCGCCTTAGCCCGTGTTAATCATGACGCGGCAGCTGACGGCGAAAGGGAACAAAAAGAGGAGCCGAGATGAATAATAACAATTTGCCCTATAGCGACATCCCCGCTTTCCACAACCTCGATGAATTTTCCGCCGAAAATGGCACAGGACCGGGGTGGGGGGAAATTATATTTAACCGTACTTGCGAATAATTGTATTAAGCACCGCGCGCTTTATCGTCCCGGTAAAAACGCCCGCAAAAAAAAATTCCACCATCAAACAACAGGCTATTTATTGATGGCTGACAGTGGAAAAGCTCGCACACGCCGGAGCGCGCACCAGAGCACGGAGAGGAATGTACAAATTTCGCGGAAAACTCATGCGGTTTGTCACGTTCTCGGTCGGTTTTGCGGTTCGCACGAGGGGTGCGAGTTAATCTCCCCGTTTTCTGGGAGGCGCATAAATCACTCCGGAGGTGGTAGCGGGCGAAGGAAATCTAAACACCCATAACGATAATCCATTTACACTCGATCAACCTGCCACCGGGCTGCTGGGAGGTTTCAATTCGCCCCGCCGTTTGATCTCTATCCCGATTGGTGTTAAATTACCAGATTTATGGCACCATTTGGAGGCCGCCACCATCGCCACCAATAGCAGCAACACGGGGCTGACCTGGCCCGCAAGTCACGAAGCCATCACGCCGGCCGGAGCATCCGAGCCGGCGAGATCTACAACAGGATCATCTTGGCCACACCAAGTAACAACCACCACCACCATCGCCATAACAGCTCAAGAACGGACGATTCCGAAGCTCGTGAAGCCCGTGCCTGCAGCCTAATGGAGACAAATGAACCTTTTGCACGCTAGTAGCACGCTCCAAACAGTCTTCCCACCAGCAAGAGGGCAAGCAGAGCATGGGGCCGGCGATGGAAGTTGCTTATGGAAGCTCTCAGCTCACTCAGCGCTTTCTGAAAACCCCTTTGAAGAGGAATTTCCCTCCAAATTATGTGCTCCTGATGGCGCCGACGTGATGACGTTAGCCGTGTGGCTTTCGCAGCGACCGTTGAACCCCTCTAGCTCGCTAAGCAAAACTTTCGCTCGCTTGATGGCAAGATGGCGCAGATTAAACGCTCAACTGAAATTCCGATGAAAGATGAAACCGTTTTTTTTCGTCTCCGGCTGGCTACGCTGGCACCGGGAGGGTACGGCGGTCCGTATGATGTGGTCATCATCGCCCGACGTTCTGTTGGTGCTGCTCGAGAACAAAAGTTTGCTCTCGCCGCAGAATGATGTCCGTGACGATCCTGTACGCCGAACTTTGCGTCGAGATTGGGCGGAAATGTGGTTAACTTTCGCCGCAACGGTCGCCGTGTTGCGTCATTTTCCGCTCGGGGAGCTTTCGGCCCGTGACATTCCAATTAATCCCTGCCTCGATCGATCTCGAATAGTGTGCGGTTCCAATTACTTCCCATCGCTTATCCGCTCGCCCATTACGTGGCGAGTGAAATTTGATTAGAAAAGTACGGCGGAGACCCGGCGCAGATGCTCCGGGCACAGCGGGAATGGTAATTTAACACAGGGCAATACAAACCCCACGTACGATTCACGTCCGATTTGGTTTGAGGGGGGAAAAAAACCTTAAGCACGTCTTCCGCCACGACACACGCGCCCAACAGGGGATAATATTTCAATGGCTTCAATCGATAACCAATAATAGCAAGGGGGAAAATCGAGACCCCGTTCGCGGGAATGACGATGTGGGGTCGTGTGCGATGTGTTTTATCCCACCATGCGTGTCTCGCCCATGCGGTCGCCCATGCCCGAAGCTCCCAAGGCAGATGGAGACGCATGGTGCCCGATAAAAGTGACAGTTTGTGAAGGGGCGACCGCACACGGCTAATGTGAATCCACCGAGATGATCGATTTTTCGTGACTTCAATATTTAAATTGCCTCTCCAGGGGTCCCCCGGGGGCAAGTGCAACTGTATCCAGCCGTGGGGGGGAGCAACAAGAAATAAATGGAAGCAAATATTCAATCAGCTTGATGGACGCCGGTTTTCCGGTTTTCCCGGTGAGCGTTCGTCGTGTGCCACTTGTAGCGTGTTCCGGGCCGAGAGCTGAACCGTTTTGCTTCCCCCCGGAATGAAGACCATCTCACCGCCTCGTTTCCATCCCAACGCTAGCGTAAAAATGTCAACAAATAACAGCAAATCAGTGGCAAACGGATTGTCATTTCCTGTGATTTCCACAAAGCGCTCCGAAGACAGCTGGCAGCTCCGAGCAGCGTTGGTGCGATTGTCAAGAAAGCACTCGTCGCCGCTGTCGACGACCGGCGGGACAATGCACCTCGCCGTGCCCGAGGCTCGGAATCCAGTTGCCAATGCCACTAAGAGCATTATCGTACTCAACTTCTCATTACATCCTGCTCGAGCTGCACTTTTCCAAACCATCATCATCATCATCATCAAGAGCCGCAGCAGCAGCGTTTGCGTTTGCACCCACCTTCGTCACGTCTGCACGCGTCCACGTGACGGCTTCCGCTTCCGCTTCGAGCATACCGCGCGAGTTGTGATGTTCGCTCAACGGTTTGACATTGACATGAAAGTTCGTCGTCCACGAGAGACACGCTGTGTGACGGACAACCGAGGAAAGGTCCGCAAAAAAAAACAATGGAATCCATTATGCTTTTCTGCCTGTTATGACGAAATTGAAACTTTCATTGTTAAAGTTGCAAGCAAAATTCAACCTAACTGTTTAAGTTGTTTTTTTAAGCGCCACTGCACAAGCCCGACCCGACTGCACGAGAACTTCGCATGATTAAACCGCACCGAAACGATCCGATTCAGCCATTTTCCCGGGGATCGTTAATAAAATGTTACGTTTTATTGGTATGCATTAAAATAATATTTATGCTTCCCCCGATGATGATGGTCTTCTACCGTTTTGTTGGAGTGTGTGGGTTCGGTGTGTGTGTTTTTTTTCTTCGTTGTTTGCACACTCTCCTCTTCGCTGTCTTGTCTTGTGTGTGGTCGTTCCGTGGGAACTTTCCCGCTTGGCCCTCCGTGCGTTCGAAGGTTCGACATCGTTTTCCCACGATCGAAAACCGCGACAAGCCGCGACTCGCGCTACCCGGCTTGCCCCACCGTCCCGGGAAGGAAAAACTTTGCAATATTCCTTTTTTGTTTATTTGCTCCGTTAAATCCTCCATCCAACCCAGACGCCCGTCACCCATTTGGCAAACGCTGCACCGAACGCAAACCGCGGCGAAGGGCCACCGTACTGCCTTGGTGCCTTTTCTCGAAGTCATGCCCTGTGCCGGCTTTTACAAGCCCATTAAGCCGGTTTATGGTCGCGAATCACGGGTAGTAAATGTACCGCGGTCGGTATTGGAGCGCGATCGACGGCGAGCCAAAGCTAGAGTCAATCGAGTGGCATTAAGAAACTCCTCCAGGGCGGTCGCTTCAAGTGGTCTTTTGTTGCGAGCAGCTGCAGCTGGTAATAGATTTCGTGTATAACAATCGATTGCGTTTGCATAAACGCCGACGGGGGGAACAAGCACGGCCGTCCACGGTTGACGAAGATTTGAGGTTTAGCAGATTTGTACGTTGTTTGTTACGAAGGACGAAACATGTGTTCCCTTTTGCCACGCAATCCCATCCATTTCGTAGGGTTTACTCGCTTTTCAATAGCGAGATTCCGCTTGAGAGCTTGGCAAACTACCCTCAAAATCAGGATCGCCACACCGGGACGCCTGTGTCAAACAACGAATGTCTTAATGCCTCACTGCGCACTGCGTCATCCCTTCATCAACTCCTCGGGAAGGCTCATATCAATCGGAAGCTGTTTAAAGCATAAGCCCTAACAAACACATACGCACGTTCGCCCGTCGGCGAACACCTTGCGTGCGTTGGCAGCAGAGGGCCGAGCCCTGAAACGAGTGAATCCATGCACAAAACTCCGGTTTATTTTTAGTCCTCGCATCGCCGTCCCAGCATCGGCGTAATCTGCTGCCCGAGCCCGAGCAACAGGAGATGGTTTGCGAAAAACTCGCCCAGACCGCCCGAAAAGCCGCTGGAAAAGCGTTCTAATACCCAAACATAAAGCCCTCCATCGGGGTGGGGCGGCGCTGGGTATCCGTTTTCCAGAGAGCTTTCCGAGGACCGAGCACCGGAGCGGATCTTCGGGCGGTGGTAATGACCGACCGTAGTCGGCCTGCGTAATGTAAATGCGTCGCAGTAGCCGACGACGTCATCCCGCCCTCGTTGCTGCTTGTTGAATGTCGATTCCAGGCAGGGATGTAACTCAACCGAAGAATATTTGTTGCGCCTAAAAAAAGCTCGCA
This sequence comes from Anopheles dirus, assembly GCA_000349145.1. Classification (NCBI taxonomy): domain Eukaryota; kingdom Metazoa; phylum Arthropoda; class Insecta; order Diptera; family Culicidae; genus Anopheles; species Anopheles dirus. The sequence continues at coordinate 1,893,828 of KB672979.1, forward strand.
CCCGAGAGAGGGGGTTGATGATAAAAGAAGGTGTCGAAGCGGCGGGGCCTCTAATGTAAGATACATTTCAATTAAATTCGCATCTCCGGCGTGGGGCAACGTTCCGAACGGGGATGAAAATAAACTTTCCCTCGCTCGGGTTGAAATGAAAGCGCCGAAATTTCGCCAGCAAAATAGAAAACGCGTCCGGTAAACGGTATTTAAGCGCAAACGGTCCAGCTTTTTTCTTCGCACACTTCTTTCGGTGTTATTGTTAGCAGCTCCCAGTAAACATCATCAAAATATGATTAAGTAGTTAAAATTAAATGCTAACAAAAGCTCTGATGGGGTGGGATTTGCGTACAATATTGTTCAATCTTCTCGCCATTACACACCCCAAAGTATGGACCCAGAGAAAAAGTATCGTATTCCACGGGAGGAGCAACCGGGGGCAAAATAACGAAGCCAAAGTGGTGTGGAATGGTTTTCCTGTTCGTGTTTTTCCTTCCATTTAATTCAAACATTTCGCCACCGATTAGTAACATCCTTATTGGGGTCGAACGGTCGGGGTACGCAAAACGGAAAGAAAACACGCAATCAGCGGTAAAATCACTACTCCACTGCGCGGACCCGCCCGACCGACCCGCCTTCCGGCATCCGGTCGCATCCGGGTCTTCACCGAACGCTATAAATAACACGCTCCTCTGCCGAAACTAAAGCTCTTACTGGCTAAATTAAATCATCGTTCGGCAACGACTTGGAAAAGCCTTCATTCCATCACCGTCGTGCAACCGACCGCTTCCGGTTGCGCTCAATGGATGCCAGTTGCTCCGGCTCTTGGCCCACGGCGAGCGTCTTCCTGGCTCGTTTTCCCCCATCTTGACACGCCCGTGCGCCGTATGATTAATGGGGCCCGAAATGCCTACAACTCTTCACCGGCGTGGCGTTGTCTTCGTAAGCCAGATTCGTAATTCACCCGTAAGCACCCGGAGCACCGAGCAGTCGATCATGTCAGGGCAGCGCCGAAGCTTTCGGTGGAAATCGCTCGAACAGAAGCGCGTCAGTTGCGTAGCGACAGAAATCAGATTGTGCATTGTTGTTCGTGAGCCGTGCTCTTTTCGGGGAAATCTTCCCACGAACCATGTCACTCCGAATCATCGATCCGGGCACACCGATGAATGATAAATGAGACGAGCTATCGGAGGTGAAGGAGCGCGTGTCGATGAAATGTGCTCGAAAATATGATGTTATCAAGTTACGCTGCCGCCGCAGTACGATTTCCTCGGGCTTGCGCTAACGCGTGGGCGAGAGCGCGCGCCCGGGAGGTTATCAGTGAATTATTTTTAATAACGGTAATAAAGAAAATTAGTCCATTAGCAGCAGCATCGGGAAATTGGTGACCGTTTTTTGTAAATGCCACATTAAACTTTACGCTTTATGCACGCTATTACGGGGCGAGATGGGCGATCCAGTGATAGCGCGTGCAGCAAGTTTGTTTTAGTGGACTGCTCATATCTTGGTGGAAAAAATGCAGAACCTTTTTCATATGTCTCGTTGACACTCAAAATTAGCTTGGCTAGTTTTTTTGCACTAACTAAAACCCTCTGTTTTGCTTTCCTTTGTCTCGTTACGAACATAACTTATTTAAAGTAATCTTTTTCGATTTGTATGTCTCTTGCTAGCATTAATTGGATTAAAAAATTTTCAGAAACTTCTCTCAAAATGAGCGAAAACTGCAAGAATAAAAAATATGCTTTAGTTGAGCTACCTGCTAGTAGATGGCGCCACATAATCAGGTTTGTAACGACATTTTGTTTTCAGTGGCTCCTATGGTTATCATGAAATGCATGTTTTTCCACTGTTTGTAACCGGTTATGGATAAAGTAGGCATTTTTTAAATATTGCTCTACTCTAGGAAGAAGATTGCCTGTAACGACTAGTTTCAAATACATGTCAAGGATGACGGATGCTGTGAGAGTATCGCTCCAGCATGTCGTTTTGTTAGGACGATATTAGCCGTCCTTGAATTCGGTGTGAGCTGATCGTATGCACACCACATCGCACACGCTCAAGGACAGTGCGATGGTGTCGGTCCAGTTACGGTACTTCTCCGGGTTGACCTTGTGCAACGGTGCACGGAGGAAAATAGGCCACAGCGCCGAGCTGGGCAAGGTTACGCTCAGTCCCATTCTCGCTCGATCTCGTCCGGATGCGCTCGTGGGAGCTCGTGGGCGCAGCCGCCCCCCCCCCCTCTCCCTTTCCTCTCCTGACCCCGTCCGGCCCACAACATCAAAGCTGCACATTGTTTCCGACGGTCTGTTTGAAGTCACCTTCGATCTTCTTCGCGCACACATCACATCGGCCCATTTTACGGCACCGAAGGGCGGTTTGGCGGGGTCGGCGGGGTTCGGGGTCGATGTACGTGTTATCATGACCCGAAGTGGCTGAAACACGCAATCTTACGCATATATTCCTGGAATGCCTGTGTACGAGGGATTCTGGGATTTCGGAGCGCTCGCAGCCAAGGGTTCGCTTTCATCTGGTACCACGCAGCCAAACGGATAAAACTCTTTTTTGTTCTTGCTTAGTCTCGTTTCTGAGTCACAACAATGTGCTTAAAAAATGTAACAATGTGTGCCACATTCCCCCGAACGAACGGCGAGTACGGCCGCAGGACTTTTGAAGAAGGCTTTCCCAAAAAAAGTTTGGCACCGTAAAGAACCTTCCATTGCTCAATATAGCCTGTCCTTAGAGTTTTATATGTTGGTAATAAAGACAAACGAAAGAATAGTATGAATGTTAGAAATACAGACAAAAACACAAACACTGGTGTCCTTACTGGAGTTAATAGCAGAAAACGGCTGTGAAGGTGATAATTTGCGCTGCAATTAGCACCAGTATACAGTGGATCAACAGCTAGGGCCCACCGGGGATATCCACCCTGGGAATTGCTGTTAATTATGCACAATTGAAATGCGCACGGTTTGGGGAGATTTCCGCGATAGGCCTTCCTCCTCGGTCACGTTCAATCTACCGATCCGCGCTATGGCTGCCAAATGAAAGCATTTACATGAAAACTGCAATCGACAGGTGGTTCTGCACACCTCCCCTGCTGCGCGGGTAATACAGCCCCAGCTACAGTGCAACAGTGTCCGGCATATAGCTAATTTACCCTGCGATAAAATGCTGATTCGAGGACTCCTCTCCGTGTCCTCCTGACCGACTCACTCCACGACCAGCCGCAGTACACTAATTGATTCTGGTATGAGCTGCCCTGCCATACACTAAAATACACACACACACACACGCACACAGGTCACTCCCACATGAACGCACACACAGTCACACGCGCGCGTATGAGTCGTTTCACATTGAAAAGGTAGCGCACGATGGGAAAGTTCCCCCCGCTGGTCCCATCTCCAGCGAGAACGTTTCCTGCACACTGAACTCGATCGAAGTCACCTCCTGATGCTGACGATCTAGTAGCCTGGGGTGAGCTGGCGATTAAGAATGTCTTTCAAGTGCACTAGTCTCACGGTGCTCTTTCATTTTGGAGCGCTTTTTGGAGTGGAAATTCAAACCGAGGGCTCTTTCCACCAGCAGCCAACGCGGCCAATGGCCACAGAGAGGTATCCAGAGAGGTCCACCACACCACCGTCACGGGCAGTGCACCGAAAGTGTTGCTGGCGCGCTCGAAGGATGACTTACGACTGGCCAGAGGAAAATTTTCACTTTCCACCAGATCGAGGGAACAAACGCGCACACTTGGATCTCGGGCTTTGGCTTGTCGTCGGGTTTTCGGGACGCTCTCTCGTCCACGGGCAGCTTGCTCTCGCACCGGTCGATCGCTCTCTCTCTCTCCCTCTCGAACGACACTCTCGTAGAAGCCTCGACGAGTCCGTACCACGCGATGGCACATTACATATTTATGTTTTATGCTATCCATCCGCCCGTCCGCCCAAAGCCTGCAGAACGCAGTGGCCACACAATGCCTACGAACTGACGCTGGCTTTCTGGAGCAAAGGTCCCAATTTCTTCACACTGTTGAGCTGTTGACACAGCTCCAAAGTCACTATCGAAGGAGCCATTGCGGTTGTGCGGTACGCGCCTCGTAAAGGCTATGAGTAAAGGGCAAAGGGTTTAAGGGGAAACTGCTGATGGTAGTAAATAGCAGTGCGCTATAGAGACATTTTGAAATTGAAACACCTGCAATGTTCCGTCCAAGAAAATCAACATAAACATAAAATCCCCATCGGCGATTAAATTGCCCCCACTGCCCGCTTTTATGTGCCGATCGATTTCAACCCGTTAACTGGTGCTGGTGTGTGAATTTGCATCCGGCCTGTGAACGGCTTCGCGGCCTTGGGTTTGGTCCTGGTCATGTACGATTTATCTGCGAGCAGCAGCAGCTGTTCGCTCGCTCGTTCGATCTGCTCAATCTCAACACGTTTCGGCGAACCGTAGGCACGGCCGAAACCGAAGCCTCCACTCCGGAGTTCTGTTCGGGCTGCCTGCTGTTGCTGCTGTTGCTGTTGCTGCTGCTGCTGCTGCCACCGGGCTAACTGTTGCTTCGCCTGTTGCTGCTGCTATTGTTGGCCACGCGCCCGCACCCGACGACGGCAGAAGGGACAACCACTTCACAGGTTATTCGCTCGGGTTGCATGTCGCCGCGGCAGGGCAGATTCTGTTCTGCGTGCGGGTACGGCTACGGCTCCCAAATGTTGCGGTGCCACGGTGGACGAAAATAGAATTTCCTCGAGCTCGGAACATTTAAGGCTTCGGTCCCCGAGCACCGGGAGAGCGCTTTTGCGTGGCTCGGAGAGCGAGAGCGAATGTAATCCTTTTCCGTTGGATCCGGCTCGGTCGGCCAACCGACCACCCCGAAGCCCACCCGCCCGTGCAAAATGCGTTCAAGAGCGAGCAACAGTTTTCCGCATTTTGCGCCAACGCTCTTTTGTGTTGTGTGGCTTGAATAAACACTTTCCATGCGCCTTTATCGTTAAAAGTTACTTCAAGACTGGAGCAACGAAAAATGAAACCTCAAATGGGCAATTGATTAGTTAGTGCTGCGACCCGGGATACAAGCGCCTCCGCCACAGAGCCATGCCTGAGATGACTTCCGGTTTGCACAACATCCCCGAATCAAACGTACCCAGCCACTTCCAAGGACGGTGTAAATAGGGCAAATTACTCGCTCGCTTTTCCGATTAGATCCACCGAACCGACATTAAACCGATTTCAAGCGCCCGATCCGCCCCACTGAACCCGTCGCAATGGCATCGCACGGCAGAAATCAACATAAATCATACGGCGTCACGTCAATCGGATGTGATTGATGTAAGGTGAGAGATGCTCACTTGCGGGAAATGTATTTTTACGCCACCGTACGACGAATTCCAGCGAACGCCTGAGCCGAATGCCCGCTGCAAGAATGAAATCGATACCCGAAACCTCTCGGGGGAGGAACGCACTCCCGAAGAAGGATTCCGGCCGGCTGACGTCAATAGGCTGCTGCGCTACTGGCTGCTGAAATTACTTACCCACGGGAGTACGCAAAAGGGCGACCGAAAGCATCGGCTCTTCACTTATTTATGGTAACGCTAATCATCACACTTCGCGCAACAGGCGACCGGGGCGTTATAGAAAAGCACACAAACGCGCCCAGCGAAGTGTTGCGGTTTGCGGCGAAGGCAAAAGTCAACTCCCGCGGCAACTGTGTGGAAATCACGTCCAAAGCACAGAGCAGAGCCGTATCGTCACGTGCCAACATCCATTAGCAGCACGTTAAGCGCACGCAATGTCCTATAATCTTAACTTTATGCTCCAAATTAGGTGCCGCCCGGTGCCGGTGTTCTACCCTCGAGCTCCGTAAGCCACCGCCGCCGGCATCGAACACATCTTCATGAGCATTACTAGTGGCCCCGTTTTTTGCCACCTCAACGATACCCAATGGTCGCAATTCATTTAAAATTTAACTAATTTATACATGATTATGCTATTTTGTGTGCTCCTTAGCCACCGCAGGTCGTTCTGGTTCAGATTTTCTTTTGGATTCGGGGTTGTATCTCACCATAGTATCTCCTCCCCCAACGACAGGAACCTATCGGAAATGGAGCGCGTGAGATTCGAAACATCGCGCAGGAGAATGACAAACCAAACGATTCTTGCTCCGAATGTAGCTCAGTAATTCTTGACTTTATTTTACACCTGGATGAACGCAGTCAGTGGTTGCAACGTGTCGTGTGGAAGGATGGAAACGTACAAATCCGTTCAAGATACTACAGATTTGCCAATCTCCATATCTAATTGGGGTAACCACGACGATCTTATTGATTGAGTTATTGATTGATACCCAAACAATATACATAAAAAAAAACAAACAATATACATACATATAATTTTAAAGAATAATGAACCATATCGGTGGATCTTTATTCTACACCTCAAAACGTTCAAAATCTTCAAATTCAATAGCCATATGTCGCTTTACGTACTCATTGCAGCCCACTGCTCAGAGGTGGAGGTTGAGAAGCACTGCATTAACTGCCTCGCGATTTGCGACTTTCAATCGCCATTACGCCGCGCGTCGGAATAGAATCCAGGTAGGCATTCGAAGATCGGGAATCTGGGAGAGCGAGTGAATTGAAAACATTCCGTTCCACCGGAATCGAATCGAAACGCCCGCGTTCCCGTTGCCATAAAGTTGTCCCGCTACACAAATAGTGGAGTGGAGTGCTCGTGAAACCCACACCACGCACGCACGCACGCACACTAGCTCACGTGGTTCGGCTCCCACGATCCCGAACGGCGAGGGATCCGTGGAAAGCCCATCATCGGCAGCGGAACGACGAGGGCTAGAAAATTCGCCGCTCACCGCCGGTTGGTTCCGAGCCGCGCTCAGCTTTCGTGGACTAGGACGAACCGCTGGCAGTTGGTGCAGGACGCAGGACGGCACCATGCAGCAGGAAGGATCAAGGTCGCCCGAGAGCGCTGACAAGCAAACACACCCATACACACAGCAGCAGCAGCAGGTGGGAAACCGAAACCGTAGGCCTACTACGACGATGCTCCAACTCCGGCGTTGTAGACCAGCTGTGTATCGCTCTCCGCCACACCGAGCGGTGTCTGTATGTGCGTGTGCCTGTAGAGAACGCGCGTGAACAGCGAGCTCAGGTGACACGAGCGGAGGATGAGCGGAGGATGAGTAAAATGTGTTCGTACTACGGAATTTGTTACAAAAATCACCGTGACTGAGAGAGCGGCAGGTGGAACCGGGAAACGGATAGGATTATAATGTCCGTTGAAAAGAGAACAACCATTCCGGAGGATCTGACATCTGCCCAGATGTGGACCCGCTCCGTGCGTGTGTGTATGTGTCGGTGTCTGTGTGCACGGGCGCGGGAGGGGCAGCGTTTTACGTTACATTGACCCAATTTTTCCGTTGCGCTCCCGTTGGCATTGGAAACAGGGACACGATAGGGACAGGGAGAGAAATCCATCGAACCAATTTTGTAACAGCGCCTACCAAGATCCTTTTCGAACAGGACGCTCCGGGCATTCGATGCTCGTCCTGCTTGAAGACGCCAGAATCAAAATTCACATGGTGGGTGACATGGTGAATCCAGTCCGCTGTCGTGCCGCACGCCAGATGATCTGAAATCGTACGCAAATGCGACACACCTGCAGTCTGACGCAAATGGCAGCACACTCACTGCCTGTTGGGCTATGTTTATAAATAGCGCAATTATCTGCTTTTCGGAAAGCGCGGGCGGTAGCTTCGAACGAGCCCAAAATCAACTGGTGAATTTTTGGCTCCACCTTGCGCCTTCTCCACCAGCAGCTGGCGCAACAGTCGCAGAACGACGATGAGCATAATTCTATTCGCGGCCCTATTACGGCGGGCGCCGCGCATTTGCATTCGCTTTTACGTGGAACTTTCGTACGAAAATTTCATTCGCTTCTCCAACAATAATTCGCCGAAACACACAATTGAATAGCAATGAGGCCAGGTTACGGAAAATGTTCGCCATTATAATTGGAGCGTGTGTTTTTTTTATTATTAACAAAAATATTCTCACCTTCACCGGTTACTGTTTGTTGCAACACGACCGCATTCCAACAATTAACCCGCTCCCTCAACGATCGGAGGGGTTGGATCCTGCACGGGCCGCCGTATCTCGGTCCCCTGGCGGTTATTAGCGGTGGGTCGTTCTTGTTGCGTTTGGAAGTTATTACCCGTTCTTTTTATTATCACTTCCAAGCTCACGCTCCGGTACCACCGGTTGCGCAGGGATGATGTTGCGCATTTTTATGCTCGATGCCCTGTCCGTTTTTACGATGACGAGGACACCTTTTTGTTTGGCCTTCTCTAGCGCTCGCCTCACCTGACTCCGAGCATGTCCGAGTGCTATTGGTGGAGCAAATCACAGAACACGCCTCGTTTCGTGCATCAGTTTGTCATGTTTGTGCGGTGCGTGTCGCTTGCTGTAAGCTATTAATTTCTTTTCTGTTGCTCTTTGTGTTCCTTTTTTAATGCATGTATCGCCATTTTAGAGGTCTTTAAACCATGAGCCGTTTTTCGTTAGCAAAATAGAAACTTGATGTTTTGCTTACAAGCGGATAGGCTCGCTAATAATTGTAGCTCGTGAGAGATGGGTATTATGGATAAAATTTTGAGGTCATAGACATGTATCTGAAGGGTTTTTGAGGTCCTTGAAACGATGTAATTCAAAAAGTTCCACTGTTGAGATATCCAATGTTTGTACGATGTGTACATGGGTTTGTAGATTCTATGGGGACATCCACATGGTTACATGAGGATGGAGGCGCCTTGCTACCGATAGCAATTATGAGTATTCTAATTGCGCATAAGCAGACCAGACAAATAATGTCGATTATTATCTCCTCGAAATGTTGTTGCAAATATCTGAATACGTTGAGTAACAAAAATTGATTACACCATCCAAATAATAAGTTCAGCCAATTAAAGAATACAAATATAAATTCAATGTCTTTGAGCCACCTATTTTCTGGACATATTTTCAAAAATTCTTGCGATGTGGTATTTTCTATTCGTTGCAACTCCAAAGGAAGTTTGATACACACAATCATATTTATAACAAAATTTATTATTTTATCAACTGCACATTTCCATCATCTTTTTTTAAATAAATAAACAATGCCATGCTGTCATCCACGATGACCGTGGGCAGCCCACTGTGCTTTGTTTACAAAACAGAGCATCTTTTTATTTCGGTGGTTCGTTTCGATCAGGGCTCGGTCCGTTTCTGTGCGTTCTTTGTGTAGTGATTAAATATTTTCACCCCCAAAATGATGAACCAAATGGGAATGATGATGCAGCAGCAGGGTGTCGGCGTGCCGGGTGGTCCGGGCGGTGTCGGTGGAGTGGGTATGCCTGGTCCCGGAGGCGTCGGTGTATCGCCTGGGATGATGCAGTCGCCTCAAATGCAGCAAGCTCAACAGCAGCAAGTGCAACAGCAGCAGGTCCAGCAGCAGCAGCAGCAAGTGCAGCAGCAACAAGTTCAGCAGCAGCAGGCACAACAACAGCAGCAGCAACACAGCCAAACCGCTCAGCAACAAGCTCAGCAAACGGAGAAGGTAGACAACATTTCAAAGGTCAAGGTGCTGGTTGGCCCGCTGCGCGATGCACTGTCTACTACGATCAAAGCAGCTGCTCAATCGATACAACAAAACACACTAGCCGACGCCGGATCGTAAGTTTGCACCCCTGAACAATAAATGGTCCTTATGCATTACGGTTTATCGTAACATTCTCGGTCTCTTTCTCTTTCATTCCCACTACAGGAAAACTGTGGATCTTAACAACGCACCACGATTCGATAAACATTTGGAAGAGTTTTACTCAATTTGTGATCAAATAGAACTGAATTTGGTTAGTGGGAACGAAAAACGAGCATACAAACGATCAAATGATCCACTAATTTCGGTTCGTTTCGCTTCCAACAGAAAACGGCTAAACTATGCATGCAACAGTGTACCTCGTCCCAACAGTATCTACCGATCCCGGTGGCCACCAGCCAGCCACCGCTGCCCGAAACGAACGCACTCACGTACAACCAGTACCTGGAGGTGGTGAAGCTGCAGATCAGCTACGCCAAAGACATTCACGACACGCTGATTTGTGCTGCACAAAACATTTCTCCCAGCGAATGATAGGCGCGCCGCCGGAAAAAGACGCACACGCAATGGTTGATGGAGAGAAGAGTAATGGTTTATTTGTCTATTTGTTCTTTATGGCATACGAGGAGAAATTATCATGAGCCCTCCAGTCTGTCCAGTTTACGAGCGCTACGGTGTTGGAGCCGTGTCACAACGACCGTTCTTAAAAATAAAATTAAGCTTTATCCTACGTGGAAAGAGAATCGAGTTTTTACGGGTTATTTATCGCCCTCCGTAAAGACGGCGTTGTCTATGCCTTGCTTTTCCGTTGCCTTCTCGGCCACCTTCACGACGGCCACCATCTCCTCGTCCCGGTTCCGCCGCGGGATGTAGATGTCGGTCAGTTTGCGATTGTTATCGGAGAAGTACAGCTCGATGTCTTCCAAGGTGCGTTTTTCCGTCTCCGGCAGGAAGAAATACACGAAGCCGAGGCCAATGATGCCCATCACGCCGTAGAACAGAATCACCCCGGGGAGCGAGAAGGCACTCTCGAGATTGAAGTACGTTTTTGTCGTTACGAATGACATGACGTAGTGCAGGGCGGCAGTAATACCGCACGCCAGGCTACGATTTCTGTTCGGAAGAGAAAACGGATGCTGTAGCGCAAAAACACTATCATCACCGCGCGGGATAGTTTACCTGAACGGAAACACCTCGCTGAGCAGAATCCAGGGCACGGGCAGGACACCGACGCTGGTGAAAAATGCGAGCATAAAGAACAACACCATCGGAATGTAGCCCATGCTGCTGACGTGACTCGTTTCCGGGTGATTATCGAACGAGGTCCAACCCGGCGGGAACGTGTTGAAGGCGTAGATGGACAGGGAAATGCAGGATATTGCCGTCACCATCATCGACGTGAGCGCGAGCCTTCGCTTTCCCACGAACTTGATGCTGACCATGCACACAATGTTGGCGATCAACCCAAGCAGACCGGTCGAGACGGTGGCCCAGTTCGCGTCCAGCGGCACACCGTACGCCTGGAAGATCTGCACCAGATACGGTCTCATGCCCGTCAGCCCGCTCAGTTGTCCGAAAACGAAGAAAAGCATCACCAGCACGAAAGGCCGCAAGTTGCGCTTACGCATCAGTTCCTTCAGCTTAGTCCACTCCGTGAGCGGAGGATGCTGGCACGTGGTAGCACCACTTTTCTGACAGAGCGCACATTTCGCCGAGTTCAGGCTGTACCGTTTCATCTCCTGAAACTCCTGCTCAACGGCTTTGGGCGATACCCAGCCGCGCAGCCACTGGAGCGAGCTGAGCGCATCATCCGCGCGGTTTTTCGAAAGCAGCCACATGGGCGTTTCCGGGACGAAGCAGATGGCGATCATCGTTGCGATCGGGATGGAGGCACATATGGCCGCCGTCGTACGCCAGGTAGTGACCGTGCCGAGCAGATACACCATGAAGAATCCGAGCATTACGGCCACCCCAGCACAGGACGTCAGAATGCCACGAATCGACGGTTGACTGCGGTGGAGTGGGGAAGTTAGGAAAGCAAGCAAAACGGGCAAACACGGGCACGTCAGTTACCAAATTTCACCGACATAAGTCACGATCGGCGCCTCCATAAATCCCACGCCCAGTCCGAGCAAGATGGCAGCTGTGTACATTTGATCCAGCGATCCGGCAAAGTGCAGCATAAACCATCCGATGATGTGCGGAATGTTGACTAGTATCATCGATCGCTTACGTCCCAGCGGCTCCAGGATAATACCGGACAGGACGCTCCCCACCGGTTGGCAGATGTACGCGATACTTCCTGCAAACAAAACGGTGGTTTGTACTTGTCCCCAACGACCCATACAGAAAGGTGGTCATCTTACCGAACCAAGACGCTTCCTGGGGCGTAAAGTGCAGGAACTCATCGGGGGCGCGATTTTTAATCCCTCTCAGCGCGGGAATGACGATCGTCGGAAAGGCAACCGCCATGCCCAGATCGAGCAGGAGAAAGTTTTTCGCCGTACTAGCCAATATCTGGGGCAGGATGCGACGAAACGTGCTGACCTCCTCATGCTCCTGCCGTTGCTGCTTATCGTCCTCGCGTGCGTGCTTCTTTTCATCACGCCCATTCGCTGACGCTCCCGTAGAACCGTTTATGGTGTACGCGGTTTTTCTGAATGAAACACCAGAAAGAAGCAAAAAAAAACAGGAAAAGTTGCACGTGTCAAGGCAACATTTTGATTACATACTTCCGAACGACCTCAGTTTTAGATAAGGTTTTTTAGTTTTTTTCCTTCTAAGAATACTTGGTCCACTTACCCCATGGTAGTACGTGATGACAGGCACGGAGGATCGTTCGAAGGCCACTTCCGTGGATCAGATAAGGATACCGGATCAATTCCTGGGAACGACGCACGATCCCGGACGATGGTGCGATCCAAAGTTCGATTGATAATTGCCGCTTAGCTGGGTTACACTATGCTACACTATCGGCATCTTCCTGAGCGTCGTCTCTGTGGTCAGGTTTCAGAACGGAGACAGAGAGAGAGAATGAAAAAATGTAAATTAAAAAGAGGTCATACCGCCATCGCGATCGGGTTGTGGCAGTACGCTGCCCGTTGATAAGATGGAGGACACGAGATCTCGTTAGTCCTCGAGCGGTATGACCACTCATTGACCATGCTACCCTTGGTGCTGAGTACTACTGTGCCGTTTGTTTTGATTCGCCGTGAAATCGGGCATTCACGGCGAACAATAATAATTGTGTCTAACAGAATGTTTTGATTAGTTTCCGAGCTTCCGAGATCAGGCATCTGTGGTGCCTGTGTCAACTCACCCTCCTCACCGAAGCTGAACCAAATCGAACCGGTTACTTCTTAGCCAGCGCCGGTGCCCCACCTGAGTCGCGTCCATTTCAAACGCAACAAATCGCCCTTGTTTGTCGGTGCGTTATGCAATGGGCCATAGCCCACCCAGTGTCACAACGGTTCACAACGCAATCGTCACAACTATCTGCGCAAAAGCACACGGCATGAAGAACTTTGTTTTTGGAGTGCAACAACTCAACAGCCATTCTGGCGCCAGTTTCGCTACATTGACCACAACACAGCTTCCCACCAGAGCCTACTGCTGCGAGTACGTGAGAGGTAGAGTGAGTTAAAAAACGTGCCTAAAGCAGGTGAACGGCGCACGGCTCGAAGCAGGCTGTGACTAATTTCGCGTGAAGGTTTCATGTCCACCGGCCGCGAAACACGGGTGCCACGTGGAGGAAAGTCGTTAAACCGAAGGACTGACGGGAACTGCATCGAGTGTTTGAAGTACGCTGAATTACAAAGAAAATTTGCGTTTCAAACTGCGTTTCAAATTTGTTTCTCTTAAATGCGCTGCTCCTTTCACTTTCATTTCATTACTCGTGCCGGCCGAAGCCGGGAAGTATTGCTACTCATCGCAGCGCACAAACCGGCTTGTGCTAGCTTTAAAAGCCCCCGCGAGAAAATATATTAATGCACCTACTAATACCTCTTTGTCCTGCACTGAAACCCCTATATCCCCTCGAGCGTCTCGGATTCCAATGTTCAAGGTTTGTTTACCAATGGTAGAATTCTGACGGCTCTGTTTCTAGTATACGCTTAGCTAAAGCGAAGCGGCAACACGATCTTGAATTCCCAGGTCGCGCTTGACAACAGAACCGACAGCGATGACGACTCCCGATCTAGGTAGACGAGCCCCATGCGTGCGAATCGTGTGTAATAAGCTACGTCCACCGATAAATGTAATTCTAATGAGCCACAATTGTGCATCGGTGCACCGAGCGCTGGAAGATAAAGAGAGAGAGTGAGAGAGGAGGTCGATCTCATCACGATATACACAGCCATTTCCTAGAGCACGGAACAACCCGCTTGCGCGAGCAGCTGCGAGAAGAAAAGGCCTCCCGGTCACGGCTGATTAGCCATTTTCGGGAAGTGGAGACCCTTACGCTCACACAGGTCTGCTCTAAGCACCGGCTGGTAATGGCGTGTAATTCGGGTTCCCTCCCACTCCCGTTTGATACTTTCATTGACGCTCATATCACGTTGGACGAATCCGGCCACACAATAGCCACCCATTATGCACTCATGTCGGCTGTCTCTTCCTTCGTCTATCGCCGATTCTCAAATAGACCACGAGGGGGTCGGGGCACATCCAGTGGGTTAAAGTGCCCGCGGAAGCGGAGGGCAACAATTGCTAAGCCACCTTTGGCAGCGCAAGATTCAACGCTCCCACGGCGGTCCATCAAGCGATCGATCGTACACGACACAAGCAACTCAACGTGTGTCTCCGGCGATCTCCCCGTCTGTTCAACTCCACTCTGACCAGTCACGGCTGTTGGGTGGGTTGTGGGGAGTACGTCGATCTCACTCGAGCATGATGGATCATCGTTTGGCACATGTAAATTTCAGCTCCGAAACGAAACTGTATACCTCCCCACCGGGAACGTGTTTCTGGCGTGCCACGATGGGTACTGGTGTCGATTTATCTGTCGGGGTACGTGTCTAATCCTCTCGACAAGCAGGTTTTCGAGTGCCCGGTACAATTTGCCACAAGTTGTTGGAGAAAGATGTCGAAGACGAATACCCGTCGTCCAGCATGGAGGGAGCACAATTTTCATTGTGGCTCCTGCCACCATCACCGTCCGAAGGCTGAAGGGAGGTCCAAACTATCTAGAAAAAAAACACCCATACGTCCTTGAATGATGGATGGGTCTTCAGCAGTGGTAATAATTCCACTCGAAAATAAAAATAACCCATCACAATAACAAACATATAAAAAACAAAACAACTACAACCGACGGGAAAAAACACCACAACTCGAAAACAATCGCAGCAGGCAGCGAACCTCGGAACGGATATGTTTTGAATGTTCGTTCGGTGGTGGAATTATCCGGATGATGGGCGCGCTTTCGACCGCGTCATCTAATTGCAGACCGAACGCGATAAACACGGGCGCTGGCGCGATTTCCGCAACCAGGCTCTACGCATCTGCACGAGCAGTCGGCGCATGCAGCCACGGCAACGGGTTCCCCAACGACACACAAACGAAAAACAAAACCCAACCTGCCCCAAAACCGGTGTGAATCGAACCGAACTCCGCACCGGGTTGGGAAGGGAAAAAGAAATTAAAAAGACCCGGCGAAAACCATCACACCGCGGCGGGATGCTTCGCCGCATGCGAGACGGGAGAAATTAGTTGCACAACAACACGTTTCTGGCCGGTTTGGCCTAGTAGTGGTGGCGCGTCCAGATCTAAAGGTGATCATGCTGATGCGCGGAGAACGCAGGAGAAAGATGTGTTAATGCGGCAGCACACCGAAGGACAGGTTTTGCGTGCGCGAATGCGTAGGTGTGGTGCCATTCCGGTATCTAAGTACCCCCCCAACCCTGACAGGGGAATGGTGCGCATCGCTTTTCTAACCTCAACGGCTTGCTTGCGTCCGCTTGGAAAGGCTTTCTAGCGGCACGAGCGTGTGGGACGGGATTTGCATGAATATTAAAACGAACGGTACATGCACGACAAGTCCCCGGTCGCGATGCATTCTTTGGCAAACTTAATCAGCTGTGCTTATAGTGCGTTGCTTACTTTACCGTGCTCGGTAGAAGCAGCTGGAGAGGAGCTCTTGCACACTTGCAGAACTACGCAGATCGTGCTCAGTTCGAAACCTGCTACAATAAACTGCGCACTTGAGATCTGTTTGGAAAACACATTGAACAGTAGATACTTGTGCAATTGTTCCCCTTACGCGCGATACAACACTTACATGTTTCTAATTCAAATTTACGTCCGAAAGATGTGCACACAAAAACCACCTTAACCACGTGTGCCGACAAACACCACACCTGATCGTGTTTTCCTTATACGCGTCGCTGTTAGTGGGAACGGAAACCCTTCCTATACACTTTTACTTTCACGACACCCAAAACCCGCACACGGAATTCAGTTCCAACCACGCAGCAGCCACCATGTGAGCCGTTCGATGGTGTAATTCAAACTGAACGACAGCCGCTCAATCCGGCGCTCCGGAGGTTGAACGTGTCAGGCACGATCGTTTGATGACGACCACGATGACGACGACCGGCAGCACGAGGACGACGAGGGGAAGCCAAGGGCAAGCCGGGGCGGGGTACAACCAAAGCGGGTCCCAAGCCATACGGTCGTACCCCTTCCGATGTGTTCGAGGCAGGTTGTTGCGCTCGGCGAGAAGATCAGATGGTAAGGGAGCCGATTTTGCAACTGGCCTGCATGGCCTTGGCCAATGGATGCAACGTGCCGCGAGCTGCAGTTTCATTACGGGTGCCATTTGTAGTCTAATAATTGCGATGTCTTCGGCTAGTGCAGACGGAGCATGCACGTAGAATGAATAATCGATGAAGATGGAACTGTAGGGACTAGCAACTGATAAGAGATAAGCGACAATGGAAATGGGAATTCCTGCTTAGCATTTGTATTCGTGTACGCTGCACCGCCATTGCATCCGGTCCATTTAGTTAGGGATAGTGCGGGTATTATCGCGGATGATGCACCCAGCGATGCTTTTCACTATCATTTGTCGTACCCGTGGAAAGTTTCCCGAACAGACGCCGACCCGAGCGCATGCTGATAATTGCATTGTTCGTTAGAAATAGCTTCACATTGCGTTAAGCTGTTCCGCCATGCTTGCAGATGATCCGATTATCATGCAATTTGTCTTTGGGATACGACGTGGGACGTTTAAAATGCCCAAAGTAGTTGCCATTTTCGGTGCCGAACACGTGGTCAATCCACCAGAATGCTACGTTGCACAGTGACCGTTGTACCGTTTGTACTCAGTATGTTTGTTCTAGTATGAATCGTTTTTCTTTTTTATTCTAATTAATATGTTCAGGAGTTTGGCTTATCAAAAATTGCGCAGCATGTACCACAAATATTACTTGCCCAAAAAATCTATTTTTTTTAACAGCGCAAAGGATTCCACAGCTTGAATTGACTCCGTTGATACACGTGACCACGTATTTCAAATCCAAGTTTTTAAATAAGCTGGGAATAAAGTTTATAAACGTTTTTTTGTGTGTGTGTGTTGTATGAGATTCTATTAACAATTGTTTTTAACAATGAAATAGTACTCGCAATAAAATAGTATCGCCAGCAATACATTCAAATGTTTAATTGTTCAGCATCACATGGCGGGAACAGCTGATAGCAAGATTGGTTCAATCATGATGTCAATCTGGACTTGAGTATTGAGTATAAACGCAAACATGCTCCGTTAGCTTTCACAGTGGGTTTTGCTAGAACCGCGGGACCACCTACGGATTTTCACTATTTTTAATTGTATATTTGCTCACACTATATTGTCAACACTGCCACAACCCATATAGTTTTCTTTTTGTAAAAAATAATACAAACAGACAACGAAACCAAACAGGCTTCGTGTAATGTGTAAATTAATATTTGCTTTCTGGCCTACAGTGACGGACATACAAATCATCTTTATCATAATAAAAAAACGAATATGATAATGTGGCACGCATTTGAAGTTCTTTGCAATGTTTTAAACTCAATAAATGCTTCTAATTATTCACTGGCAGTCATCAAACTGTTTTACAACCGAATATTGAAATTTTAAGAAAATTTATTTAAAAAATAGGAATGACGCCTTGTCCTATGTTCTCACGTTGTGATTTTATCAGCTGTCAGTCAGCGACGTAAACAAAGCGTAACAGGGTGGAAAGAAAACACGATCGGTGCATACAAAATACATGAAATTGTGAATTACATCGTGCAAATCCAGTCCAACTGTGCCATATTCTAGCGGGCGGAGCATTCCGCAAACCCTCAGGAGTTGATAGAAATAAAAATATCAGTTGTCGAAACACCAGGAAGTGAACATAAACTGATCGGGAAGGGTGCATTAAACTCGATCGGACGGCGAAGGTTTAAATAGCAGTGGTCGCGCGTCCAACACAACAAATCGTTCCGTCCGACCGAGCGCAAGTGGATCGCCGACCTGCAGAGCTCGGCGCAGTGCGTGAAACTAGTGCGTGAATTTCGTCAAGTGGTCACGATGGCTGTCTTTATGCCAAAGTATCGACTGTAAGTTTCTTCCAAAATTATTTCCTTTCCAACGCCAAGCAACGATGCAGTGCAACGTTCTATTCTAAGCCATTACAATTCGAAATCACCCAACGCAGGGTCCACAACAATTGACCCTTCCGAACTAAGCAGCATTATGTAGAGCACGAACAAAGAAACATGCATGATTTCCATGGTTACGCTTCCTCTTCCTTGTGATCATGCACCTCGTGCGATAGAGTGTGAGAAGGGGACGTCATGATACGATGGGCGTATGCCTCAGCACGGGAAAGATCGTATCGCTCAAGAACACGCGTTAGGGAAAACTTTCTCTTTTCATTCTTGCGCTTTCGGTGGTTCTTGCGTTGTGCATAAAGTATATCGTGCCGAGATGGAGCAGCCGAAAGCGGTTACACAATCACTACCGCCCCTTCGTAATCTCCTCAAATCTAGAAGACTCCCGTCCGCGTGGCTCAAAACAAACGTAGCGCGAGTTCCTGCGGGAGCTGCGAACATATGGGTGCATACTGCCGACGGTTTTGTTTGCATGTGTGAGCTAGCGATTAGCGCAGGGCACCTGAAAGCCGGTTCGAAGACGTTTAGGAATGTACGTTACGTTGGCCTTCTCGCCCCGTGTCAAACATTATCAGCTGATTCTGTGGACGCTCCGTTTCCCATCCCAACGGGTCAACAAACTGAATTTGGTGTGTTTTTTTTTTATTCCGCCAGTTGATTTTTAATCATCTGCTCAATGATGATGTGCCGGGCATTTCTGTTTTACTATTTTATTACTAGTTGGTATCTCCACAGATCTAAATAGGATTACATGATGGGGATACATTTCCCAAAAGAAGTCACTCCCGAACGTTTCACGGAGAGTGTGGTAGGTGTCGCTTATCACCCACGATTTAATTTCTGTCGCTTAATTATCCCATAAATTCCATAATACGGTGAGCGATTGATATGTTATCAGCCGAAAGCTGTTAAATATTATCTACTTTCTTTGTTGGGGATGACAACATATGGTTTCGCACAAGTATGCATCATCCCGTTCGACTCGCCCCAATGGCTGTCGTTTATGCTTTTCTTCCGGCTAAACTGCTGGGTTTTCCACATACAGTTCATACCTTTTGCACAGGAAATGTCTTTCCGTTTTGCTCAACTACTACAGTGACAGATTCGCGCCATATCAGTCCAAATCCAGAATATGATTAGTCACTGGTATCGGGATCACGATAAGGATACGACGGAATGATTATAGGCCCGGTGTGTGGTTGCTTTTATAACTAGTACCACGAGTAGATAACGTGGTTGAATATCGCCGAATGTTGAACATCTTGCCATTTCCAACCTGGGACCACAGTTGATTGATTGTGGTCCTCCGTGCAGGTTGCTGCTGCTTTTGGGCTTCGTTTGTAGTTGCCAAATAAGCGGCTACGGCTGTGTGTGGGTGTTTCCGGAAGAGCTAAACTGTGAGCAATCCAAGTATTATAGGTTTTAAGCCACTCCGGTGATCCTGGAAGCATCTCCTCGACGCGTTATTTCTTCGATTACTTCCGGGTGGGCATGTCGTTTTCATTAAAGCGCTGGCTGAAGTTGATCATGTCGCTTCAATATCGCACGCTGACTGACTTAGCTTTATCGGGCACCGATAAGGATCGTGACGTGTTCCCCCCAGTGCCGGAAGCCACACCAAAACACGAGTAACTCCAAACAACAAATCGATAAAATGTGCGCCGTCTGTTTGAGCATGAAGTGCAAGTGCATGTACGCCAGGGCCACCCAAAGAGAGCGGGAGAGGGAGGGGAGAAAGTAATGCTTTCCACACCATGACTTGACGCACGTGCTTGAGCAGATTTCTGGCCAATGGCACAGCCGTACCTCGTTGGGCGGACTCGAGGACTCAAACGACAGCAAAAACACGTGACACACTGATGGGACCGAGAGTATATTGGGATGTACCGCCGTCGGGAATGCGTGTATAGGCTTTCCTGTCGGGCGTTTATTTTTGTCCATCGTGGCACATGTGCATTGTCGGACGACCAGTCCGTTCGGGCGTACCTCGCACGGTGGACTTGGGCAGCTCCGAGCTACTAGCCAGCGGTCAGTTGTGCAGTGGACTATGTAATCATCACGCGACAGTGCCAAAGTAGTTGGTGGTTGGTTTGATTAGATTTTTGCGTTCGAGCGCACATCCGAGGAACAACGGATCTCTTGCTCGAGTGTGTGCGCGTGGTTGTGTGCGTATCTTGCCAATCGTTATGCCTGATATTAAATTAACCAATTGAGACGCGCGCGATCGTTCTGTGGCCCACCAGCTGGACCAGTGGCACATCATTGGGGATGGTCTGATTCGAGTGAGTGAATTCGCAGCGTGCTCATTGTTTCTGGAGGCGCGCGCGGTTTCGCTGAACGTGCCAAATCCAGGCGACCGGATTATTCGCCCAGCCATAATGGCGATGCACGCGTATCGCACGAACCCGCTTCTGAACCTTTGTTTCGCTGTCTATTGGCTTCTCTCCGCGTGCGCCAGGTTCTCGAAGGCGGTCAACCTGAAACCGACCCCCAGACAGTGGTCAGCAAGATGGACTATTGTGCAGCGGTCAATCTACGGTACTAGACAGCTCCAGCAGCAGCCGAACGCAACCTCCACAAACCAGCACCAACACCACCAGCACCAGCATCATCATCAGCAGCAGCAGCATCAGCAGCACCAGCAGCAGTTCCACCAGCGTCAGTCGACGACAGGTAAATCCCGTAGCAAAGTTTACAGAAGGTGGAGTTGGCAGGCCGGTGCAGGTTGGACTATATTATCGGTTTTGGATTGGTGGTTACTAGCAGCCGGCGGTTGGCTGACTTGGCGCGGTGTATTTCTTCGCTGGACCCCCATCGGTATCTGTATGGTGGTGGCGGCCAAGTGGCACCTTCACAATCGTGAACTCGATAAGAAGGGCCTACCCCGAACCGCCGCGAAATGGCAGGTAAGTGTGGCACGCTCTCGATCGGTCTCGATCGTTACGCACCCGCATTTGCTGAACGTGCTCGTGTCTCTTGCAGGCGAAAATGTACTGTTCGCTGCCATTGCGCCTCATGAGTCGCTGCTGGGGTTGGATGGCCGACCGAAAGGTTCCAACACCGGCGCGTCCCATGGTGTACGGTCTCTACTCGACCACGTTCGGTGTAAAGATGGAGGAAGCCGCGACAGATAACTTCAAGTAAGTACCGCACTCTATGGCTTCGACCAAATATACTAGGTGTCTCCAAATCGTTTGTTACGAACATAACGATTGCAAATAATCGTTGTTTAGCACAACTTGCAGAATGATAATTAAACAAACATAAGGTAATGAATGCTCTCAACCGTTTTAACCGATACAACGCACCAACTCTCATCGTGGTCGTGGAAACTTTATTTTCTGTGTGCCTTTGCGTCCGGTACGGGCGGTTCTTTTCTGTGTTTCTTCACTGCTTTCAAACGCTTATCCGTGTTTGTGTTCCGGCCATCCACATGTGCATCTTGTGAACCATTCTGTATGGTTTCAATCAAAATTCCGCCTTTTCATTTCTCTAACAACCGCTTTATTGCTTTCTAAAACCGTGAATAGTGTGCATAGTGTCCTTCTTCTTATCAAATTTATCTTACGCGCTCTGCTCTTGCCGCTTTTTCGTGTCCTGCGTATTAATCTCCCACTTGTCTGTATCGTATTTCCGTCACTACAGAGAATATCGTAGTTTAGGCGAATTTTTTACTCGCCCGCTCAAAGAAGACGCTCGTCCTATTGATCCCAAGATCAGCTTTGTGTCACCCTGCGATGGACGCATCCTGCACTTCGGACCCGCTACCTCCAGTCAAATAGAGCAGGTATGTTTGATGGGCCCTAACTACGTCGTCGCCTCAAAAATGCGCAAACTAACACTTCTCCTCTCTTTCCTCGCGCAACCCAAAGGTGAAAGGCGTGTCGTATAGTTTAGAAGCCTTCCTTGGACCCCCGACGTGGACGAAAAAAGATGCACCGGAAATGGTGGAGAAGGTGAAGAAAAAATCCTCCCCGGACAGTGTGCTGTATCAGTGCGTCATCTATCTAGCGCCGGGCGATTACCATCGCTTCCACTCGCCGACGCTGTGGAAGCCGGAACTGAGGAGGCATTTCTCCGGCGAGCTGCTGTCCGTTAGTCCGAAGATTGCGGGCTGGATTCCGGGACTGTTCTGTTTGAACGAGCGAGCGGTTTACATCGGCAGATGGAAGCACGGTTTCTTCAGTTACACCGCCGTAGGTAAGTAAGAGAGAGGGGGTTTGTTTCGCTTTTTTGGGGACATTTTACACCCGGATCTCGGCAATTTCACTCCAGTGGGCTTATCGCTAGCCAAGAGTTGATTCATTCGAAAACGTGTAAGGTGTGAGGAAGAGGATGATAAGGGATTACCATGATGCTGTAATCATTATCAATTGACATGCTACCGGGATCCGGGACGCTTTTTCTGTACGAGATCAAGGATCGTACGATCGTACGATGGATCGATGGATTTCTCTGAGCCATGAATGGAGGATGATAAGCGCCAATCAAAACTGGTTGCAGCTGGCGGAAGGCGCTGAATGGCGTGAGAATTGTAGATCCGGGTCGTGGGATAATTGAGGGCCAGTAACAACAATCATCATGTTCTTTTCTCTCTTTTGTTTCTTCATCCTGCAGGAGCTACGAACGTTGGTTCGGTGGAGATTTTCATGGACGAAAAATTGAAAACCAACAAGTGGGTTGGTTTAGCCTGCGGTAGCCACAAAAAGAAGGAGTACGACGAGCTCGAGCTTCCAAATGACAAGTACCTGGACAAAGGGGAGCTAGTTGGCCAGTTTCGAATGGGCAGTACCATCGTTCTGATCTTTGAGGCTCCGAAAGAGTTTAAGTAAGTACCACCAACCAGAGCACGATGGTGTGTTTGGGCACGTTCTAGTGGCTAAATACCTTCTCCTTCGTCCACGCAGGTTTAATCTATTTCCCGGCCAAAGAGTGAAAGTCGGCGAGAGGCTAGGTACGTTCGAGGGTACGGAAGAACAGGTGGAAGATACCGAAGAAGTGAAGCGTGTTATCGAATCTTTGTGCGACTCGGAAATGACGAAACTGTGAAAGTATTCACTCCGAGCTCTTCGATCGGGTAGCGGAGGAGTATACGGGCATGTACGCTGCCGGTGCGTCAGTGTAGTCTCAGGTTGGAATTAGCTTTAGTTAAGCCTTTTAAGTTTTTCCTATTCCCGTACCAAGACAACTAAGCTAAGCAGTGATCTACCACGCAACTGATCGCCGGTTCGGGCAGATCATTCGACTCGAAGCTTATCGGATGCTTGGCCATGTTCGGTTGGTGTTAGTGTGCGCGAGTGCGAAGCGATCCATCGGTGTATCGTTTGTTCAACTAGTTGCTGTCCGCAAACGAGGGAAGGACGCCCAGTGACGCAAAGTTCCTGACACATGCGTTACGTTAGTTGCAAATACCGTAAGAGTAGTGCATATTGTACACGATTGCTTCGCGATTACTGTCTTGCATTGTGTGTCAGAAAACTTTAAATGCGATAAAAATGGAAAACCCGAGCAAGTTGACATCTGTTTCAAGACCTGTAGATTTAAACAACCTACCGCAGACAGTTAGTTACACCAGTAAGAAGTGATTCTACACTAGCGCGGAGAAGATGTGATTGGCATACCGTTAACAATCGCAAGTATGATTGCTACACGTGTTATTCCCATCACTCAGGCAGGTACACATGACCTAATAACCAATTGTAAAAAATGACCCATTGTTGACCTCAATTACCAAAGGGTTCCTTTATGTGAACCTTTGTATAGGTGATTTTTTTAAAAATACACTAGCAATAATACACCGTGTAACAAAACCCTATTAGCAAAACGAATTGTTCCTGCCGAGGTGTTTCATTTAGATAATATATTTTTATGTTAACACGAACCTTTAAACGAAAAGACCGGTGTTTTTCTTCTTTCTTCGTAGTCAAAATGTTGTAGAATCTTCTTCGATTATAAATCATCATCTTCCCTGTGTATTTCCCCATCCACGCTTAGCTTAGAGCACCGAATGCATGCGCGCGTTTGTGCGTGTCTACCAAAATCCTTTATCCAACGCCTGTTGCACTTCATCCTTACCACCTGCTGGAGGTGGTACCACTTCGAATTGAATGTTGTACTGTTGATCAAGTCCTATGTAGCCATCGGATAACAGGTACACTGTGTAGATGCATCGTCCTGTAGGAAGCGAGTGACGAAATGATACAATTTTCCCACGGAAAGCGCAAACCAAGTGTATTAATGCTTACCAGTGCGTGATGGTGCATAAAAACACAACTGATGCGTACTGCGGTTGTTTCGATACACGCATCGCTTTAGCGCTACCACTTCGCCCTCGGCCTGATGGCCAAGCGTCAGGAACCATCCTTCGTCCTTACCCTTCGGGAACTTTGGGCAGTGTATGTTGAGCGAGTCGAACGCACCCAGTCTTATTAGTTGCACACAAACGACGTACTCCTGGTCGGCGTACAGCTCCATCCACTGATCGCGAGCCATCGGCTGTTGGATTGGTCGATCCACATCACCTTCCGTGCCGTGCGGACCGCGAACCGATATCTGCACGTTGATCGAGGGTAGCTCACTTATCACCTTGTAAATCTGTTCAATTTCATGCTCCTCAAACTCCTGTCGTAGCGGTCCGGCAAGATTTTCGTACTTCCGGTTACACTTTTCTTTTAGTGCAGGCAGCGTTAGGAATGGTAAGCTAAAGGCAACGAAGAAAAAAATCTTCCATCACTCTCATATTTCCCGAGAAAAGTCAACCATTGCTTACTCTATTTTAATCTGATTGAAGATGGACGCGTTGTGCGGTTCCACGTTCGGTAGAGTCAGGACAATGGCATCGTCTAACCAGCGTGCTTGGATGATGCACTGCATTAGCTGTTGTATCCGCAGCGTTGTTGGAAGCCATTCCCTTTCCGCACTGATATCGATCATTGCCTACAAAATGCCAAATATGAGCGATTACGTTTTCTTTTGCAAATTATATAAAAACACTTACCTGAATAATACGAATAGATTGATCCAGTACCGACTTTGTGTCCGTACCGTAGTCAGTGTTCGGTAAGGGCAATCGCGACATGTGTGCCTGCAACAGCAGAAACACTTTCGTGTGTGGATTGTCCACCGATAAGGGATCTACCTTCAGCGGACATAATTTGGCCAGGTCACTGTAAATACGAGAAACGAAAAAAATCTTATCCGCTGCCAGGACAATGCACTTTACCCAATACTTACGCATTGTACAAATCTTCATTGTGACGCACGGGATGCTCCTCAAATTCGGCCGCGTCCGCCATAGCTCGCAGCAACTCCTCCATGCTCATATCATGACGCAACGTGTCAGCAAAATGGCGCATGGTGATGTGCGAGAGATAGTAATAGGAAGAAATGCGTCCCATCGATGTCGGCATGAGCGATCGATTATCTTCGTCCATTATGACGCAACCCGCCCGAATGAGCTTGTCTAGTACGCTTTCGATCAGATCCGACAGGAAGTAATTGATACTGTCCATTTCCGTGCTCTCCAGCCCGTAGTAAGTTGGATTGCGCACCAGCCGGCGATAGAAATACGTCCACGTAAGATAGTCCAAGATGCTCTGCTTCGTGCGCAGCGTTCCCGAAACGATTTCCGCATTGACGTGATCGGGCAGCACGGCCAGCAAGCTCGACTCCACCGGGAATGGATCGTACAGGAACTTTTTGTAGAAATTTTTCTTCGTATCCTGCACGTACACGCAGGCGATACCCTCATTGCCGAACTGCGGACGTCCCGCACGGCCCATCATCTGCAGCACATCGGTGATCGGCATGTCGACGTAACGCTTCAGCTTACCGTCGTAATACTCCGTGCCCTTGATGATGACCAAATGCGCGGGCAGGTTAATACCCCACGCCAGCGTGGCCGTTGCGATGAGGATTTGGATTTTCCTGTTCAAAAACAGCTCCTCGGCCGTCTTTCGATCGCGCTCCTGCAAACCGGCATGATGCATGCCGATTCCAAACGCAAGCGTCAGACGAAGGTTACTGTCGCGCACGTTCTGCACAATCTGATCCATCTCCTCTTCGGTCGTGTGCAGGAACTGTTTAGAATTATCTTCGCCCGCCAGGAACGAAATCAAATCCAGCGCCGTCAGACGCGTTTGTCTGCGAGAAGCTACGAATATAAGGGTCGGCGTGCACGGTGAGTACTGCCGTATTGCCTGGAACGCCGGCCGATTCATGGTGGCCATGCGTGGGCAGTAATGTTTGCCCGGGAATCCCTGTATGTGCACCGACAGTGGCACCGGCCGAACGGATGGTTTGAAGTTGTACAGACCCATCGTTTCTATTCCGAGCCAGTTGGCCAAATCCCGCGCGTTCGCGAGCGCCGTCGAGAGCCCGACGATACGCACCGTGCGTTCCGTGTGCGAGGATATGAAGTTCATACGGGACACGATCACCTCCAGCACCGGTCCACGATCTTCACCGAGCAGATGAATTTCGTCGATCACGATCAGCGCAACGTCTCGCACGTAATCACGCGTCTGCCACGAACGGCTGATACCGTCCCATTTTTCCGGTGTCGTGACAATTACTGACGATTCCTTGATCGCCCGGATGTCCGGCGTAACGTCACCGGTCAGCTCCACTACCTTTTTGCCCAACTTTTGCTCGATCCGTACCTTCCAGTCGTCCATGCGCTCTTTCACCAGTGCTTTCAGCGGAGCAATGTACACCACTTTGCCTGTGGGGAGCAACCGAAACACGCGGAACATTGCCATTTCGGCGGCAATCGTTTTTCCCGATCCGGTTGGTGCCCCGAGGAGCACGTTGTTGTCCGTGTGATACAGACAGTGGAAAATTTGCGTCTGAATCGGATTGTAATGGGTGAATTTGTAGAGCGATTCATATTTCCGATTGTTTAACACCGTCACGGGCAGTGGCTGCAGGGGCAGGAGCTCCGTATGCGGTGGATGTACTTCCGGCAAGATCAGATGCTTGAAGGAAAGCGGTACGAGGTTGTTACTCCCCAACCAAGTATCGCTAGCGACGCGTATGTAGTACTGCGGAGGTAGCGGATCCTTCAACGGTATTGTCATAACCAGTTCCTGCTCTTCCTGGCGCATGGTCTGTCGTTTCGTGATCTGAAAGTACTCCGAGTGATAGATGTAGTTACTCTCCGGATCCTCGATCCAGATCCAGAACGATTCGGCCGTCTTCCCGTGCACCCGATCGTTCCACCGGAACGACGCCTGTATAAACACCCGTATCCGCAGCACGGTTCGAGTGATCGGCTGCAGTGTCGCTTCAATTTCCAGCATCGGAAACTCTTGCGCGCAGCGCTTCACGATCTTCGCGTACCGGTGGTTGCGCAGAAAGTCTCCGATTTCTTTCTCCTCCATATCGCGTAGCGCCAGCACGCTCAAGCCACGCTTCTCGATCTTCTCCACCACATCCAGCGGAAGAATGCTGAACTGATACATCGGCGTTTGCGATTCCCACATCTGCTTCTCGAACATTTTGCTCACGTTCAGCATCCGGCCCGCCAGGATCGGGTTGTTCGCGCGCAGCACGATCGTGAAAAGGGCGCGCGCAATGCGAACCGCGTTCTGCGTGATGTACGACATGTCCGACATAAGCGAGAACGACCGCACAAAACCCTTCGACAGATAGGTCTGCATGAGAATGTTCACCTTGCCGTGAATGTTTTCGCTACCGCCGCGTACCGGCACTTCGCAGCAAATCTGCGTCAGCTCATCCAGCTCATCCATCTCGTCGTCGCGCACCTTCAGCTGCTGGAACTCGTGCGCGTTCGCCATCATCTGCAGAATGTCGGCGTCGGTCATGATTGGTTTCAGCATTTCGTTGAACACCTCCACCGTGTCGTACTTGATGTAGAAATGGGACGCCGTGCGTCCGAGATCCGTCACGTTCAGATCACCCGTACGATCGTTGTAGCGCAACATGCGCGCCTTATCCAGCGCCATCGCGGCCGTATGGATCAGCTGCCGACGTTTCACCTCTAGCGAGGGATCCTCCCGTAGATCGTCATAGTTCAGTCCATAGCACTGGGGGTTCATTCGCATGCGCACGAAGAGATACGTATAACTCAACCAAACGATCGCCTCGTCCACGTTGCTGATGGTGCCCAACGTCACCTCGGCATTGAGATTGTCCACCAGACACTGGATAAAGTTCGACTCGATCGGGAATTGATTGGTCAACAGGGACAGGTAGTGATTGAGCTTGTCGTGCGTCGTGATGATCGTACCCACACCACTCTTATCGTACTGCGGCCGTCCAGCTCGTCCAAAGATCTGCAACACATCCAGTATGCCCAGATCCACGAACGTACCGTGCTTGGAGTCGTAAATTTCCGTCCCCTTGATAATGACCGCATGGGCGGGAAGGTTAACACCCCACGCCAACGTGGCCGTACACACCAGCACCTTAATCAGTCCATCGGCGAAGTATTTCTCCACCAAATTCCTGTCCGGTCGCAACATGCCCGCATGATGCATGGCCAGTCCGTTCTGGAATAGTTCCACCAGCTGTTTGTTCCGACTCTTCGACACCACCTTCAGGGCGCTACCATACTCGGGATTACTTTCCGGTACCAGCAAATTGATGTGCCCCCGTTGCTGAGCAAGATCCTTAATCAAAGTAGCCGTCCGGACGGTGGCATTTCGGGCGTGCACAAACACCATCACCTGATGGCCCTGCCGAACCATATCGATACAACGTTCGTAGCAAATCGTGTCCATATCCGACAGCTGCTTCAGTGCATTCAACGACTTCACGCCGATAAAGTTCGTGCTCAGTGGAACCGGCCGGAAACGGGAGTCGAAGAAGAACAGTCCTATCATTGGATTCACGCGCAGAAACCGTGCAACATCGATGTAGTTCGGTAGCGTCGCAGATAACCCGACGATGCGAATCATGCTCTGGGACGATTCCACCAACCGCAGCGTACGCGCCACGAGTGCCTCCACCACCGGGCCTCTTTCGCCGTGCAACAGATGGACCTCGTCGATGATGAGCAACTTCACCAGACTAATGAACGCCACATCTCCCGCACCCTTACGCGTCACAACGTCCCACTTTTCCGGCGTCGTTACGATCATCTGCGTTTGCTGAAGTTCCGCCTTCGTCAGCTGCATGTCCCCGGTAAGCTCGCGCACGGCAATACCCAACGGCTGCAGCCGACGACCGAAGTTGCTGGTCATTTCAGCGGCCAGCGCCTTCATCGGCGCCACGTACACAATCTTGAACTGATCTCGATGAATAACGCCCTGATCGACGAACTGTCTGATCGTGTGCACGATCGTCAACATGGCCACGTTCGTCTTACCGGCACCGGTCGGGGCACAGACGAGCAAATTTTCGTTACTATTATAGGCCGCCGGATACACCACACTCTGGATGCGATTCAACTCTTCACAGCCCTTGAACGCGATCTGCCCGATCTCATCCAGCGAACTAACCTTAATCCGATTGCTGCCAATCGACAGCGGAGGAGGATCCGTTGCAGGAATGCGAACCTCCTCGCACAGCTTAGTGTCCGTCCGTTCGACATTCTGCGGCAGCACGAGCTTTGTGCCCGCGATAAACCCAACATGATTCCGTGCCTCACTGTACGAATCGTACACGTTCGGGTACTTGACCGGCTTGGAGGCGGGTTTCGAGATCGGCAGCACACTTTTGGCTTGTGCCCGCTGCATCAGAACCTGGGGCATCTGGGCCGCGAGCATTAAGCTTTTCTGATAGTTTAACCGCAGCTGCGCCGGATCTATCTCGCTGCAGTCGCCCTTCTCTGACGTCGCCTCGTTAAGGAACTTTTTCAACTTTTTCTGCTCCTTCTGCACCTGCTTACGCATCTGCTTCTGCGATTCCGTTTGTATCGTTACCGGCATCAGGTACGCGGGTGCGTGCTGCATCGCTTCCAGGTTCTGCTGGATCTTCTTCATCACCTTGATTTGCTTGAGCGCTTTTACGGACTCGATCAGCGATGTGCGGTTCTGCAGTATCTCCGGAATCACGTCCAGGTACTCCATGCCGAGAAAGTCGAACAGATCCATCTGCAGTTCGTCGTTCGTTTTCGCCGACTTTAGCAGCTGCATTAGGTTGTCGACCAGGTCGGGTGGAACTTGCTGAGCTAGCCAAGTACGGGTGTATTTTTCCGGTTGCTGTTTCGAGGTCGCATTGTAGGAACATCCCGCTACCGGTTCGGCCGACTGCTGGATGGCGTCGTAGTTCATCGAGAACGTTTGGGCCACCTCACTGTCCAGCGGAGTCGTCGGATTAAGATCCATCAGTTTGCTATGGTCGTGGTGCTTTCGTTCCATCGACAGCTTACACACAATTCGATCCCCGTATGAAGGCTCCGCGTGACCGTTTTCGATGACCTCCTTCTCCTCGAGGTACTCCCGACATTCAGTGCTCAAATTACAACCGATCTCGGACACCAACTGGAATGAAACTTATTGTTAAGTTACGGAAAGAAAGTCTCCGACAAACGACAAATCAATTCGTACCGAACACATTTTGTTGATCAGAGCATTCGGTACTTGGCCAAACATTTTTTTCAGCTTCGTCGAATGCTTCATCATCACCACCTTTTGATCGAGGAACAAGCGCAGCACCAGGATCGCCGCTTCATCCACCAGTTCTGCGTTCTCTTCTGAGCCGACCATTCCTCGGCTCATTTCCCACAGATCGCGCAACTGCTTCGAAAGAACCCCGCCAAGTTTTTGATCCACATTGCTGTTGATGAACAGTTTCAGTTCCTTCCACGATACACCACTGTGGGGAAAATGAACAGCAGAAGATAAGCGAACGGGCCAACATATTGGTGCACACCAGAAAACCCTACCTAGTGACTTCCTTCTTGCGAAACAGTTGTATGGCGGCTCGCTCTTTCGGATCGTGGCTAAGATTGCGCGGCGCATCCAGGTCAGTGTTGGCCCGCATAGCACGGGAAAGCCTCGGTAGTTCCGACATTATTTCACAACTTTTGTACACCGGCAACTAGAATATTTTCGCCTATATTTTATATAGTTTCGGTAGCGGAGCTGGCACTCGGCCGAGCGGTGACTGGTACGATGTCTAATACAAAATAAGACTACTAGCAAACTGGCTGAGGACCGCGAAAGATAGGGATTAGGCCACCGGTACTCCCGCCCTCGCACAGTGAAGTACTTAGTCACTTGCAGCAGCAGTAACAAAATCGGAATGATTATTTCCAACCTGGTGAAATAAAAGCAACCTTTTTCGCACAGTTGCTAACGTTGGCGCAAGAGGAATTTGCTTCGCCTTTTTGTGTGAAGATGTGAAGAAGACAGCCGGAAGCCGGTGTTTACCTCGGCCATTTTAGTGACATTTTGTAGAATAGATAATCGTGAAAATTTAAGTTCATAAAACTTTACTTAGTTTTGTTTCGTAAAGTCAAATATTGTACAATATTACGCATTCATTACACAGCTGTGAGTCGATAAAGTTGTGAAATTGGCTCAAACCGTCGGATTGTTGGACCATGTTTTTATCTTACATTTTAATTATATTGAAAAAAGCGTGATATTTGTACTTTTTAGGAATGATAAGTATATATTCGTTGGAAAAAAAACGAATAAAATAGTGTTCAAAAATTTACACGTCCAAAAGTTACTAAAATGACCGACCACAGGGATTCCGCCCTGGGTTTGTTATTGTTTTGATTATTGTCCACCATTGCAAATCGCCGCAACAATTTCGTTCGTGTGGTGCAATTTGTGAAATGGAATCGAAAGATGATGACTACTGGAATGATTCGACAAACAAATCATTCAATTTCGATGAAGATGATGTAAGTACACAATTGTGCATTGTTGCAGTTCAAATCCTCCGGGCAATTTCAACCATGTTGTACTGCGCCTTCTGGTTAACAGGTGGCAGTCCTGGATATTGCGACCAACAACAAGCGAAGTCTTTTCGGTGAGGATACTCCATCGGAAGCCAGCTACAGCAATGTCCAGTGCGAACTTCCACTGCATACAATAATCTCGGACGAAGCTCTCGAGCTCATCCTGCAAGAACAATCGCGCACGGAAATGACAATTCCCAAAGGAATAACGCTCGAGGAGGAAGTGAAGCTGCTGCGTAAAAAGATACAGGAATTTAACTACGCCCCGACGACGGAATCAGTCATCCGGAAACTGCTACTTGGAAAACCTTGCTCGCTTGAAATGTTCCGATCGATGACCGAAAAGGAGCAGCTGCTTGATGAGGCCATCGCGTCCGGGAGTGGCAATGCGATCCTGAAAGTTACCCTGTTTCTCGATCGGACCCTGAAGAAGAAACTATTCTACACGCTTCTTCAAACGCGTCCGGAAGCGGTGCATCACTATGTGAATTATTTATCGCTGCGATTGAAAGTGACCGATTGCACCGATTTGCTGGTGTAAGTACAAATGCCCCGATAGCGTTAACAAAGCGTTTCCTTCATCTTCGTAATGCATTTTTCTCTTCCCGCACAGGTTTCTAGGCCGACATCACGAAGCAAGCGTGAGTGTGGAGCAAGTTTTCCAAAGGATGTATGTAATATTTTGTTTTCTTGTTTCAGTTACTGCAATTCTCCGTATTTGTATGCAGTACCTCTAATCTCGATATAAAGCGACAACGATTGAAAAAGGCTTACAGCGATTATTTCTCTCAGCCTGGCGCAAACACATTCTATGCGCAACTGGTGGCCAACTACATCAATCTCTTAGGTGGGTGTCGAACATTTTGAACGTTAAAAATCGATGTTTTTTTAAATATCGTTTCACTGCTATAGAATACCAAACAGCGGAGTTACTTTCATCGGGAGGACGAAGTAAAGTGGTAGCCATTCAGGACAAATCTGTGCTTGAAACATTAAATTACGTTTGTGGAAAGTATAAATGGGGTGACACATCGCTGCAATCAAACGACAACCCGTTCAAACTAGCCGAAAACCATCAAGTTTCGCAGGCACAGTTCGAATGGATCGCCTTAAACGAACGCGCGAAGCAGCAGGCGTGGCTCGATTTTGACCATATTTTTGAACGGAAGGCTTGGCTCAATCTAAAGCAAAAGTCATTCAAAATTAACATTCCGATTGATCGCACCATACTGCGCCTGCATTCGTTACACGCACCCGATCCGGTCCTAAACACGTTTCTGGCAAAAGTAGAAGATCCACAGCGGAGACTGGCACTCGCGCGGAAGGTACACTCCAAGCACGGAATCGTAGACGCGTTGGTATTACTGAAGGAACGCACCGAGCTGGAAAGCTACCGTGATACACTGGATGCCGGAACGGAGGAGCGTCTTTACGCGGAAAATGCTCTGAAATCTTTGGTAAGTACTTTTTACCTCACCATTTTTTTTATTGCTGTGACACAACGAAAATTCTGTCCGCTTTCCTTACAGAATAACAAATGGAAAAGTGATGCAATGAAGCTTATAAAATAAATGTTCACAAAATAAGTGGCATGCATTTTAATTGAAAATGATTCCAAATGTAAATCTTCCTGCCAAACACAGTCGAAGCGCCAAATCGTGGAAGCCATAAAAGAGAAGTTTATTGGCGAATGTTAAAACATCAACTACACAACTCGTTACACTACTGGAACTAATTGCTTTTCGCTAGTAAGCTGACTAATTACAATAACTACGTGCTTCAAGATATCATGGACTGTGTGAATATGTGGCCACAGGCGAGAATAATACGCCACGCCACGAGAGATACGTAATTTACATTGAAAGAAAATCTTCGCAGCCGCAGCAGCGCGTCCGTAACTCGGCGAGATTTGTTCAGTCATTTCAACGGTCACCTGGAAAAGTAAACACCGGTTGCCATGGGTAACCGTAGCCGAATCCAGGCATGCCATGGACCGCCAACAGTGTGGAAAGCAACAGGCACCACCTATGCTATTTGAACTTTTTCTCTCCCTCGCGGTGCATCAGATCCGTGACGACGTTGTCCAGCTTGGTGCTGAACGCCTCGAACGAGAACCGCTGCTGAACTCGCTTTCGGCCCATAGCTCCCATGCGCTCGCAGTGCTTGTCGTCCTTCACCAGCTTGGCCATGGCGGTAGCAAATTCTTTCGGAACGGGCTCGCACAGGAATCCGGTCTGCTCGTGGATGATGGTTTCCATCGGACCTCCGCTGTTCGCTGCAATGACCGGTTTCGAGAGGTACATTCCCTCCAGCGGAACGATTCCGAAATGCTCGAATTCTGGCGTGTACACTAGGGCCTGTGCGCGGTTCAGCAGGAAGAGCTTCTGGCGATCGGTCGGTGACTTTAGTAGTCGCACCTTGGCACGTATCTGCATGTCTTCGGCCAGCTCCTCTAGCTCATCGTAATGCTCAACGTTCTCTAGCACGCGCTCATCGTATCCGCCGGCCATAATGAGGCACACCTTGTGCCATTCCCCAGGTGAGACCATCTCTTGCAGGGCTTTGAAGGCGTGCAGCGCGAGTGACAGATTCTTTTTCCGTTCATAGCGATTAATGGAGAGAAACACGAACGTGTCGTTCGGTATCTTGACAACCTGGTCCGATTCTTCGACCGATGTCTCATCGAAGAATCGCGTGTTGAGCGACGGGTACAGCACATCTGGATCTGTTGCAATGCGCTTGAACGTTTCCTTGAACACTCGGCTGGTGAATTTGCTATTCACCAAAATACCATCCGCCTGGGCCGTCGTAACCTCCTCAAGGTAGTTGAGCGGCATGCGATAGCACTGCTTCAGTAGATTACCCGGCCTCGACAGCAGCTGATCCGGATAGTGGCAGTAGAAGAGGATTTTGGGATTAGGCCGTGCGAGCCGGAAGATGGGAATCCCCAGTGAGATCAGATCACAGAACACCACATCCACCGGTTCCTTTTTCGACAGGAACAGGCTGTAGTAGAAGGCAGCGTACACCATGCGTATGTAGGCGCACACGGCATAAAACTTCCCAAAGATGTCCCGCGGGATCCAGTCGCCGACCGTCATCACGGGCAGGCGTCCATCCTTCGTCTCGTCGAAGCAGTGGTTCGGGTCGTGGTGGTTGGTCAGAAAGCTGACCGTGTGGCCCTTGCTCTGCAAAGCGAGTGCCGCATCCACGACCAGCCGTTCGGCGCCTCCGATGCCCAAATCCGGATGAACGAACAATACCCGCACCATACCTGCCTGCACGTGGAGTCCTGCAAGAAAAGAAAGTCTTACTCAACCAGCACTTGAAATAGACGTGCAATCAAAACAAAACAACCTCACCTGCGAAAAAATGCGACGATTCCCTTTTTTTACCAGCAGGAGCCGCAAAAGTACGTGTTTTCTGCCAGCTACACAGAAAAGACAACAAGAAGACGACTGTCAAACGGCGGCTGTCAATATCAGCTGACCGGACTGTCACAACGGCGGCGTTCAGCTACAGTAAACAGTAAATGTAAACAAAGTGTGCGACGATGAACGATCCAAATCGCAAAATAGAAATTGATAAATCCTCGGTAAGTTGTAACGAACGTAATTGTATCAATATCGTGTACTGACAAAGTATTGAATTTAGCTTCTTAGCTTGAAAGCGGAACTGCTGCGCAAACAGGCGGAAGTGGGTCGAGCGAAAGCCACATCTTCCATTGAGGATTTCGTGCCGAAAAAGGTTCCCAAACCGGAAAAGGATGCGGACAGTAGCACGAAGCGCAAGGAGCGTCGTGAAAAGAAAGCTAAATCGCAACCCACGGTCACGGAACTAGAGGACTCCGCTCAGTTGGCACGATCGAAGCAAATGCTACAGGCGAAGGCAAAATATTACGAACGAATGGTAGCATCGGGAGGTGCGCTCAACAGCGATGAGAATAGTTTGGTGATGTTCAACAAAAAGAAACAGGACACAAAACCAGCATACAACTTGTCCGAGGAATCGGCACACGACGACAGCAGCTCCAGCTCGTCCTCCTCGGGAAGCGATGTAGACGACGAAGGAGATGATGGCAAATGGTAAGCAGTTTGTAGAGGAAACGACAAAATTCCGTATGATTTTCAAATCATTTTTCTTTCCAATCTGTCAGGGTTGAATACACGGACTGCCTAGGACGCACAAGGAAGTGTCTAAAGGAAGACCTTAAAGATTGCTTAGCCAGAGACAGAGAGTTACAGCAATCGATGGCACCTCGCGAAGGTCAGCGCAGAGAAGATTTTCAAGACCCGCCCAAAGCAGATGCACCTGTATCCAAAACCATCGACCAACCGACTACAACGAATCGTGGTTATAGTGATGCTGAAATGGAAGATGGTGAAATTGTTGGCCCAATGCCACCTGCGATGGCAAGTGATGCGGATATCGGTGAACGGTTCCGAGTGATGAGGGAACAGTGGGTTGAACAGGAGGAGGCCAACATGGAGAAGGATTCCATCCACTACCAGGACGTTTTGTTCGACGGTAAGTACCGCACGGTTTTATATTCTTATTAGTTTAATCAGCAGAAAAATGGCATTACCTTTACTAATTCGTAACGTGGGCAAGCAAATGGGCTACCTAAAATTATGCACAGACATTGATCGCTATGTTCCGAACGAGTTCGTAAATCAGTACGCTCACGATAGGATTATGCCGAACGCAAATCTCGTACACTGCAGTACGTGTCATCACCAGGGGCGTACATAGTTGCCGGATGGATAACCATACCATCCCATCCGTGCACTGAAATTGATTTGCAACGTACTGGTGGCGGTGATGGCAGTGTTGCGACCGTGTATCACACGGTTTTGGATGTCCGATAGCAGTTCATGCTGTGAGACTCTAATTTCCCATTAAATAGACACAGAGACGGATACACGCACACGCGAGGGTAGCAGCGTGCTAAATCTGGCGCATCACTTGTCCGGTGGCTGGTTCACACATCAACCATGAGGAAGCGCGAGTTAAAATGCTCATCAGAGGGGCTGCAGCAAATACGCACTTCCGAAAGTTGTTATGCAAATTTGCATACTTACCCCCTGCACACGGGCTACCGAGCGAGCGAGCGAGTCAGTTTGTGGTTTGGTAGTGATAATTTGCACATCCACTTATTGCCACGGCACGCATAACACACCCGTCGGAAATAGTACCCGGGAGTCAGGGCCGGGAATGGAAATAGCTTGTGGGTTCGCTTACCTGCACCAGCTGGTCTTCGTATGAAAGTCATTCTATGTGATATTTCATTTATCGGTGATATCATTCGTGATATTGTATTCGGTGTCTTTTATTCGCGTATCCGTGCCACGCACCAAAATGCGGTCTGAACAGGTTAACACATCCGTACTCGTTTCCACGTTTCTGGGGTTTATTTGCCGTGCGCCACCTGTTAATCGATCTGTAATATTAGGAATACTTTTATATCGATACAATCCGGGCTAATTCTAACACCTAGTACAACATCTGCTAGCATCTCCGCTTGACGTTTCCGGCTTTCCGGGGAGGGTTTTGAGGGGCTGGGTTACGGTTTACCTTCTGGGGGAAAATAGCAGAACTGGGGTGTGGTTGAAACTCGAACCTGAACTCGTTTTACATATCTCTGCCGGCTCTCGTTAAACTCTAGTCAAGCGTTTACAAACTGTTTACTAAATTCTTCTCTTTTCTGGCGTCATTGTTGCGTTGCCATACTGTCCCCGTTTCGGCGAATGCGAATGTTCAAGACTAATCGGTAACGACAATAATCGTGTCCTAATAGTGCGGAATTGTCGCTACGGGCAAGGGTGGTTTCGCGTTTGGTTGAGCGATTGGTATGAGCAATAAATGAATTCTTACAAATTCCCGAGACTGGGATGCAAGAAGAGATACACGAAACTACTACTCGATACTATTCTCATATATTCAATAGACCACTACGCTTCTCGCTTGTTTGCTTGCTATAATCCCACCTGATACGTCCCATTTGTCTTCCCATTCACTAGATTCCTACATATTGCGTGTTTTGAGAAAAAGTTGTTTACGATAGAATACTTGGTAGATTTACTTCGTCCACGACGACAGAGTGCAGTGTGTGAAAGTGGCCATTTAGAGTGGTAGCTTCAGTGGCTTTTCGTGCTATTTACAACTATGTACAGCTTCGTCGAGATGCGCACCACTTCCTTCCACTAACTTATTGCAAACCCTTCAGGAGACTAAACGGGACTAGGAGAAGTGATCGGATCAGATCGTGGAACAAAATGTGCCCTTTTCGGATTTTCCTGTATCTCCTGCTAACATGGCACCTGGAAAACACACACACACACACACTCTGGCTTACTCACATAGCATAACGGGGGTTCAAGGACTACATTACCACTGTACTTATTCTACGCATCGAAAGGAAAATTAGCTACCGTTGGTACGTGTGTGAGTGTGTCTGTGTGGCCTTTGCTGTGTGGATCGACGACAACAACGACATCGACGAAGACGCGTAGCATCATCACAGATAACGCCAATCCAAATCATTTCGCTTCCAGCACGCGCGCGCTCGGACGCTGTGTGTTCCCCTTCATTCTTGGAATGCAATCGTACGGTTTAGCGGTTGTTTCGAACCACAGCTTCTGCATACCGGCCGTCCCGCTTAGTACGGATCGTTATTCATTGGCAAATGGTTCAGCACACAGAGCAGTAGGACCGTACAGCTGGCAACCACCAGCAGCGACGGGCCGGAGATGGGCAGCCGGAATGTCGCCGGTGGTGAGCTGCTGGTGCTCGGTATGGCGTTGCTCTCTCTGCTGCGATCGGATGCGGTGGCGTTGGGTTCGCTCGCGGCCCCATTGTCCTTGCCGCGCCGATCGGTGGATGTTGCTACCGGCTTGAGCGTTATGGTGATTTGCGTCGTAACGTCCCGCTGGCCGGGGGCTGGCATCATCGCGCCACCATTGTGCAGCATGTCCCGGTGGTGTTGCTGCTGCTGCGAGGACATCATCGAACGGTGCGTTTCGCTTCGATCGCCATCCATGCCGGACGATTCGGCCATGTCCTCGTCGTCGCTGTTGTTCGGAGGTGGCTGATGATGCATGCCGACACCACCGAGCCGGTTCCGGTGGTGTGCGTGCATCAGCGAGGCTTCGATCGAACGACGAATCTCGGCACGGGTCAGCTGGTTGCAGAGGTCCGTGCTGCAGTAGCAGTAGTCGATGCTGTTAGCGCTCTTGCAGTCGTTAATGGCCAAGTTTTCGCCGCACGTTCGTATCTCGATATCACCTGCAAAACACGGAGAGAGAGAGAACAATCATTACAATCTGTACATTTCCAAAACACGATGTCTTGATTTTCACCTCTGCATGCACGGAGCCCTACAGAAAGGTTAACACGAACCAGACGAGGCAAGCAAACGCTCGCAAGGCTCATAGAAAATTCCGCTCATAAAATACAAGGACGTCAATAAATCAACTTTCCATGCCGAACGCACCCGACCAGAATTTGCATGTGAAATTATACCGTGATTGCTAGGGCCAAGCATTTGCTTTGTCGTGCGGGTAGCCAGCATGCGGGATTCGTCACAAAAACGTGACATCAGACCGGAATCGCTTTCTTGCATGACACGCAAAGGAAATGGGTTTCCACGCGGAGCAAATTGAGGGAAAACGAATAGGTGCATGCAGAGCTGTTAATTGATTTTACAGTTTTTGTTAGCCGCTTGATGCCTCCGTTGCTGTTGCATTTCTTGATTTTAAAGTGTCACGAACACGTTACAGAACTTGAGGTCGTCTGAGGCAGTTGCGAAATTGGTGACAATCGTGGGAGTTCGATTGAGGTAGGAAAATAGTTAGAGGAGGTAAAATAGCATGAACATCACAAGGAACAAAGAACAGAAATAGAGCAGGACTTAATAAACTCCCATGTGGGACACATCAAATGGATCGTGAAAAACGGAGAATAGGATGGATCGGATATGAATTCGGATCTCTCTACCTGAAAGGTGGGATTTGAGTGAAAGAGTGAAGACCTGAGAGAATCCTAACTTCATCAACTTTTGAAGAAGTTGCTTGTGGATAACCGAGTCCAAAGCTGCTTTAGTGCTCCCAGAGAAGGTATGATAGAGGAAACTGTTTTCATATGGTTCGATGCGGTAGGGCGATCAGAAATAACCGATACAACTTTACAACAACATACCCACAAGATTAGACTGCAGAGAACTGAGAGTTTGGATCATGTTTATGGTTTATTTCTTTAGTAG
Organism: Anopheles dirus; assembly: GCA_000349145.1. Lineage (NCBI taxonomy): Eukaryota > Metazoa > Arthropoda > Insecta > Diptera > Culicidae > Anopheles > Anopheles dirus. The sequence goes on from KB672979.1 coordinate 1,934,246, forward strand.
CTTTTTCTTGCGTCTGCACACTCGTCTTCACGGATAGGTTATCATAAAAGCAAGCAATCTTTCCGCTAAACGTATGCTTTTATTTCTTGGAATTCCTAATGAAGCATATAAAACCATCCTATTGACGGAGGAAAACTCCCGAACCCGACACTCCATTCCGGTGCGTGTAGAACTAATAAACTTTCAATCTTCATTAAAAATGAATCCTGTCATCGAACAACGCACCGTGAGGCTGTGTGGAAGGATGTTAGGAGCCCCATGATAAGCACCACCACCCCCCCTCCCAGCCCCCCCCCCCCGTGTACAGCCTGCGTGCAACGTAACAAACGTCCCGGACATAAATAATCGAGAAGGAAGACCGGCACTTGCGAGCAGCAGGTCCATTAAGATGTCACACCATTTGCGCGATTTTCAATGTGTCACATCGAGAACAGGCCGGGACGCGCCTCCCGATTGCCTGTTGCCTGTCTTTTTCTTTTCCATTCCTTCTCCAGTCACAACACACACACACACACCCGACAGGTTCTGAAGGAGCTTTTTTGAAAGGAATATCATTAAAATTAAATTTGTTTTCCCACACTCCCATGCGCCCCCTCCGGTGTGTGGTGCGAGTGTTTAAGGGCAGGCTTTTTACATAATTCACACACACACACACACACACACACACCCACCGTCAGATACACGGACGGAAGATCTGGAATGAGGATTGCATGCTGTTCTGTTCCCTACCCGATTTCCCATCAGCCGGCATCAAAGTCGGTTGTTGGTAATGATTTGTTTGAATCAAAAAGCATCCCTGCCGGAGCGAGAAGCACGAGATCGAGAGTTTGAGAGCAGGAACACCACATCACATCAACCCCACGGTCTGGGACACCCTGACATCAGCCTTGCAAGAGGCGCGTTGTTTTTGGTGCCGGTGCGCTTTGCTTATTTGTTTCGTCACTTTCGCTGGGCGACTTCTTGTGCCCCCCACCACGTGTCGCGATCTCGCCTGCCGGCTGTGTGTTAATGAAAGCGGTTTGTCGGTTTGCCGATAAGCGAAGGAGAACCCGGCCGGGGCAACTAAATGGGGAAAAGTTTCGCACGATGGCGAATGGGGCAAAGTTTGCGCGTTCCTGCGAGATAGGAACGCACCGGAGTTCGGCGGCAGGCTCACGGCATAGGCCCGATTTCACCGGTGGCCCCCCTGCAGAAAGGTGCTTCGGAAAGTTTTCCACGGCACTGACGAAACCCCCCGTGTGACGATGTGTGTGCCTCGGTGATGTTGTTCCTTTTTATGACATACCCGTGGGTCCCGCCGATACGGGAACTGATAGTAAGAATTTCTGTTCTGGTAGATAAAACCATGAGCATGACGACGATGATGATGATGATACAGAAGTTGACGTACACGAACGGCGCCGGCAAAAGCTGCACTTCTTTTGAAGAGGAAAAAAACCCCTCAAAAGCGAACGGACCATTTTCCATTACCCTGGGAGTGAGGGAAAATTAGGGAAATGACAACAACGGCAACAGCAGCAGTGGCAATAATCGACAATTAAAAGTGGAAAAATGGAATCCAATTTAATCCGACGCCGTGGTGCGGTTGCCCAGTTATTGCAACACGGTGACCACCGGGGCCATGGACTGTCGATGATGGGAAAAGTGGAAACAATATAATGTAATAAATGTGATCCTCAACACCCCACCCCACCCAACACAACACAACCCGTTCGTTCGTTCGGGGTGGCCGTCCGTGCAGACTAATTTTCACTGCTGGAATCCGTTTTGCTACGTCCAGCTGGAGCTTCCAGATGTGTTCGGGATTGCAATTTGCTCCGCTGTGGCGTTCCCCGTTTTGTGCACTCCCGGCCGTACGTACACGGCTAGCTTTTAAGCCCCGATGTATGTAATCTTTGAATGGAGCGAAGATTTTTTGAGAAGCAACGACTCCCGTTCGTTCCGAATGCTGGCAGTAGCAGGGCGCCAGCGGACGGCGGGGGTGTAATTTAATTAAAAACTTGCGCAAAAATCTCTACCGGTAGCGCGGGCGGCTTGCGGTGCCGCGGCGGCAGGAAATCGCTAGATTTGTCTAGCTACTTTCTCGCATTAGGAAGGAACGGGCGAACGGACATGGGCATAAACAAGAGAGCCCCGCCGAATACGACCGGACCGAGGGAGGGGTAGCGTAATATTATTCAAATTCATATTCACATTTTGAATGGGGCAGACAAAAAAAAGAAGCGGAGAACGGCACGCTACTAAAAGAATTTCGCCGGTCCTATGCGCTGCTGACCACCGTTTTCGGTGGTGCCCATTGTTCCACTTGCTTCCAGTTGTGGTTTCACGGATGAATTGTTCCACTTGGGCTTTGTTATTGTTCAGAGAACTGCTTGTAACAGAGTGCTTGTTTGATTTCATTTTTCTCTCATTCTCTCTCTCTCTCTCTCTCTCTCTACTCTCCACAGAGGCACGCTTGCACGGTGTTGGTTACTACGCCTTCTCGACCGACCAGCAGGAACGGAATCGCCAACGGGACGAACTGGACTCGATCCGCGAGTCGACGGTGGAGGCGCAGAAAGAGCGCGAAGCACTGCGAAACGCACGCGACAAACTCATTGCCGATCGGGTGAAGGCAGCCCGGGCCCGGCAACGCGCCCGACAGGGACTGCCGCCGGAGGAGGAAAAACCACCCGTCGATGGTGCGGGTGCCGCCGACCAGCTGTACGATTCAGCAGAGGAAAAGCGTCAGCGTAAGGCGGAAGAGAAGCAGCGCAAGAAGAAGGAAAGGGAGGAACGAAGAAAGGATCGGGAACGGGCGGATCACGTGCGACCGTGGGACGAAGGAAAGGAGCAAAATCCCGACGACCAGCAGTGGGTCCCCGCCAAGGAACGGTTCGTGCTCTCGCAACACGAATGGAACGATCTGAAGCGAGCGGAACGCGTCGCAGAATTCGCACCTCCCACGGCCGAACGGCCGCGGGCATGTGGTTCCAGGCCACAGTCGTCGAAGGTGCCACCTCCCGCCAGCGAATCGGACTCGTCGGAAACGAGTGACACGGACGAACCCGTCGTCGGTCCGCTGCCACCGAGCGCTAACGATCCTGCCACACAACCGGTGGTCCTGCCCGAGGACATTCCGCTTCCGGATGAAGACTCGCCCAAAGGAACACTCTATTTTACCACGAAAAAGAATCCCCCGAAAAAGGAACTCAAGCGGCGCAATCTAAACGCCGTCGAAATGGTAACGCCCGCTAAGCAACACGCGCCCGTGCCGATCCGGAACGAGCTGAGCGATCCGGAAGACGCTGACGGCGCTGGGCAGCCGCAGCAGCAGCCGGAAAGGAGACGAGCGGAAATAGAGCCTCCGGCGACGTTCGATTACTACGGCCCGTCGGACGCCGCACCGCGCCGGACGGCGTCGCAGCGAGTTACGCCGGAAAATAGAACCAACCTGGCGGCTTCCATCGAGGCTGGGCTGAAGTTCTTGCGAAACCAGTCGGATAAGGCGGGTGGACCGGGAACGAAGAACCGGTGGACGTCGAACGCGGACTATTGAGCAATAAACGAACGAGAAACGTGAAATGAATGTATTTTTTGTCACCTATTAGCTGTTGGAATGCCGCAGCTGACGTTGAAAAGTGCTTGAACTGAAACATTCGGTTCTGTTACTAGCTCTTTCTCGCTTTTAAATAACTTCCCCCGGGTGCTGTGCCGGCACGAACCGTACTTCCCGTACGACCATAATCGAAAGCAGCGAAAGTAAACATCGCCCGAGCCGTGGGGGACGAAGCGGGCGGGTTAATATGAATAGTTGTCCTTTCACATACCACGCACTTGGATGCTGCTTCCACTTTCCGGCTGAAACGCACGCCGGAGAGTCATGTGTTTTAATGAGGGAGCTATAGCTTCCAAACCTTCGGCAAAAAAGCCACCCGGGTTCGGATCCCCGGAGAAGTGGCTTACATGTCGCAGAGCGTAGAGCAACACTCGAGTGTACTTGCCATTTGTATCTTTTCTCGAGTGGCTCTCTGCGCACGCTATGTTGGTTAAGAATAATCTCTTCCCATCATCATCAGCATCATCATCGTCATCGTCGCCGTCAGCCTCATCACCATCGCTGTCGTATACTCATCAGCCATCCGATCCGTTTGCCTGGGCGATGGTGTCGTGATCATTATCGTTTTTGTCACCATCATAATCGTAACCGTAGCATCTTGACTGTCCGTCCGTGCCCGGTGCTGCTCTGTCTGCAGCCCGACATCACATCCCGACCGGCCAAAAGGCCGAGGTGCAAGTTGGTACATGTACCGATTTAAAAATCTGTTTTACGATTATGTTTGCGACGATAAAACCGAACTTCGACCCGGGACCACAAGCGGGCCACAAGAAATCGTTCCCGACAAATTTGTCCTCCGACTTATCCTCCGGTCGGTCCGGTGCTCATTACGCGGGCGTGGGACATTTCCATGGGTCACACCGTTTTGAGGATGATTGAAGGGAAAAGTTTTAGCGACGTCGTGTGCCTCTCTGCTGATCCTTACCGTCAACCTGCGTCAGGCAGCTCGTGTACGCCGGCGGACAGTCGAACGCGTACTTCTCCTCCGGCCGGAAGCCTTCGCAGGTGCCCTCGACGGTCGGCACGCTGCTCTGTCCGTGGTGGGTCGGCAGTGTCCTGAACGGGCCATCGGCGCCCTCGCCACAAATGTAGCACTTTCGCGCGTCCACCAGCTGCACCAACCACACGTTCGTGCATAGGAGTGCTGTGAAAATAAAAAAGAAAGAACAAAGCTAATTAGTGCACCGACAGCAAACGCATTTATCTTAATTCACCAACGTCGTGCCAACGCGCATTATCATGTAAAAATATGCACAGTAGGAAGAGTAAAAAAACGAAAACAATTAAACAATTCCTCGCACGTACATCGATCAAACAATCCACAGGGAAGCAGTGTTGAATTTGCGTTGAAAAAGAAGCTCAAGATAAATAGATTAATATGACAAATGCAGCCGCGGGCTCCAATCCACACGATCCAAATCGCACAAGCGACAGAAAGCAATGCCATCTTGATCTGTCTTCCGAGAACATCATCAAATTCTGCCCGGTTTCGGATTCCCGGAAGGATGCAGCAGCAGTGGCGCGTTCCGTATTCCGTTTTTGCTCAATCAAAAATGCAATTTATTTTCATTCACTCCACCGTCGGACTGGGGGGGACGTCATTTTGACGTGAGTTTCTCGTTAAATTGAGCTTAGTTTTCGAAAGTAACTCCAACGTAACTTCAACAAAAGAAAATAGTATTCTTTTTCTCTGTCCCTTGTTTTAAAGTCAAATCATCTGGCTGTTTTAAGGTACTTGTAGTACTCGTAGGCGTGGCCCATGCTTCCAGCAACAGCATCGCTTAATTACGGCAAATGGAAATATAAATCCTCTCCAACCAGAGAATGGTTGGTTTGTAATGCGATGCTGCGATGGAAGCAAATCGTAATAATAAAAGCGCCCGCTCGCTGTGCGTTCATCAGGTTCGGAGAAATGTTTTGATAGCATACATCATACAACATATGATAGAAAAGCTGAGTACGGAGGAACGACTACGAATAGAAAAACGATGAACGGGACACAAAAAAACGGCCGACTCTCTCCCGTTACCTTTGGCATATGGTTATGATAGCGTGATGAGTGATGCGTTTTAAGACGAAACCCCTGTTACTGTTTTTTTTCTGGTAATAACAATCTGGCCCCCCGAAAAGCGCTGTAAGTATTCGCTGCCATATGAAACACATCCCTTTGTTTTTATTTGTTTTTTTTTTGTTTTTCAATAAAGCTAACCCGACTCTACTGCACCGACCGGTGACGGATGTGCAGCATAACAGCGTTGTTATGACTTCCGTAAAACTGACCACCACCGAGTCGGAGCCACACACACCAACATCCAGCACCAATTGCAATCCATTACATTTGCATTTCGTTTCCAGCGGAGCTGTTACAGGTTGCTGTTTCCTCTTGGTCGCTTCATGCACCGAGGTGATTTAAAGGAATAAAATTGCACTTTAAACGATCACGCGGTCCAACAAATGTGGCCCACATCCGCATCCTTGCTGAATGAACGGAATGAATGAAAAATGACGAAATGATTGAGCAATAATCGCGCCGTCCGTCGTTCGGTCGTTCCCGGGAGGGACCGCGGCGGAGACCCATCCGAGTGTTGTTACGTTCGACTGATTCCCATCTGCTCCGGGCCGTAATTGGGATGGGGTTGTCCCGGGAGATGGAGTCGATGGACATCAGCCACCACCGCCGCCGCCGTCGTCGTCGTCTTCGCGCAGGCAAACGATGAAACGTGAGAAGCTATTTACCGTTGCCCGTGTCGTCGTAATTGAGATTTATTTAAGAGGTTCTCGGCCGCGCCCGCTCGTCCCCGGACCGACCGCTGGTCAGTGCCGCTCGCGTGCCCGTCCCGATCGATCTCGAGTGCATGCAAGCTCAGCATATCGTCCTTTTGCTTCTATTTCACTGTCACCGCACGACGACGGAACGTGGGTCCAATTGAAGACAGAAGACGGTGGTGGTTCCACCCTCGACGCGCACACGTTTCTCGTGAACCGACCGACCGAGAAGAAGGGTTCCTAGCAGGTGAATGTCGGAGTTTCTCGAAAATAAGAAAAATAAAGCCTCGCTCCTCGGACGTGTCGGCATTGTTACATGCGGAACCACGGTGCCATTGTCGAAACCACGACTGTCGTCGTCGTCGTCCGTCGAGAGAAGCTCAGAAGTCAGAAGGCTCCTTCTTTACCGGGACGCTAAGGTTGGGAGCTCTCCGATGGCACTTTCAATTGAGCCGGCATCGTCCTGGTGGGTTAGTTGCTCGTTGGAATCTCTATTAACTCGGGGCACCGGGGTCTTTCTTATTCGTATCCATCCATTTTCATTTCTCGATCGATCCCGACCAGCCCCAGAGCATTCACTGCACGGCTGGTGTAGTCTTGTTTAGCGAAACTCATCTCATCACAAATCGCGCCGATATGTCTGCAGAGAGTAACGACTTCTCGTGGGCAAAAGCTCGCATGAAGTTATCTCGGTTCTAGCTATTACGTGTACAATCTCACCGTGAAATATGAATGTTTTTCTTGTTTTGTTGCTTACTGTGCCTTCCAAAACTTGCACATGACACATCTCTTTCGATCGAACATTTCCGGCCCACGCGCCTATTGACGATTCCATCATTCATCCCGTCGCGGCAGCACTCAGATTTATCCGGGACCATTCATCTCTGATCTCCGCCGTACACTTCGCTCTCGTTACGCCCGTTCGTTAGCCTGCGCTGTTCGAGGGCCTAAAGCCTTTTTTGCGATTCAGCAGGCCGCTTCGGGATAGCGATTTCGGTTGCTGCACGTGCACGCGCAACTCTCCTCCGGTTGTTACCATTATTGTCGTTATCATTATTATTATTAGTAATAACATTACCGCCACCCATACGTCGCTCTCCGTGCTTGTACCCCGAGCCACGAGCGTACTCTTCGATTCGACGTTCACGGTTTTTATTTGATTACATTTCATGCTTTCACCCGGTGCCGGTAGGATTCGCAGCGACAGTCGTTAGGCCAGCGCGTCGAGTTTCCGATTTGCCTGCGGGTGCCGCACGGCCGCCGCCGTCGCCGCCTTAGACCTAGCGACCGTGGGAGATATGCTAAGCTGTGTTTTGTTTTCGCCGTTGCTAAGGACGCACGAGACCGGCGGACAGGACAGGATGCTGCTGCTGCTGCCATCCGTGCCGTGACTCGCGGCACAGAACAGAACACACCACGCCGGTACCGGGAAATCGGGATAAATATTCACAATCTTATGAAAGCGCCCATTTCCGTCGCTCGAACGCGGTTCCATCCTCTTTTTTTTCTTCATTCCGTTCGCCATTAGATTTCCTGTTGTTCGGTCGGATTTGTGAACGCCTACTGTGCCACCGTCAGCCACCCGAGGCGTTTACTCAGCAGCAACGCCATGGCAGCAGCAGCAGCTAGTTACTATTTTTCGCTATTCACCCGCGATCATGGTAGGCGACGTTGAGCGTTTGCCTAAGCCGCTGTGTGTCAGTGTGTGCTCTAAGCTTCTTGCGAGTGTGCCGAAGTTTCTTCGCCTTCTATCAAAGAATTCGCAACAACACGGTAAGTCTTCCCAAATCATGGCCGCTCGCTCGCTGATCCCTCCCTCGCGTGGCGGCCACGGCGGCTGTAACAGTGAGTGTGTCACAGAAACTGTCGTAAATCAATTTATAGCAATTTACCATCCCTGGTGTGGCACACTTTGCAGCGTGGAACGGAGCACGAGCAGCTAGTTTCTTTTCCAACATCTTTTCTGAGCCGCAGCTGACGAGTGATGCAACTAGGTCGTCGCCGACGGACAGACGATGCACACATCCCTTGTCCCTTGTTGTCATCACCATGGTGCATCATCCTTCAACGCTCAGCCTCCGCACGCCGTGGAACCGTTTGATGCAATTAGTCAACGTGTGTCTCAGGATGCAACGTTGACGATAACGACCCGTTAAGCTTTAAAGTCAGGTCATCTTCATCCTCCTCGCAAAAGCGGCAGTAGGACCGTGCCGAGAAGCGAACGAAGGGATCGAAAGTCACCGAAGCGAATAAATCTTCCCTCCTCGGGCGGTTCCGTTTTCGCAGAAAACACGGCGTAAAAGGTTCGGTGATGCTGAAAAGTCCCACTTACACCGCGCCACATCCGACTACACGGGGGGCTACACATTCATCAGGGACACCAATTTGCAAAATGTCTGCAAAGAACTACAACCCCTGGTCGGTATTCGGAGCAGCCTAGGCGCTCCTTCAGCAGCTCAGTTTCGACAGTTGTCCAACTAACGCTCTCCAACGCCGGAACTTGTCGCTGGTACATTGTCAAACTTCACACCCGGCGCTGGGCGACAATGACCGGGGAGATAGTAGTTTCGATCGCTACTCGGAAGTCTTGCCGGCGATCCCGGGGACCCGAACCGTCGGACGATGTGAATCATCATGTCACCGGCAGCAAGTGTCATTAGATTGTATTTTGAACTTCATTTCCTGGTACGGAGCGCCCGCTCCCGGCTAGGGTCAGGGCTTCAGGAATTCCAGCCAACCGAGAGAAGCTCATCCAACCCTTTAAAATCCGACATCATTGGCTCGGAACCCACTCGGGTTGCTGTTCGTAGCAACCACGCCGGAACATGTTGTACAGGCTTCGGGACAGCAAATAAGATTTTCCCGGGCCAAACTCTCGCCTGCGTGCTGCTGGTCGGAAGTGAAAATCGCTTTTTGGTCCAGTTCAAAAATCGAAGCTCACTCAGGTGTAAGAAGCTGCACGGGCCAATGGGCTGCGAGGCGTTACGAGTGGACTACAAAAGTCGAACGCCGGAACACCCTTATCCTGCCCGATGCCGGACACCCGTGGGCTTGCTGGAACGCACGGAAACCAAGGCACCCAGAAAGGCGAGTTAGTGGTCTGCCACTTGACAAACAACCAGGCGGAAGTTCTTCATCAAACAAACCCGTCGCTCTACACATCAGCCCGCGGTGCCTGAACCGGACCGAATCGAGCGACTCGCCCGTGTCGGGAAGGCCAGCGACGCCACCAACACCCGGATGTCTGGAGTACGCTGCATTTCAGCAGCATTCCGACCCGCCGGGCCGAAGTAATTCCAATGTTGGCGCGTGTAAAATTAACATACAACATCCATTTAGCAGCAGCTAGTGGCGGCAACCAGCCGCCAAGGGCTGAAGTCAACAAGATGCGCGCACAAGCACAAGACCACTCGAAAAATTAATTTTAAGTGACATTTTGTCTACTCCATTCCATGCTCCAACCTTCACCCCATCCCGGCCGATGTTGAGAGGGTTTTCTTCCCGTGCCGGGCGGACGACGACTCTTTTGCTCGTTAAAATCCCGCGGGTAAAATTCACACAAGGCATCCTAGTGTGAGCGCAAAGTGTTTTGCCCCGAACGAGGACCGAAAGGACCACCGTGGGGTGGGAGGATTCGTCCTGTGATATTGGAACCGCGGCGGCTCCACGCCCGTGCGGAAAGCACAAAAACAAACAATCGGAGGTAAAAAGCGAGCGATGAATGAGTGTTTCCGGTTCGATAAAGCACAGCGACCCGACCGCGCTGAAGGCGAAGGTAGAAAGGATTCGCGGCGCAAGATATCACCGCAACACAGTGTGAAAACAATGTGCTAGAGCCACCGCGGAAGCGGCGAGCAGTTTTTCCTCTACTCCGAGCCTGTTTCCTGGTAAAAGGTGCGCTCCTTTCGCATGGGAAACTTGCCCCACTGTTTCGACAAATAATGGATTTCTTTTAATCCACCCTGCAGCAGCAGCAGCAGCAGCGGTGCATTTGAGTGTTTGAAGATTTAAATTGAATGTATAAAGTTCATGAATCGAGAAGCGGCCAGCTCAGCGCGAATGTTGGAAAATTGCAAAGCCACCAGAAAAACGATAACAAAACCCGCACAGCAAAACACACCCCCCCACACGTACAGACAAATTATAAAAATCATAAACAACCGACTTTTTAGGAAATGATAGCACACAATTAAACTTCCCAACCTCCCGGCCCAGGCCCATATGCCACGCCGACGACTGTGACTGTCGGCCGGAAGAAGGCAGCTCCTGCTCCACACGCTCAGCACTCACGCCGAAGGGTCCGGGAATTTTTGGGCCAAAACTTTGCCCATCGTTTTGCGTTATCTAACTTTCCCAGCCAGCCGACTGCGCCAACCGACACCGAACCAACTGAAGCGAATCGAGACGACAGAAAGCCACGAAACCACCGGCAGCAGCAGCAGCACACGACCAGACCGAAGCCGAAAAATTGGAGCCTACTGTCCCGGCTGCGCCGGGGCCATGGGAAAAAGGACACGCTTTACCGTGTGCTCAAGTGGAACTGCAAATGTGAACCGACACGGATCCGTGGTCGAAGTTGAAAACGGGGACGGGGGGGTGGTCCAACCGCTGGAAAATTTTCCCACAATCGCGGTAACCTGTGGTCCGTGCGAAATTTGCCCATGCATACGGCGCATTATGCAGCCCCCGGTGCTTGTTGCATTCCCGAACAATGGTGTCCTTGTTGTTGCCCGAGAGGATAGCTAGTCTCGCCACCGAGCTCCAGATGTCTAATGACTTCTGAATGATGAGGATCCTACGACCGTAGAGTCCGTTTAACGCACGAAACTCATCCAAGTAATTGCGCTTAATGGGCGGTACGGACTGGTGGAGCCCGACTGGTGGGAGGAATTGAATGCTGTAAATGATCGCCTCAAGTTGTGTCGGAGGAGAACGGCAGAGAATGGCGTTCGGAACGACTCCTTAACATGATGGATACAAAACCACCGTATGGTCAAACTTTTGATTCAACTGGCTGCGCAAATCACACCCAAACCAAGCAAACCACCACCCAACACTGACCCAAATCAGGCACCGGACACCACACCGAAGAGGACTCCGGTGGTTCCGGTGCAGTTTCGGCAACGAAAGACCGGACAATCGTTCGCCGTGTCATGGGGAATTCAAACGCAAACTTCGCTTCGCTCTCCCGCCCGGGTTGACCCTGAAACCGCGGACTGGAACACACAACTTCACACCGGAAGCAACCCCCAAAACGAAGGATCCAGGGCGGAGTGGGTAGCGAAGGGATTTGTCGCGTAATGAAGATATATCTCTACAGTAAAAATGCTTAATGGGCGTTATTTATGGAAGGATGCAAAGGTACACGCACCGGTTCCTTCCAGCGGCCGTTTCTTTTTTCTCCTTCCCATGAGTTTAGTACACGCCCGTCGGTCGGACGGTCGGTCGGTCAAAATCTGTGTATCATTTCCAACCGGGCACTGAATTATGGAGCTCAATTTAGTTACCTTCCCTCACAGTTCGGCGTTGGCCATGGAAATGAGGCCGGCTGGGAACCTGCAGCCGAAGTTTGATGGAGGAGTAGAAATACAAAATATTACTTTGTCATCGGGCGGGCGCAAGATATCACTTTCCCGGGCGCTTCCCGTGAAAATGTATTCGCCACGACACGAATACAACCATGCCAACCGTGGTAGCGGGCTGGCGGCGGATATTATGATTTCATCCCGAGGAATCGGTTACTTCCCGGGAAGAACGCGCCCGTACCGACCGACCGAGCGTTTTTCCGTTCTCCGATGTTTTTCTCAGACAAAGGCAATATTTTTTTCTTCTGCGCCGCTGTTGGACGTCCTTTTTTGTGTTTGTGTGTGTGTGTGTGTGTGTTTGGTTCGATTGATGATTGTGCGGATACAATTTGCAACAAAGTTTGCTCCGGGTGTCGATTTCCGACCTTCGTGGGGGAAGAAACGTGGCCGCTAAAAAAACAAGCGGACATTTTGTCTCGTCTCGTCGCCTGCTGGCGGAACAGCGCGTTCGTTCATTGCCTCGTGCGCCTAATGATTCACGGGTAGCGTTCCATACGTTCGTTCGCGGAAAAGTCCCGCGAATGGAAATGTGGCACTGTGGAAACATAACGAAGTCAATTACCATTACACAAACCATAAATGGTTCACCTGATATTCTTCGGCTCGTATTTTGCCGTCGTCTCGCCCGGGCCCAAGCATTCATTTGAATAATTCGAGCATTTTTTTTCTCCCTCTCTCCCTCGGCTAGCCCAACACACTTTGTCACACTTTACACTTACGCACTCATGCCGTTAAAAGCCAATAGATTCCATTTACGCCGTGTGCCAGAGCGATCGTGACTGATGACGCCGGCGGACGGACGGCGCAACCTGCCCGGGTTGATATATTGTTGTGCGTCGTCGAACGGAATAAAACTTTTTGCCTCATAATTGCATTTCATTTCGATGCAAATTTTGTGTCCTTTCGCCTGCCTGTCCGCGGGATAAACTCGATACGGCGTGTGTTATTAGCAGCGCCCCGTCTCTCTCTCTCTCTCTCTCTCTCTCTCTCTCTCTGTGTGCGTGTGTCCCTGTGTCACATAGTAAACCTGGTGTCCTGTAAAATCGCTTAGTATTTAATGCAAATTACTCCTCCGTGTGACAAGGGGGGAAAAAACCAGGACACTGATAAAAAAGCACTCAATAAACGGTCGAATTACCACAGAACCGCTCGCTCGCTCGCTCGCAGCCACGCGCAGTATGGAATTTGCGTCTCCACCAGGAAAGGAAACGGTGAAAACAATGCCGCGGGATGGAGCATCCATTTTTGCGAGCTTTTTATGTACCGGCGTACCGCTGTAGTTGCACGGTTCCTTTGCACGAGGGACAACTTTTTCGTCGGAGTGCCGTGGTGAAACGGAGGAGTAGACAAAGTTTAAATATTCATGATCCATACTGTAGAGAAGTGAACTACACATTATAAATGAGGCAAGGAGCGTTGCTGAACAAGAGAGTGGGAGAGGGAGAATCGAGGATTCGGAAGGCCGGGTCGGGCCAGTAGCTGTCGTACCGAGGTGACGAACGGACGGAATAAACAGAAGATTCTACACATACGACAGCGACACCAAATGCAAACAAGTTAATTCCAAACTAGCCGGGCCGCTCGGGCCGCCATGAATATTCGCTCCGCCACCTGAAGGCAGAAGGACACGGGACCACCGCCCCGTGGATCCTCTGCTGGCAAACGGCGTCGCGTCTAGCCCGGTGACTCGCTCGGGCAGCACATTACACTCACTGTGTGTTACGTGTAGGAAAACATCGAGTTAGTAGTGTCTGTGTGCTCTACTAGAAACGCCACACTTAAGGGCATGTTGTAGTGGCTCCATTTTTTATGTTTTGTTTCGATCTTGATTTCAAACCGTGATTAATATTCGCCTTCTTTCGACCGGTGCCGGCTCCACATCCAGCCACGTGGCAACTTTTTGTTCCAGACCAACGTTTTTTTTTCGTTTCCTTTTTTGTCACCCCAACGTCACCACCCCGTTCAAGTGGCATAACTTTATTTTTATGAACTCCCCCCCATTCCCGTTTCCACACGAGCGGGAGAGTTGTGAAAATTTTGTGCACAAAATAAACACACCTCACGCAAACTTCCCCCCAGGCCGGCTGGCTGTGGCTTGTTCTGGCGCCTTTAAACGCCCTCCTCTCCAGGAGGAGGTCAACTTTACGAGCGAATTATTCAACCACTATTTTATCGCTTCTGATCCACCTCAACGCAGAACCCAACGGAGTCGCGTCCAAGGGACCACCACACTTCTGCAAGCCACAAAAACCGTGCTGCGATAAATTAATTGATTTTGTTTCCGGCCATGCGGAACCGCGACGGGTACGGTGGTGATGGCCCGCACTAGCCGCAGGGCAACAACACAAGAGGCTTAAGATATTTTCTGTTGTAGCGGCGTTGTTGCTCTACTCCCACCGGCCTTGGTGAGTCGCGGTGGTCTAGGAACGTGGCTGGTAGCTGCTCGGAATTGCGATGAAATTCCGAGCCGAACCGAGCGAGTCTTTTGGGAATACACACGCACACTGGGGCAAGACGGCCGTCCCGTCCAATATTGCTAGGAATAAGAAATCTTCCTTTCCCCGAACACGCTGCCAGCTGGCACCAGGGTAGAAGTGGTGGTCACTACAGTGCCAATGCGCAATATTGGCACCACACAACCGAATCGATCGAGCAGCAACCCAACATTCCGCCGCCACGGTTAATAATCGGATCGAATTAACATAAAAATACCAGCTTAGGGTAATGAATTTTGTAAGCAAATTTTCAAAGAAATCTTTTCATTCAAGGAGTATAAAATGAGCAACAAAGAGAAACTGACGGAGACACAACCCCACGATAATTAGGGTCCGTTCCCGAAGGGGTTCACGTTGCACGAAAAACAGCATTAGCAGCGGCAACTAAACAGCAATACACCCGAACCCCCGGCGAAGTCATCGGGATTTTGTTGTAAAATTTCGTAAATTCAATTTCCGCTAATTAGAAACGCAAAACCAATCAAGAGCGGGTCGTTCGCCAACGCCACAGCAAACTTATTTGATGAGTACGTCCTCCACCGGCCAGATTCTTCCGACAAGATGGGACCATTAAATGGTGCCATTGTACAGGTTACACAGCAGGCCAAAAGTAAACGATCTCAGCTGCACGAATGACCAGCTGAATTCGCTTCTCGATAGCATTGAATCTTTGATTCGGACGGTTCGGGCTCTTAATTTATGCACATAGATTATTCCCAGCACACGACGGCACCGCCCGGTGGGATGTAAAACATTGGAATTAGCATCATCGAGACAAGCGATTGTGCCGATACCTTCGACGAGATATGGGCACGCGTGAAAAACGCGTTTTCCTACTTTTGAAAGCAACGCGTTCGATGTCTCTTACAAAACTTTAAAACATCAACTGCATCTCTATTCGTAGCATACATTTTTCGGTTATCAATTTTTCATCCATACCATAATGGGTTTGCTTCTGCGCTAAAATCATGGCATGTGAGCTAGACACGGAATCTGCCAACTCACCGACACCGTGGTTGGAGATACCCTCGTTTTCGCATTGCCAGCCAGAGTGTGAGTTCTCCCTGCGTCCCGATGTGTCACGCCTGGCACGGTCCATCAACGCCGTACCGAAATAGCTGTGTTGGTGTGTGCGTGTTCCAATAAAACCGTACGCAAATTTGTGCGCCCCCAGACGATCGACGAATCAAAAGCCGACCCACGGCTAGAGCCCGGCTTTGCTGGGGGAACACCACCACGGTCAAATTTGATAGAACGCCGGGGTGGAACGCTGCTCCCTCGCCCAGAACTCGTCCGGACGCCGCTCGTTGGTGACATCGCAGCAAATGTCAGCGCGTTTCCTGTCAGCGCTCTGTCGGGCGTCGTTCTGTTATTCTTTTTTCCCAACGCCACCATTGCGTGAGAGAGGAACTGGTTTTCATGTCCAGATTGTCGGATCGCAAAAATGCGCGAGGGTAGCAGCGAAGAACCTGTGCTATTAAATGTTCAAACTCATCCCCCACACACACGCACGAAACATGAAGCGAGTTCGAAATGCGGATGGGCTCTACGGGAGTGACATGTTGGAAGATAAATATTTTCTGCTGGAGTCGCGGCTAATTGGCAAGAATATACGCAGTCAAGTTAGTGGAGAATCTAACGCATCACCCCGATGCTGTCTCGATTCTACGTTCAATTCGATTTAATGATCCTGATATTAACGTTAGCACGGTATCGGAACAGGCCAACCTGGCAGGAAATAACTCCCATATATCACACTGCACATGTGCAATATCGGGGATAAGTCAACGTTTGCGTGCGAAGCAACCGTGGAACATGCATGCAATGCATACGCAACAGAAAAAGATAGAGCAAGAATTGCGAAGCGTCATGGACATGAAGATCGTATCAAATACGGGCTGAATAAACAAAATCCTCTACTGACAGATTGAGAGCAGTCAACAGTGGATTCGTATTTTGGAAAAAAGTAACGAGCACGTGGACGTGCTTCTGAGGATATCGCTGCACATCAGTCCTGGAGAGGATTTTCAAACGAATTTGTCATGTCGAATGTTTGAGATAGTCAACTGTAATCTATCGGAATGAAACATGAGTTCAGCGCACCAAATCAATCCTCCGTTCCTGTGCTCTCGCCAGGAGCAGTTTTTGGGTTTCAAACGAGTTTCGGAGTTTTCGGTGATCAGACTTACACCGAGAACTAATCCCGTAATTCGCCACTTCACATCTCATCGCGTTAATCTAAGTGATAGTATGTTTCATTAACCTCTGCCCGCCACGTTCGGGCGCACGCGTTAATCTGCTCCACGCGGGTTCCATATCGTGCCGGCGAAATGGTACGTCGTAAAAATTGATCTTACCACCGTGCGAGTCGAGAATTACGTCCATTACGCGCCAAGGACCAAGATGCGCCGGCGACGATGAGTTTCATTTTCATTTTCACACCGTGCCCGCATGCCACCCAGAGCATTTACATGATCAACTACCTTGACATTGATTTTCTTCCTTTTTGCCACCGTGTGTGTGTGTGTGTGTGCCATCAGTGTGTGTGCGCGATAAGCGACGGTCGTCGCCGGTGTCGTCGTCATCATTTCGGCGGCGGGAGTTAAAATGCCGTCGTAAAATACAAACGACGTGATAAAAAGGGAAGCACTCTTAGCAATCGAGCCCGCGCGCGCACACGACGCTACTTCCGCTACTTCCGGACGTTCCTGGAACCTGGGACCATTAGACAAAAAAAACCTTGCGCAGCGTTTGAAATTGGTACCGGTAATTTCAGCCGTGGTAAATGACGCTGATAAACATGTGCGATAGCGAGCGGCAATAATGATCCGTGTTCTGAAGTTCCGAAAGGCAGGAGCGTCCGGCGGTCGATGTTTCGCTGGGCAAAGGTAAACTATTTGTATGTAAGCACAGTTTAAACTATAAACCGGTGTGTTTAGGAAAACGGTCCGCCAATTACGGGATAAAAGGGATGTCCAAACAGATCGGGCCCGCTGATTTGTACTAATCACGCCGTGGAGGTGTGCATAATTTCCTGGCGTTAAAATGGATGCTTTAATTGCACGATGCACCCCGCTGCCGCCTGTGTTTGCTCGCCACACGCGCCCTCCAACATCGCATCGCGGATGTGCATCGCTTCGCACGGTTTGGAGCGCTTTATAGGTGCTAATGAATCGGCTCATTAAGCACGGATATTGGTTGGTAATATTTGACCCCGAACATCAATATCTCGCCGACGCGGTGCGGCGCGTTGCGGAGTGTGTTGTTGCAATTTGCATTTGCACCGGGGGCCGCATCTCGCAGTGGGCACAGTTAACAGCACTTCCAAGAACGCGCTTATCCGCTGCTCTTCACCCGGTCGCCACAGCAGCCCGTGAACGAACCAATAAATTGTACCGAATTATGGGGGTTAGGACAGGGTACGCTGTGCGACCACGGTAGCTCCTCCACCATATAACCACAATCGCCCGTCCAACACAGTCGTGGAACGATCGAATCCGCCATACCGAAAATTAATGAAATGCCTAACAATCATGGTATGGTAATTCTGTAATGATGATTTTAATCAGGTGGTTATTTGCTCTCCTCTCGACCAGCGGAAGCGAACGCAGCGAGCCAGCGAGCGTGCGAGCGAGCGTGCGTGCGGTGTTGGTTTTGGTTTTGGCGGTTTGTTAACTCCCAGTTCTAGTTGCCAATTACAGCACGGAGCACGTGGATGAACACACGTAACACTGCATATTGCAGTTTCTTGCACGACATCGCGTTGCATAGCAAAGACCGACCCACTCGTCGGCCGACTGTTTATGTTACGACTTGAAACACGCTCGAAACACGTACCGGCACGTCTAAATCATCGCAAGGGCAGCCTCCACCGACCGATAAGCCGATGACGGTTTTTTGCACATTCCAAGCGGCGAAAATTCCGACTGTGTCCGTCATGCGTTTCCCACCCTCGCGAATGTAGCAGGAGACGCCAGCTTCGGACACGAACAACCTGCTCGAACAGATTACATTCCAACTGGCCCACGCAAAACACCCACGCGGCCGAAGTGAAGATAAACGAGGCATGAGTTTTCCGACGTAAATGTTTCTAAATAAAACACCCACCTCGGCAGCGGTGCATGCAGAACCAGGGATTGCATTCCATGCGCTTGCTTGTGATTGACGCGTGTGGCGTTTGTGGGTTCCAAAAAATTGATGATTTGAAAACGAAAAACAATACCAATCGAACAGTGCACACGTTCATTACAAAGTGTATTACCGCACCGCTATTTTGACCAACTATTATTAGGCCCATTCCGATGCATCCAACACGAAACGACCATCAACATGCTCCGCCAATAGTCTGGCAGCAGGAGCGATGGAGGAGGTTAGGTCTGGTGGTGGGACGTAGCAGTAAACCCTCAAAAAATAACGTTCCCAACACATTCCGACATTCCCGGCACACTACATCGATCGTCCATGATTGATGGCCCGGAATCGCCAACCGGCGGGCGGACGGGCGTACGGGCGGAAGTCGTAATCCATTCGAGAGTTGGTGGCCGAACCAAGAGCCCAGGGCACGGGGCAAATGGCAAAATGAAAACTGTGATGGATGGCTGGCCGGATGAATGAGCGCACGAAAGCCCTGAAGCACGCAGCCCTGCTGCACACGCACCGTTCGCCCGTTCTCCCCACCAGTGCGCTCTAAACTTTCGCCAAGGCCATCCCGTTACCAGCAACCCTGACCTGACGCACCAGATTTGCCAGATTGGGCTCAAGTGCGTGATCCGCGTGCAGCGTGGGGAACCCAGTGGAAGGAAATTAAATTGGAAAGCTTCGTGCGCACATGAAAGAGACCCGCGGGCACCTGTTCTTCCGACGTCGTGGCACAAAGCGCCCCAAAAGTACACTTCACAAGAGGAAGTACGCATTGATGCACGGACCATTTTATTGCATTTCGCTGCAAGCCACCAGAGAACCGATCATTCGTCTTCGGGAATGATTTATAGCCGTTTGTTTTCCACCGAGAAACAGAAGCTGGCTTTTTTATTTACTTTTTTGGATGCTTCTCTTCTTTGTTGTTGTCTGTATCGATTCATGGAAGCAATGATTTACCTACACGAAATTACGTTAAATATTTCCTGCTACATCGTGCTTCCGTTGGAACACCCATAGCTGCGTCATGTGCTCCACACGCCGGTACAGGATACAGTCAGGACGTGATGTACACGGGACGAGGAGATACTTAATCGTATTTTGTCCTCCTCACGCGAACCTCTCGCCACTTTTGCCGTACAACTTCCTGTACCGTACATGCATGCACCGAAGCATATTGTTTCGAAGCGCGTCCCCGTGTGGTGTTGCCGCCTCGGAATGATGTATTCATAAGCATAAACTATGTCCAACAACATCATCAGCACCCAGCCGCACGGTTGCACCCTTAAACGGACGCCGGGACTGTCGTAGAATGCAGTTTTTGGTGCATAATGCGCTAGTTCTGCCAGCTGACATCCCGGCTGAAGCAGCTGCGTGAACGAGCCCCGTACACACAAAAAGCAATCGTTTGCCCCGGGAGGGACACGACGACGGGACACTTACGGATCGGACCGGAGGCCAGAGGCCAGAGCGGACTCCGACGACGGGCCACTCTCCAACACCGCCATAACGCGCTCGGTCGAGTACGCTCGAGTGTGCAAATAAATTCTGAACAAATTTGCCTTCCCATGTGGTGGAGCGAGAGCAGCAGCAGCATCAGCAGCAACAGGACATCAACATCAGTCGTCGATGGCTTTTTCGGTGGAGACCGTACGTACGGAGGTGGCCGAAGTCACGAAGACATCCATCCACGGGCACCTCACGCGCCGCCCCGTCTCGCAAACATGTAACGAATTAAGAAGCGATCGTTTCCACTAAACTTCCAAACAATTTGATTTATGTTTGCACCCACCGTCCGCCGCAGTGCCGCACTCTGGGGCAGAGCGCGCGGCATCCTCCACACATGACATGTGTTGGCAGATTTTATGGCCGCTCTGGGTCGTTCCCGGGTGACGGCGCGCTGCTACCGCCGCTCGATGATGTTGATGCTGTATTTATATTATCGGCGCAGTATCGGCAGCACCGGGGCGGGATGCAACGTCGACGCGTTCGTTACGATGCAAAGGAAAATTATTATTTCCCACCCGTAGCTGCCGCCCGCGCCGCTTTCTTCGACGCAACCCCGACGGGGCCCTCCAACAAGTGCATCGTCGGGAGGCGTACGGTACTAATTTAATGTGTGTAATCAAAAGTTTATTGTGTCGTGTTTTATGAGCAGCCACATTGCACCAGAAACGATAACAAGTTTACCCTTCGCTAACTGTTGGGTGACTGTTTATCACGGTGCACGGTTCAAGTGAGTGGAACCAAATTCCGTGTGTTTGTGTTTTTTTCATTTCTCCTTCTGCTAACAGCATTCGTTCCGCGTCTTTTACGGCTTACCGTTGGTCGTGCTGGTGAAATAGAGCTCAACAGGAACTTGTAATCGTAGCAGCATAATTGAATAGAACCACCCTGATCGTACATGCCGCTTATCGGTTGAAATTTACATAAACGATGTCCACCCCGCGGATACCTCCGTCGCCAAAGGTCCGATCGCATCCGATCGCGATCACGCACAGCCACAGCACAGGACCGTGAATATGGTCACTCTTCGGTCGACCTACTACTCCGTCCTGCCACTTTAACTCAAAAAGGCTGCAATTAAAATTTCAATATCTACTTAATCGTTACTGCCTCCGGTCTCCGGGCTCCGTTCAATACGCTCTCTCAAGAGCTCCTCGGCATCGGCACTCTCAAATTACGTTCCCGGCCCTGGCTAGCATAACTACCGCCACTAGACAGTGTTCGTGTTCGTGTCGATACCGTTTTTGTCCCTAATTGACAGCAATTATGATAATATTCCGAACCGTGTCCACCCGACCCGCCCGACCGACCCGTTGCGTTCGACCAAAGCGAAAAATGACAAAACAAATAATCAGTACTTTCAGATCGCACCGTTCGAAATGCGACGACGGAATGCTGCGACGGTTTCACTGGCTTGAAATTATTTTCTTTGTTTATTTTTTAATGAAACGTACTACGGTTCCATTACAACAAGACACAACAAGACATCGCTGGCATCGGATGGTAATTGCCCTTCGATGAAAAACACGCGCAACGTAAAGAACAGCTCATCGCACACACCACTCTGTGTCGTGCCCCGTGGCGAGAGCGAATTTGTGAGGTGAAATGACGATCCTTGAACGTGCAATTGATAAGGAACGCGGTAAGAATTGTTATCATCGTCTTCTTCACTTTTAACCATCATCACCGATCAATACCATCGCAACACACTCCAACCACGGCCACGGCGAAGGGCGTCCCGTTGCCAGCGAGCATAAGGACGCTCGCAAGTGGTTCGATTTCAAATTAATTTCCCACCGAGCGCTGCGCGGAGTGAAAAACTTTATTAATTAAATAAAATCTGCGGCGCGGTGGGTGGAACGAATTGGAAAGCGCCGGCAACAACTACTTTCGCACCGATCAATCTTCCCCAGCTCGGCGCACGCACAAACCGTTGCCCTTGGTGACACTTCCATTGCGGTTCCGAAAGTTCGCGCCCGCTCCAGGAAAGCGTTCAACTGTCGAAAAAGTACTCCGTCATTGCTTTGCTAAGCGCGCGCGCGGGCCGAACGTTCGAGCAAACGCTGCCGACTGGACTGGAAAATGGAAAATTGGACCGAATAACGCCCGCCCTTACGCGGTGCTCAATGACCGGCCAAAAGAGTGAAGTAAATTCGTTGTGTCACTTAGGGCGATGACCAGTAATTTTCAGTTCATTTGAGAAAAGGGAAAAAAACACTCCCGATACAGTCGGGTCGGGTAAATATCTTTACTTACTCCCCCGGCTCACGTCAATACGTCAATAGCGAAGAGATTGAGTGTGTGCGTGTGCTGTTCCGTGCCATCGGTCGCCATCACCGCACACTAGGATCGATACATTTCGAGAACCATCGACGAAATAGAGACACATCACGCCGACTTCAGTGGAAGACATCCTTCATCCAAGTATCCTTAGGAATGTTGCACATTCCTTGGCAGCTGTCATGCAAGCGCATACCGCTAGGCGAAGATTAATCGAATCGTTCCCTCCTGCCGGTGTTTGCCGGAAGGCTAGTGGCAGTGTTCAAGTGTAGATCACATTCGAAACCACGTTTTGACACATTTCCGATACCTTCCGACGGCGTTTCGAGTTTCGTCGCCCGAGCGGCAGCACAAAGCGGCGTGGAGATTAGTTAGCGGCAGCATCGTGAAGCGCAATGATGCGCAAAGCATGCCCCGGCATCTGTATCGCAACGGGCGAGAAGAAGAATTAACGAAATGGTCCATCCGCACATCCGCCCCCCACTAACAACGTGCTCCATCTACACCGGGGCGGAACATCATCATCATCATCATCATCAGTCATTATGTGGATCGGACCTTCCCGTCCGTGTGCGTGTGCGATCTGTGCTGTGGAGAATCTCTGGCAGCAACCGTTTTCTCCACCCGCTACTTGCGGCGGTCTCCCATTGCCCAAGTAGATCTGGATGGCACGGTGGAACAATCGGGCTCATACGCTCGCCGTGATAATGGGCCCTGTGACACGGGCGTAGGATGCGCACGACGAGGCACGATTGGCCACAAAAAGCCGCGACAGAAGCTCCGGCCCACTCTGCGGTAAGGATAACAGTGTTCCCCCCTCCTCGGTTCACCGGTGCCGATGAATTTTCCAAGCTCCACGCAAGGACTAATCTATTGTATTCCAATCAGGTGCGCCCCGTACGGTGCGGGTGCGATCCACCTACAGGATGGCGCACATTTACACCGGTTTTCAATTAAACCCAAAGTCCTTGTCACGTCCTCCACTAACGCTCGCTAACAATGAGCCCATCTCTCGATCAGGCCCGGCCACACTGCGACTTCCCGCGCGTAGGGTTGCAGTTGCCACGGGACTGCTCTATCTGGGTCACATAGTCACACAGAGCAGTGTTCCCCACAATTGTTAAGCATCGCACGGATGGCGCGCTGAACGCGGGGTTGGAGGTTCCTTTTGCAAAGAATTTCTAATTTTCATCCCGGAATTTCGCCATCCCATTCCGGGCAAGCAGCTGGCTGCTTTCAGAAAAAATGACATAAACATGAGATCCTTTTAAACAGCTGGCGTGTCTCTACCGCAACCGAGAAATCGGTGCGTAAACCTGTAACCATACTGCCCGTGTTGCGTAAAGCGCAATTAAGTAATCTTCACTTGCACAGCAGAACGCTAGCGCGAAGAGCGGTCGTCTTTGCCCGGGATCACATAGCGTCGCAGACAACGCCGACTCCGGTCGTGGACATCAACGCAGCATCCATCAACTGGTCATGGATCCGTGCATGGTTGCATGCATGCCTGCATGACGTCCCCCACTGGGTGGTCCCCTGTAAATGGCGGCTACTGAGTGTGTTGAGTAAACAAGCACGTTTATGAGACCACAGTTAAATCAGCATTACTTCGTCTCCCGCATTCACTGGGAAAAGAATGCCGGTGGACGGCGCGCGCTCCCCGCCGGAAGGAACCCCATTCTCGCGTGCCGGATAGGATCCTCCCGAGCCGAAGAAACCTGCTAGAAACTATTCTCCCTTTTTGCTACTGCGCTACCGTGTTCACAGTGCGGGTTGTTGCGTTGACTACCTCCAACCACGTTAATGAGCTGTCCGCTTGCGAGTAAAATCTCGGTTCGGGTTCTGCTAATGAAACTCCTAGCGGCGCTCGCAAGACATGAATGAAGCAAATCCGGAAGAGCAGAGCTTCAATTGGAGAGCTCATTTTCTGGAGCAGAGGCAAAAGGGAGTGTTGTTGTGTTGTGGCATCGAGACGTACAAATTTACGAGCTCACACTGGAAGCAATGCTGATGAAATGTTGATGGCACTATCACAAAAGTCGTGCCAGAATGAAACCTAAATCCTACAAACTTAAGTGACAACAAAATCATGTGTAAAGCTGCATTCGAGTAGTATTCCCCACAAAAGTTGGTATGGGAAAACTATTTCTCCTAATTCTTTAATAACTAGTTTGAAAAGCAAAATCAATGCAGGGCTCTAAATACAATTACCCTAACTCTCTATTCAAAAGTAGACGCCACATAAGTACTACTCCACCCTATAAGTACCACTACCAAACAAATGAGCACTCGCGTGCTTAAATTTCCAGTGCCAACGGATCGCTGGCGTTGCCAGATGCAAACACAATACAACACTGCCACCATGCGCGCGCGAAAAGCACCGAATAAGTCTGGCGTAAATCAAAATTAGCCCGGCACATAAAACGGATATCACCCGTACTATTCCCAATGGTGATGAAGAAATCGTTAAACCGTCGATAATAACGACACTCAAATGGTTTGCAGCACGCTCGCCAATCCAGCGGACTGCTCAGCGACCGAGCCGGCCAGTAGCACCACATAAACATATTCGAGAGCATAATTAAATAGCAAAATCCGTTCGCCATAGGAGCCCAGCATTGGCGTAGCTCCAAACCAAACACAACCACTGGCATCGTTGGGGCACATGGCGGTGCGCCGACACATTGTTTGAAAATCGAAAATAAACTATCCGTCACAGCGGCCCGGGAATTGCACGAGTTTATTACCGTCGGGAGAACATTTTCAACGCCAGACCCATTGCTAAGCAGGAAGTGGGCCGAACGCACACACACATACACGCATTCTCCAAACTGGTCATTTAAAGAACGCCCCTACCGAGTGCATAAATGATGTGAATTTATGAACATTGAATTTATGGTATCGCCATAAAAAATACGCTCGCACCACCGAGAGGACAACGGCAGCGTCGTCTTCTGCATTCTTAGCTGAATCGTCCGGTGGACAAATGGACGCACGCACCCGGCATGGCCGTTCGAGATTAAGTTCTTGGCCCCGGCGATGCCTCCAAACATTGGCTTGCGGTTGTTTTGAAGGCACTCCCGCCGGACCGGTAACGATCCAAGACTTAATAAAGCGTCCGAAAGGGGCTTTACGCCCTCGGCTCGGCTGGTGTTCCTTTTCCCAGGCTACAATTAACATAACATATATAATTAATTCGGTGCGTACTTCGGCGGGATGCTTCGGAACCATTCGGCAAGCGAACTCCGAACGACAACAGCACGTCGTAACGGAGAGCCTCATTTATCTCGGCCCGGTGGGACCGAATGCTAGACAGAGTGGAGCTATTGAATTCAATCAATTTTGATCCGCCCCGTTCGTATACGGCGCATGAAGCCTGGCGGGCAAGCCTTTTGCTCTTATCACTTAACACCTCGACCTCAAAACAACTCGGTGGTTCCGGTGCGCGTGGTTGCGTCCCTCCTGCAGCTGCAGTCGCACGTGCACCGAAAACGCTCCGGCTTGACCCTCGGAAGCACGCACGGCAGCAAAATAAATACTAATCTTAATTGGAAATCACGATAAGACGTCCGTCTTTATCTTTCGGCAGACCTGCGGCATCACCCCTCCAGACATTGTGAAATAGCCGTCCATTAGGCTCGTTCGATGGCCATCCTATAACACACTTCACTCTAGAACTGTCTCTTTCGCTCTCTCTCTCTTTCACACGCTGTCTGCCTCCAGTCCGCGCTGCAAGCTGTCTGTCGTCGTTAGTGATTCGTGTGGAAATTCAATTAACTGCCTGCATCTCGAACGATCCCGATCCATGCGAAAGATGCCGTCCGCTTCAGATGCCCTGGACCGAAAGCCGAATTATGGCAGGGCCTACGAGCAGATCAGACAGAGGCACAGAGCCGGGAGGCAGATAATTCACCGGAAGCCGCCAGCCTAAATTTAAACAGTCTCTCAACGGAGGCCAAGTTAAAAGGCACCCGCGTGATGATCGTTGCTTCCAAGGGTCGCTTCCGCGGCGACCTCCACGGTCCCGGCCCGTCGGTTCCGTCCATTTGCACATCTGTTGAAAATGGTAATTCCGATAGGCATAATGCTAAACGATTGTCCGATGCGTTTGGCCCAAAAGCGCCCGCCGATCGATGCGTTCGATCGAGGCGGATCCGCACTGGTGCACGCGCGGTAGTTATGCATTTTTATCGCCTCGTTCCGATCCATCATCGGTTCGCTCTAATTTAATGTTATTACTATCCGCTCAACGGCTCAGCATCTCTCGCTTCTGAGGCTTGGCGGCAAACGGAGAGATAAAAACATTCGAATTTAAACACGTGCTGAGAGATTGGACCGTGCGGGAGTCGGCGTGCCACGCCACAGCATTCCCCACACGCGGCAGCAGGGTGCGAGATTAGATCGACCTAAAAAGTGGTACCGCCTGACTGTTGCCGACACGGTTATGCAAAGAAGCATATGCAGATGTCTTTATATTCATCGGTGGGCCAGGGACTACCGGGGACCAATCAACTGACAATCAATTAAAATGATGACGTGGCCCAAAACATTTTAATTGGATGCGTATATGCTAATCCGGCGCAGGAGGCAGGAACCTTCCACACACAGCCCTACGTCAGCCCACCGGGCGTTCAGAGTTGGTGCCACCTGATAAACCGGTGAGTGAGCGAGATTAAGATGATTGTTTTCGGATGTTGACAAATAAGCCATCAAAAACGATAGACGCCATGCTGCGGGAGTGTGTCTACTGTATCCTCACGGAGTAAAGAGATATCTCTGCAAACATAAGAACAACCAAATATCAACGCGGATCGCTGTTTGCTACCGTAGAAACCCGGATTTCAAGCATTATCGACAATGGCATTAAATCCGCTAACGACCATGTCTGCAACTTTAACTCCACTTCACCACAATCGCTTCACTTTCCACCGCGTAACTGTTTGGTTTCGAATTTATGATAATCGCGTATCCGCGGATAGGCGGGTTCGCAAACGCTACATGTTAACTTCGCAATTAACTTTGCCGTAAATTATAAAAATAAAAAAAGAAACACTCTCCCGGAACCGCACGGAACCGGCAGGCAAGGCAAAAATTCTGCAAACTTTCCGTCTCAGAGTTACGGCTGAATAAATCAGGTACGGTTCACCGTGGCGGGGTTTCGCAGATCGCAGTCGGCTTTGGTAATTGCGCCGCCCCGGCATCCCCGGGCACTTGCTGGGCTTTTCTTCGGGTGGTGCGTTTTTGTCTTCGGGTGCTTAATTAAAATTATCATAAACTTTGCTCCGGTATAACGCACTTCCTCTCCTGCCAGCAGAATGCAGTCGACAAATACTGAGGCTGCCGCTTCCGCCGTGCACCACGCGGGAGATTCGATTGAAGGGAGTGTTCCGCTCGTGGCGGCAGGACGTGGGTCATACAATTTTATCATTCATCCATCTATCGAACGAGATTACTTTTTCCCGGGAGGCGAACGGTAGAAAACGGTGCCCCCTCGGTTGACATCCAGGTGGATGGGAGAAAATTTATTCAAACTCCTCCAGGACAACTCGGGGATAGTGCACGGACTGGCTGGTCTGGATCAGGTCTGGCGGTGCGGGAGTTCGAGAGTTTGCAGTTTGTAATAACAGGTACAAGTTTCGAGGGTGTCTAGGCGCATTGGGTGCGATAAAGAAACTGGAAAGCATCGCCATGGAGCAGAAATGCGCCGTTCGCTCGAAGTCGTTGGCCAGAAAACGCCAAACGAAGCACCAACACAGGAAGACTCCCGGCCAGAAACAACTATGATGAAAACCGAGACAAAACGTACTGACGCTCCTGTCATTTTCATCGCCGTTTTGGATCCCGCTAGCACTAGCCCGCCGGAGGAGTGGGGTCGCTTGCCGTCGTCGTTACTGTCACCAGGTCCAAGCGTCCCTCGGGGACGGGAGCGTACAGAACAGCCCTGGCAACTGACATCCACGGCCACCCTGACGTACCGGTCCAAACAAAAAGTTGCCATTGTAGAAGTGGAAACACACCAGCACCAGGGCAGGGGCGACGAACGAAAAAAAAGTGAGAAAACACGCGAAAGATTCAGTCTCCCCCGAGCCGGCTTCGAAGACATTCCGAGATGGAGGCGGCAAAAGTTCACCATCCTCGTGTGTCACGGTTCTCCACGCCGGTGTTGCCCTTATGGCCCCGCGTATGGCTTCTGTGGAAAATACTTGCTTGCATCGCATGCCGGAAAATCCAATGTCCAACGCTGGTGCGGGCGCCTGCTGGGCCGGGGAAACAGAGACAGCGAGAGAGAGAGAGAGAGAGAGAGAGCTGCAGAGAAATAACTTCCCGCGGTGTAAAAGAAAACACACGGTGGAAAAAATCCACTGACTAGGGAACTAGTTTTTCCTGTCGTCATTTTCCACCTTTAGCGCCGGTGGTTCGCGGACGACGGTTCGGTTCCATCCACATGCTGTGTTATCATTTGTCTGTCCGCCCGCTCGAAAAACGGTCCGACCGGTGGTGACCGAAGAGGACTGATCGTACGGGGAAAAATGTAATTTATTTCCATGGCGTTCACGGTTGTTCTGAGTTGTGATCGAGATGAAACTAAAACAAAGATAAAATGAGGCAAACCGTGCCCGGGTGCGCACTGTTTTCTTCGCATCCCGCTTCCAGCCGATCCCTTGGGGGGTTTTGCTACCTTGCTGGGTCGTTTACCCGCGCAGCAGCGCTTTACCGGCAGAATCATCCATTATTTTTGTAGTTCGCATATAGGGTATGAAGTCGTGTTGATATGCATCATTATTTCCTAGCACTCTGTCAAACAATGCCATCAAAAACAATTACACACGTGTTTCCCCATTACACCAAAATAAACTTTAGCTTTGTAATAATATTCTCTAGAAGTTGATACAATTCATCATTACTAGAGTTTGCAATGGTAGCTTCCTGAAATACTTTGCGATATTCATTTTAATTTCACTGCACCTCCTGGGCACTGCCAGCATCCCGGAATTGGAACGTTTGAGCGATATAATCGGATCGGGAGTTTCTTGTGTTTTCAATTTGCCACAGCACACATTCGCGCCCGGCTTGCATGCGAATGGCGAACAAATTTCGAAACAATTTCCTCGAACAAACGCAGACCGTTACAAGCACACTCGAAACACTCGCGTTCAAGCATTTCCGAATCGCAGCCGCACCGAACCAACAATTTGTGTTGCCTGAAGTTGCCAAAAATTCGTCCAATTCCACGTGCTCCCCCGCGCTGACTCGACGGCTGTTGACTGGCTGCAAGCACGGTGAAAAAAGGTCAAATCGGAATCGGATTCAAATTTGCTGTTGCGCACCCAACAGCCCGAAACAACTCTTCCTGCCTGCCGCGCTGTTGGCTCGGAACCTCGGCGAGGGAAAAGTTATTATCATCAAACTTATTACAGCACTGCACGCTCGTCAACCGAGCGCTTAGCGCGGCGCAACATATTTCCCGGTGCCCTGACGGTACCGACTTTAATTGAATCGAAATGAAAGTGCACTTTTGTGTTTCGTATTCGGCTGCCTTCAGTCGAACTGTGTTTGCCGCCCAGCTCCAAGATGCAGCCTCTGTGCTGCAGTGTATTCCACCGCATCAAGTTTCCGACCTGCACGATGGAAGAACTTAACGGGAGGGGATTGCACGAATACTTCAGGTGTGTCAAGCGGCCAAATGGGGCTCATGATCCGGCAACTTTTCGCAGACAATTACCACCATTAATTGGACCCCTTAAAGGTTCTGTCGATGATTGCTGTGGGATGTGACTGTATGGCCAGCGAAACGACCATTAATCATCGATCGCGGTCAAACGATGCCCGTTGAGTTTTCGTTTGACTCTCCGCCATTCGAGGCGGCGAAGAAAGACTAAATCTAATGGGTTCTCTACCTCAAGTTGCGAGCTCCACAGGGATCTCAGCGTGTGGCTCGTGATATCTTCATTTGTGTCGTGAACAAACAATCATACATTTGCAGAATTTCCACATTCGGATTCGACTCGATTTGTCACTGTCAGAGGTGGTCTTGGGTGAAAATTTTCGGTGTCGAAACCTGGCATCCGTCGTTCCGACAAATGGTACGAGCTTTCGCCACACACACACACACATACACCCACTCGGTTCAACGACTTCTGACGAATTCCATACAACTCCCTCTCCCTCAAATGCATTCCACGCGTAAGCACACAAATTTGTTGTTCACATCTCGACGGCAGAATAGCGCACGGTTCACCGTCCCCAATGGCCTCCGTGTTTAACTTTGTTGGCAAGCAACAACCAGAACACCCGAAAACAATAGACGATACTCTCCGGAACCGAGAGCAAACGACTGCACCATATGTGTGTGTGGGCTTGTATCTGAACTGCAACCCGGACATCCGGCGTCCTTGATGTTCCTTTCCTCGGTTCCGTCGACACCGAGAGCTCTCTTGACATGTGGCCGCTACTGCGGAGCCGGCTTGAAAGCGGCGCACTCTTCAAGTGCAAAAGTTGGTATCTTTTAATTTGATCAACATAGTTTTCCATTATTGCGATATAAAACACCGGTCGGCACCGGGTCCGGGGGTATTCAGGCATCGACATTAAATTCAACCCCAGCCGGCACAGGCACAGGGCCTATGTGTACCGACGAGCGACGAATACGAAATCTTGAACGTCACCGTCGGCATGTGTGCATGTAGTTTGCTTGTTCAAAAACAACGTCATCTCCTCGTCTGAAGCGACTTCCGGGGTTTGCGGGCCTCGCGCAACCTACCCAACCCGATCACACGTCGCGAGCACACCGGTAAAGCAGAAGCAGGAGGCCGCTTTCTCGGGGCAAAGTTCAGTCAAGCAAATGACGAGACGAGTGGCGAACAACTTCTGCATTGTGAACATTACGGGAGAGCCGCAGGTGCTGGAGGAAATTTGAGCCACGACAAGGTATATTGTTCTTCGCCAAACATGTCCATCATGACTGCTTCTGCAGAATGCATCAACGCAACTACCACCACCTCACACGTCGGCGCCGGTTGACCATACTAGAGAGGACCATTCTTAGACAAGCAAAATCATCCGACCGAAATCCGACCTCCTAGCGAACGGTTTGGTGTGTTTCCTGCTATTGTGGTTTCTGTGCTACAAGCCTAATCGTCCTTAGCCTCAAGTGTCAAAACACGGGGTGAAGTCCCTGTGTTCTTTCGGGACCGATTATAATTTGCACGATAATATGTTTACTATTCATTACCCATACATTTTGGACACCTTTCGGTTGACCACGCTTGGACAGTGGAGCTTAGGGCGTTTTGTGAAAGAACTCCCACGATGCATCCATTTACCTAATTTTTACCTAATGCCACTTGGCTGCGTCCTGTCCCTATGCAGGACAATCGAAATCCCCTGTGCTGGCCATCTAATCCTACCTCCTTCCAAAGGACACACAGTGAGTATGTGCAACGTCCAAGCGGGAGGATTCAATTCAATTTTCCTATCCCACCGAGATGAAGCACATCTGGACAACAGACCATGCAAGACGGACCCATTCGCACTCACATCTTTCTTATCCTTCATCACGCGCTCTCTCTCTTTCTTCCGGCAACGCTGCACTTCTGGTGGTCTGGTTTCACCTAGACAAAAATGCCATTCAGCGAGTCCTCAACGAGCGGAGGAATATTATCGGGTTGATGGCTCTTCAAAGGAAATGAGCTTGCACAAACCAGCTTTCCATCGCTGCCTCCGCCGGCCACAGAGCTTTATTTATTTCTCCAGAAATATCACCCACTATAAACGGGTCGACCGCAAAAACCCCCACCTCCGGGGAACACGGGGGGCCGGAAGAACGAAGCGTGGACGCTACGATCAACATTGGAAAACGGAGGCAAATAAACGGTGGACGCACGAGAGGGCAATAATGCTTAGAACAAATAAGCACAAAATTTAATACCAGAGGCACTTGGTCCATCGCACTTTCGCCTCCAGGTTTTGATCCGCTCCGGAGCCGGACGATAGCGTACGATAAGTACCATGGACCCTTGGGAGAGGTGAATCCTCAGTGGACGGTCCTTCGGTCCGGTCGTCGGTTAGGACACTCGGCAGGCTTTGCCGTTTGCGAACCCTTTGGATCCTGCTCCGCCAAACACCGAGACACAACTCTGTAGCACAGCGCCAGGCGGGAAGCCAAGTCAAAGGATGACATAAACGTGTCCGTAAATTTTTAATAAGCCTTTGTCTGGCTAAACTTTATCGTCCCCATTGTAAATCCCTGACGTTTCACTATCGCTACGGAGCACCGGCCGGATGTCCAGCAACAGTCGCAAGTGTTGCACACATCGGTTCAAATCCAGTCCAAGAACCTCCCCTCCCTAAGCTGGCCACACAAACGGGGAGCGTCTTCAAACTCGGCAAAGAACCCATGTATCCTCGGCAACGCAGCTAATCTTCGATAAACGCCCTAAGGAACCGTTCCACCAGCTGTACCCGAACCCTTTTTCTATCAGCCATTGCCTTGCCTTGATCTCTGCCGTGCAGCACGTTGCGAAAGCTGGTAAGCGATTTTTTTAATCACTTCTCCAAGTTGGATAAATAAATAAATTACTCGAAACTAATGACGAGCCCACGCCTTGACAGTTTGTTCGAAATTACGGCAAGTTAAACTCGACATGCACACATACGTTCAAGCCGTATCCGCTTATGTGCCTGTGCCTGAGTGTGTGTGGGGCGCGCGCATGTGTATGTGGATGTTAGCAAATAATAAAACTTTTTAATGGAGTTTCTCACCCACCCACCCCGGCAAGGGATGAGTTTTGCTCACAACA
Organism: Anopheles dirus; assembly: GCA_000349145.1. Lineage (NCBI taxonomy): Eukaryota > Metazoa > Arthropoda > Insecta > Diptera > Culicidae > Anopheles > Anopheles dirus. The sequence continues at coordinate 1,967,412 of KB672979.1, forward strand.
AACCACCCTAACCGTCCTAATGCCCATAATGATGCTTATGTGTATTTTGAGTTCCCTCCTCGAAGGAGTCAATTAAACTAACGAGCGAAGTAAGAGATCTTATGGGCTTTCTCCGTAAGCGATCTAGCTAAAGATGCTGCACGAGATAAAACGTATTTATCGATGGAGCCATCTTGGCAGCACCGCAACTTTGATATCAATTTCGTTTGGAATTTCAACATAATTAATCATGTATGCGTTTATGAAACACGATCGCCCTGTCGTCGTGTAGCGCAAAGCGTGTGGAGATGGCTTAATACGAAGGGTTTGTTTTCAACTACCGGTTTGCAAACAGTGCGCATCATGCATCGTTCTCCAGTTCGAGCAGATGGATTGAGACGTACCTGAAACGAGAGAAAGACAGGAAACTTTTCTTGAGTATTTCAGTTACAACTTTAAACACCAATGGAAAGCGTTACGCACAGAACGTATTGAAAGCAAGCGAGTCCGATACAACAGATAAATACGATGCGTTAGCATTAAATGCACTCCACTATCCGGATGCATCTATTAACCCGACACTGGGTATTTCAAACATACAAGCATCGCCTACAGACACAGATTTCTTCTTTTTCCTCTTGCACTATGTGATACCTATCAAAGACCGATTGTTATCTCTTAACCCGATTTGTATCTCACTGGGGAAGAAACTTACTTCACAGCAATAAAATGCCGATAGACCTGATCAGATTACAAACAGTCGATGGAACAGTCGATTGAGCGAAAAAAAAATCAGCCATAAATAGGACGCAATGGATATTGTTCGACTTCACGAAACAGCCTACAACATAGTCTAAACAAACTGGAAACCGTTTCACCCACATTCGACAGTTGTTTCGATCACACATTGGACCAAATTGTCTGTTATGTCGATCGAATGTGAGGTCTAAATATGCCAGAAAGCTATGTTTACCGCGTGATTCGAAGCGATTGTTATTTTTGCTTGCATCGAATTCTGATCCCCCGGAACCTAGCATGCGTAATACGATCAGGTGTTTATTGGTTCAACACAAAAAAGACGCGCCTAGCGCTTGCTTTGGGCTCCGTAGCGTTTCCTAAATAATGGACCAATCCAAATGTGGACAGAACAATCGAGCAATAAAAGTCTGGAATATGAGAATATCTAAATTTATTTCCTACATTTATTTATTCCCAAACTGTTTGCTGGCTGTCGGGTGAGGAATACTACAAGCGTAAATTCCGGAAGTCAGAACTGAGAAGATTAATGCTTGTTTTAGACATACCGAGCACTTTTCCGGGACTTTCACCTTGCTGCGTATAAATGTAAACAGCTTAAAGTTCGTTAGCATACCCGTTGCATAACACATTCCTGCGTCCACATTATCAGCTTAGCATTTCTTTATCCCATTTCCACTTTCCAACACCGGCTAACACCGTCCCTATGCAAATGGTTTACATCAAGCAAAAACGCTACCATACCCGTCGGCAAACGGAAGGGATGGTCCATTCGTTTGATGTGAAGCGTTAAAGAAGCCGAGCAGCAGAACAGAACAACGCCTCGTGGCGCGAGTTCGAGTAGCGCGGGTGGTGGATGTGACTGTGAGAGGGACAAAAAACACGAGAGTATCGAACACTCCGCTTTCATCTTGTTATGCGAAAGTGTCAAGTAACAAACACTAAACACCCGAACGGAAGACTTCTTATCAAGGTTCGAGCCGCCGGGCTCGCGGATTCCGCTCGAAAGGCAGGCGCCGTGCAAGCGAACGACTGGATACTGAAACAATCTGTTTAACAAGCAAGAAAATAAATCGATTTTGAATCTTTTCACCATAATCCTGCCGCCCGCAAACGGTTCCAATCTTCCCCTCAGCCCACCGGACGCAACGAACACACCATTCGACCGTTGATAATTTCAATGTACGCGCGCGGCAAGACCGACGACACTTGAGTGAATCTCGTCCTGTCAAGGTGCAAGCGTGCTTCCTCGGCACAGCCGCTCAAGGGCAGCCTTTATTTCCGCAACCTCAACAAAGGGCGTACCGTAGAAGACGGACGTCGAACACATCGTTACCCGCTGCCGATCGATCCTTACGGTTTGATTAATGGAATGTAAATCGAACCATCACGCTTCGGCTTAGTCAAAAAGGGATCGGATCGGAGAGTGACGTGAGATTGAATTCCATTCCGACAATCCAGTACCGTCCGTCCGAACCGTGGCTAGCTCCCCGACGCAGAGCGTAGACCAAACCCACAGCACACAGCATGGAGTTGGCAGCAGCATAGGATATTAGCGTCCTTACAAACTTCCTGGTTGTGCCGGCCAGGACACGAAATTAAAAACAAACATCCATACACGAGTGTATGTGTTTGATTGATCTCCCGAAAACATTTGCATTCAGTAATGTACGGTGTGGAACCGATCGTTATGCTGATGGTCAGGGCAGACTCAGAATGACGCGATACGTCTACGTTATAACGTCTTGCATGCAACCGTTCGTCAAAGCATTTTCTAACTAATTGAACTTGACCTCGATGCACTGTCACCACGCCGCCGCTAACGACCTTATCGTTCTGGTGTGCCCGTCCGGCGTAGAAGCATGTCAACACGTATGTTAACCAGATGTGTGTCACGCGCAAATTTATCTCAACGAATGATAGTTTTCTGTTTCGGAGAATTTTATACATCCCGCGTTTGAGTCATACGTCAGTTTCGCCATCTCCTTCCGCCCATGGAACCCGTCGATATCAGCAACGTATTCTGCCGATCTAACCTAAAGCGATCCGTCAAACACTAAGCCGACAACAGCAGACTGACACTGTTACACCACAAACAACGAACGATGGCTTCAACACCAGCGCGTCGCGTGCGGTGGTAGCACGATGAAATTGATTCAATTATGATTAGTTTAGAATAGCGCTCCGCGAAACTCGTTTGCTAGCTGAAAGTCTAATTATTCTTCATTATTCGCGCCTCGCCTGCCACTCGCCCAGACGATGGTGCCCATGGAAACGGTCTCAAAAGACAAATAGGAGCGCCGGCAAGGATGCGCTTGGCATCGCTTTACCTCTCGGCGTCTGTGGCAGCGAGGTTATATTTTGGCGTGTTCGCAAGTTTTCGACTCGTCCCGCGCGAAACTTTGTCTTGTTCCCGCTAATTACACACCGGACGGGTCTGTAGACGAATTATATGCACCGGAAAAGGCGGTCTCGCTGAACAAAGGAAATGCAACGCAAAACGTGTTCCGCGCCTTTCTCAATCCGGGCAGGAGCGGCCCCCGACCGTTTATTTTCCACCCTAACACTCTATTGCACCCTCGCCGGGAATGGTTTCGGCAGGAAAGCGCGCGTCCAACGCTTCCAACCGGTAAGCTTTCTTCGTTGTTAGCCTTTCATTATTGTGAGACTTTCTCACCACCTGAACATGAAGTCGGTACACGAAACTTTAGGTGGTTCTAGAGTCAAAATGCAAGTTATAATCCAGTGCGATATGTTTTGCGGAAGTTATCCCTTGGTTGCTGATATACATTTCGATATCTGTTGTTTTTCCGGCTTATGGAATCGTAGCTTATCGATTTATTTGGTAGCTTATCGCACATTTTTATACTCATATAACCCCTTTCATCGTGATCTGATTTCATTAGGGTAAAACATTTACAAAACCGAAAAAGATCTACAGTGACACTATTGATCTGAACTTTTAGTCCCTTTTTGGTTCGTGACATAGTAAAAAGCGTGCTACACACATTGCTCGAGCGAGAACATATAAAAATAAATTTTTTCCATCCTAACGCATCCTGCTATAGCATCGAATATTCGACACATCGTTTTTGTGACTTCAGCGTAGTGGACGTAAAACGTAGAGAGAGAAGTTTTTTTTTTATTTTGAATTCCCGTTCCGTTCTCATCTAATTCAATAAAATGGTTGCCCGTACGGGAAAACAAAGAGGGTGATAAATTGGAAAGATTAAAAAAAGGGTTTTCCCAGCCCGTACCCAGGCGGCCATGCAGACGCGGACCGACACTTTCGGACCGACTTTGGGCGGTTTTTGGACAGGTATTAATGCCGCAGTAATGGATTCCAAGCGGAAAGAAAGCTTGTAAAGTCACCCGCAAAGCTCCCATTCAAACCTGCTGGTCGAAAGCGATGCTAAACGGTTCCGTTCTGACAGGGATCAGCCAAAAATATGATAGGATTAGGGAAAGCCAAAAAAGAACCTGTTCCAGTTCCGGGCGCTGTTGTCCAGGGAAAATGTTAGAATGGCCTTCATTGCATTCCACAATCTTCTGGGAATTCATAAAATTACAACAGTGATTATAGGCCGAGATACAAACATAAATACTAAGAAAACTCAAAGTAGGCTGCGAAATTCAACGAACGAAGTGATGGTTTGTGTTAGACAAAATAATTTTGTGAATAGTACAACTTTCGTCAAGCTGTAATACGTCCGTTTCAACGCAATGCAATGTTATTTTACCCATTATTTCACACACACACAGCTGTTTTATGCGTCACATATTATGTAACTGCTGACATGTCATGAGCACATGACTTGCTTTAGATGCATCGTTCGTTTTTCCTCGCGATACTCTCAACAAGTTTGGCAAACGCTCAATCACAGTGTCAAGTGAGCATATCTAATGGTTTGTTTGCGCTGCTGCATCGCTGTTTATTTGATCGTTTTACAACCGTAACAACCACCATCACCAATATGACGTCAAAATAATCAAACATTGCAGGTAGCAGACCTTGTCTCGTGTGTACAATGGAATGTTGGAAATCTCGATTTGAGCCGGCTATTGACAATGACGCGGTTTCATAACTTTATTATATTAATGTTTTAGGATGAAATCGTCGTAACGGCAAACTGATTTCTATCAGATGTTAAGTATGTAATGCTCTCACGATATACGATCGAAAAACAGATATTAAAGGTCAGGTGTAAAAAGTCAATGTAATAAGTTTTTAAACCCACAACAATCTTTTTCCATAAAAAATATTTTGCATTCAAAAACTTTTATATTATTTTTGGTCTCAAAACAGATCCGTTTTTATTGCACGTTTATAAGAACATCAGTTTAAGTCAGTAGTTCAGTCAAGATTTTGTTTTCCGCATTAAAGCAATGCTTCCAAACTATCCGAAGCGAATTGCTCCAGTCAGTCCACCGCTGAGACCAGCTCCACCTAGTATTCCACTGGTTCCGGAAACACTTCCTCCAACCTTCAAGCTGCCACCCACATTTGAAGCAGCTTGAAGACCATTAGTCAATCCTCCAAGGATTCCACCAGCAACATTACCGAGGACATTGGTAGCCGTTCCTAGTACATTCGTAGCGGTTCCTACTACTCCGCGAACTGCAGTGCCAGCCAGATTGCCAGCCGTGTTGATTGCGGTACCAGCCAGGTTCAAGCCGTTGCCTAACAATGATCCAACCGGGCTAATACCAGTTCCGGCCGCTGTATTCACGGTACCGGCCAGGTTCAATCCGCTGCCAAGCAATGATCCAATCGGCTTAATAGCAGTACCGGCCGCTGTATTCACTATATTACCAGCAGTATTCACGACATTTCCAGCCGTATTGATAGCGGTACCGGCCAGGTTCAATCCACTGCCAAGCAATGATCCGATCGGACGTATAGCTGTACCAGCCGCTGTATTAACCACGTTACCAGCCGTATTGAGGATGTTACCAGCGGTATTGATCGCAGTTCCGGCCAAGTTCAATCCAGTGCCAAGCAATGTTCCGATCGGACGAACGGCAGTGCCAACATTCAATCCCGTGCCGATACTTCCAGAACCAAGATTAATTCCTCCGCCCAATCCTGCACCAATACCGCCCAGACCAGCTCCAAGATTGATACCGGCTCCAATGCCTCCTAGGCCTGCGCCAATACCGATGCTTCCACCAATTCCACCAAGTCCTCCAATATTAATTCCACCTCCGATTCCAATGCCAACTCCACAGGCACGGGTAGTCGTCCTGGGTGCAGTCGTGGTAGTCGGAGCTACAGTAGTGGTGGTCGTAGTAGTGGGGGCAACGGTGGTAGTAGTCGTAGTGGTGGGTGCAACAGTGGTAGTGGTCGTAGTGGTGGGTGCAACAGTGGTAGTGGTCGTTGTAGTTGGTGCGGCAGTGGTTGTTGTAGTAGTCGGTGCTGCCGTCGTAGTAGTCGTAGTGGTCGGGGCGGCAGTCGTAGTCGTAGTAGTTGGGGCTACAGTTGTGGTCGTAGTAGTAGGAGCAACAGTTGTAGTTGTTGCTGTTAAACTTGCCAAGATTTGTGTTATCAAATCCACCAAACTAGAATTGGAACCCACGATAGTAATAGTGTTTCCGTTCAATGTGAGTGTAACAGTAACACTTGGTGCTATTGTAGTTGTTGTAGTTGCTGCAGTAGTAGTGGTTGGTGCTGCAGTCGTTGTAGTAGTGGTTGGTGCTGCAGTTGTGGTAGTAGTAGTAGGCGCTGCAGTTGTTGTAGTAGTGGTTGGTGCTGCAGTCGTTGTAGTAGTGGTTGGTGCTACAGTCGTGGTAGTAGTAGTTGGAGCAACGGTAGTAGTGGTAGTAGCGACAGTCGTTGCTGCGGTGGTTGCCGCAGTCGTTGCTACAGTAGTTGTTGCGGCAGTGGTTGCTGCTGTCGTGGTGGCGGCAGTAGTTGCTACAGTCGTCGTTGCAGCAGTAGTTGCTGCCGTCGTAGCGGCTGTGGTTGCTGCAGTTGTTGCTGCAGTCGTCGTTGCGGCAGTTGTTGCTACGGTCGTTGTTGCAGCAGTGGTTGCTGCCGTCGTGGTCGCGGCTGTAGTCGCTACAGTAGTTGCTGCCGTTGTGGTCGCGGCTGTAGTTGCTGCAGTTGTTGCTACAGTCGTGGTTGCGGCAGTGGTGGCTACAGTTGTCGTTGCAGCAGTGGTTGCAGCAGTGGTTGCCGCAGTAGTTGCTGCCGTCGTGGTTGCGGCTGTAGTCGCTGCAGTGGTTGCTACCGTTGTGGTCGCGGCTGTAGTCGCTGCAGTGGTTGCTGCCGTTGTGGTCGCGGCTGTAGTTGCTGCCGTTGTTGCTGCAGTCGTGGTTGCGGCAGTAGTTGCTACAGTTGTCGTTGCAGCAGTGGTTGCAGCAGTGGTTGCAGCAGTAGTTGCAACCGTCGTGGTTGCGGCTGTAGTTGCTGCAGTCGTGGTTGCCGCAGTGGTCGCTGCAGTGGTTGCTGCAGTGGTGGTTGCGGCAGTGGTCGCTACAGTTGTCGTTGCAGCAGTCGTTGCTGCAGTTGTGGTCGCGGCTGTAGTTGCCACGGTTGTAGTCGCGGCAGTTGTAGCAGCAGTTGTAGTTGCCGCAGTAGTTGCCGCCGTTGTCGTGGTAGCAGCTACAGTTGTTGTTGTTGTAGTCTGCAACGATGCTATTATCGCCAATATCGTCGCTATATCACTCGACGCTATTGTGATAACACCTGAGATTTTGTTCCAAAAGAAAGGATTATTAAACACCTGTCCAACGAACAATCCATTAACACGATTCGTTGTTGCACTCACTTCCTCCAATATTAATGGATACCGTAGCCGACTGGCTAGCGACTGGGCCGGTGAGTAGACACACGGCCAATACCAGAGACGCCAAATAGTTCTTCATGTTGTTCACTATACGGCACCTATTGAAGGATAGGGTCTGAAGCATGAAGGACGCAGAACCCCTTTATATACGACTAGTTCAAAACATATGTCTGCTGTTATCACTTGTGCGACACGTGATTACACAAACGTCTGCATATCTAAGGTATCAATAATCGTATCCATTGTGTTACTATTTCGCATGCCCCAGTATGATCATTTTCCAATGAATGGAAAGTAATTATTGTCAGAATAATCACTAGTATAGATCTATACATCGATCACGTCAATAACTCAAAGGATAGCGTGGTTGTTCTTTGTTTAGTTCAAAGTTCGATTTGTGATACAATAGGCTCTTTTAGACGCGAAAAACGATAGATTATACTGCCAAGCATAGCTTGTTTGTTAGCATATATGCTTGGAATATTTTAGAACTAGAATCAAATTTCACATAAGCGCTATAATTTCGCTATTACACCGACAATGATGTCAAGACGTAAACGAATGTAATGTTTTGTTCTACAAATGTTTATAATATTCAATTAAAACGGTCATATCGTTAAAAAATTACCGACATTATTTAGTTTCATTTAAATATGCAGGCCATTTTTCACAGATATTTGAATGTGTTATTGTAATTACATGATTAAAATTAGTGATTGATTTCAGTTGCATGGATTCTTTATTTTTTATTATTATTGAGCTTATTATAAAATGAAATTCGAATCAGTTTTTGTTTAACCCATTATTCCCAGACCAGCGCGGAATCCACCACCAAATCCTACTCCTGATCCATAACGCCCACTAACTCTACCACCGGTATGGAAGTGTCCACCAGCGGCCACACCGGCGCTCAAACCAGCACCCAGACCGGCGCCCACGCCGGTACCCACTCCGGCACCTATGCCCGCAGACAATCCTCCGTTTAGTGCACTAGTCAGCGCTCCGTTTAACCCAACATTAACACCGCTACCAATTAGCGGCACCGCACTGCCGATGCCTGCTCCAATTCCTGCCGCCGCATTGCCGAGGCCACCGAGAACTCCAGTTGCAACGTTTCCAACGGCGCCAACAACATTTCCAGCCAAGTTTGCAGCAGATCCAACGACATTTCCTGCCAAATTTGCAGCCGATCCAACAACGTTCAAACCAGTACCGACCAGGGTACGAGCGACATTACCAACGGCAGGCAGTATTCCGAATCCTCCACCAAGCGGTGCTCCAAAACCAATTCCACCGCGCACTCCTAATCCAATGCCAAGCGGACCAACGCCTATTCCAAAACCTCCTCCTAGACCACCGATGGGAGGATGCGGATGTGGTCCGCAGTGGCGTCTTGTGGTCGTAGTAGCAACGGTAGTCGTGGTAGTAGTCGTCGGAGCAGCCGTAGTAGTTGTCGTCGTAGTGGGTGCAGCCGTCGTAGTTGTGGTTGTTGTGGCGGCAGTAGTAGTCGTAGTAGTCGTTGGAGCAGCAGTGGTAGTGGTAGTCGTTGTTGGTGCAGCCGTCGTTGTTGTCGTTGTTGCAGCCGTAGTTGCAGCCGTGGTCGTGGTTGTTGCTGCAGTCGTCGTAGTCGTAGCTGCGGTTGTCGTTGTTGTTGTTGCTGTCAAACTGGAGATAATTTGAAGCACGACATTCACTAGGGAATTATTGGTGGATGTCACTGTAACTTGAGAACCATTAACAGTAACAGTAACAGTAATTGGGGCAACTGTTGTAGTAGTAGTAGCTACAGTGGTAGTCGTCGTTGGTGCAACCGTAGTAGTTGTTGTTGTCGGAGCAGCTGTAGTAGTTGTTGTTGTCGGAGCAGCCGTGGTAGTTGTTGTAGTAGGAGCAGCCGTGGTAGTTGTTGTTGTCGGAGCAGCCGTAGTAGTTGTTGTTGTCGGAGCAGCTGTAGTAGTTGTTGTTGTC